>JABTTQ020000859.1:0-50000 GCA_016081115.2 Rehmannia glutinosa | reverse complement strand
CCTACAAAATGTACGATTTGCAAAGTAGTTATGTAACTATAGGAAAATGTCATTCTTGATACTAATTTGACCGAATTCAATCCCTATGAGCATCACACGTAGTTCCCTAATTTTCGGTAAAATTATGACATAAAATTGAGAATTCCATTTTTTAAAAATACTATTTTGCAAGACAAAAGTTGAGATGTTTACATAGCCTCAAGTTATTTTTGCAAAACTTATCCCAAAATTAATGTGACAAAATATCCCCACACTTTTTGGATTATGAGACATTTGTCCTTTTCATTTTAACAAAATTATACTCTTCCAAAGGGATAATCCTAAATACTCTTTTAGAAACTAATAAACCCTAACCCCATAATCATAATCTTTGAAATGAGAAAATGTAATCCAATATCAATTATTAAATAATGATTTGAACTCGGATCTAGAAGTTGTAAATACAACCCCAAATCACTAGGCCAACCGCGGGGGTTCTATCGCCTTATAGTTAGTGTACTAATTTTTGCAATTTACCTTAATTTCTCAACCAAAGCGCAAAAATCACCCCAAAAGCACCATCCCCCCACCATTCCCTCATGTCCTCCACACCAAACATGTACTTTGGCAACAAGCCTACAGCCTCCCGTCGTAAATTATCAACCTGACTAGGGTTAATCCCGTCATTTAACATCAGCCCCAGTTATCCGCGATACCCCAATACGAATCACATTTTTATTTTCTCAGCAACCAACAAAAAACATCGAGACTTCGCCCCCGATCTCTCTCCCTCTCCCTCTGTCGCTGAGATTTCCATTTTTTTCTTCACGTTTTCCATAATCGTTCTGCACAATCTTGTAATTTTTATTTTTATATTTCCTTTTTCTTACTTACGCAAATGCATTTTAATAAATAGAGAGAGGTGTGTGCGTAAACAGATTCCCCATTTTGTTCCGCCGCAACCGAGCGATCTGAGAGGGGTCAAAGTCTTCGGACTGCAAAACGGTCGATTTCACGGCTTTGTTGTTTTCAGGTTCCGGTTAGGTTTTCATGTTCGGATTGGAATCGATGTATTCGGAGATTTTTTGTAGAAAAAAATTGAATTAGGGTTTCGGGTTTCTTGAGGGTTAAAGCCTTTGGTTGGCAGTTTTTCTGGTGAATGAACTCGCTTCATTTTGGGGGTTCCCATTAGTTTTGTTTTGTCGGTGGCTTTTGGTTGAAATAAAAATTCCCGTTAGTTTTTGGGTGGCCGGAGTGTGAAAAATAGGGCTTGGGGTTCGTGAATAGTTAGTTTTTTTTGCTCAGATTGTAGATATGCCCAGGAGTTCGAGGCACAAATCGCATAAACAGAGCAAACACAGTTCGAGGGATTATTCTGACTCCGAAGAGGATGTAATAAAGATGAAAGAGAAAAGTAGTAAAGAGGATAATTCTAGTCGGGTTCATCGGGATTCAGCATCTGGTGAGAAGCGGAAAGTTTCATCCCAGGCGCGAGAAGGCAAGGACAGTAAAGATCTGAGTGGTCATGGGAATGGAGATGTCTTGGAAGAGTATGTTTCATCGAAACGGCGGAAAGAGAAAACTGATGTCATTGTTGGTGGGGATAGGTGGAATGGGGGTGGAGATGAGAGAGTGGATAGTGATAGGAATGTGGAAAAGGAAATGCATAAAGGGGAGAGCTTGAAAGTTGATACTAAATTGAAGGAAAATAGCAGTAAAGGTGAAAACTTGAGAATTGAGTCAAAGAATAAAAGTAAGCGGTATGATAGTGGAAGTGCTGGTGAGAGGAAAGAAGACTTAGCATCTGTAGTGGTGGACAAAGAGGAGAGTAAGAGTAAAGGGGAGTCAAAGCGGAAGTCTGAGAGGGATTCTTCTGCGCGTAAAGAAGGGAAGGACTCAAAGGACAAGGATCGCAGGTTGGACAAAGAGAAGAATGGTGGTCAGGAGAGTAAGAGTGGTGATGCTGAGGTGAAAGTAGTGGATATAGATGTTGGGAAGAAGCAAGGGTCACAGTTGGGAGATTTTAGTGAGGAGAGACAGGGTAAACGCACTCGAGATAATAATGGTAAGGTAACTTTTATTGGCGCCATCACATTGGTGATTGATAACTTTTGTTTGTTGATGCACTGCTAATTATCCTTCTCATTTTTTATTTTTTTGCGTTTGACTCTAGTGAAACTAATAATTTGGATCTTTTTGCATTTTTAGTATTTATTAGATTGCTACTTAAGCATTTCTTCTAATGCTTCCTGGAAATTTAATCAGTATTCTTTTAGCAAGCTCTGTGCTTGAATGCCCTGAATTCAGTTTTGTGTTTGAGCAATTGGTTTCTGAACATGAAACCTTTCCAATTTGACTCTCTGGCGATTAGATTTGGTTAAGTGCAGATGCTTAACCAAAATAAATTTATCAAAAAAAACTTTCAAGTCATCATGGGTTGAAAATGAGGAAAAGGATGAGTGAGGTAATTAGTTCTGGTGGTCTTGCACTGTATAATGGCTCACAACCATGATATTCTCTAATGAATGCTTTTCTTTCTTTTTTTTGTTTAGTTCGAGAAATGAAATGTAGGCTGAATAATGCACCTATTAAGATGAAAATAAGTTTGTCTTCACACAGATGTCACGAACCTTAATATTTTTCTTACTTTTCTCCCAACTTTTGTTTGATATGATAGTCTTGAACTTTTACATTTGTATGCAGCAGGGCGTCTAATTCTCATATGGAATCTCCTTTCCTTTTCCCCTTTGTGTAAATTGGACAAATGCTACAGAGGTGGATAACTAAGAGGAATGAGATAGAAGCACTGTCAGTCTCAGATCAATTGCCTGGAAGTATAGGAAAATAATATTCTATTCATACATGCCAAGAGATGTTTTCCTTTCTAACAATGTGGGATTTAGGACCATATCTTATTCTGGTTTTTTCAAGCATGGTTCATTCTTGTAAATTGTTCCTTGTAGACTGACGCGAGTGATTTGATTGCTTTCTTTAGATTTATTTGCTTGATTGTGGGTCGTTTCCTTATAATTTGAGTCATTTCTGGTGGTTATGACTTCTCTTTGCTAGGACATAGGAATACTGAGGCAATGATTTGGTTGTATCATGATTTTCTGTTTCTTGATGTTTTAGCTTTTGGCTTCCTATTCTTTGAGAAACGAACGCATTGCCCCGAAATTTTGCTGGCATTTGGAATGATGCTCAGCGTGATAGTTATATACTTATATATGATTCTGCCAGTATTTTATTTTCTTATAAGGTAACCAAACCCCAGGCTAGTTAATAACACTATTTGCAAGGTGTTCCTTTAAAAAATTGATTTCTAATTTGTCAAGTAGATTGTTTGCTATGTTTTCATCGTGTGCTAGAATTATACCAGCACTTGAAGTTTTATTTAGAATTTCTAAATTTTCAACTTTATTTATTTCGACAGAGCGCACTTCACTGGACGAGTTGCGAAATCCTGACTTGGAGAAGGAAATTGATAAGAAGATACGTAGGAAAAGAGAAGTTTCTAGTGAAAGAGAGAAACATTACGATGAGTCTAAAGAAGGTGATGGGAGACGATTGTCCTCCAAAGGTGACCATGCCAAGGATGTGAAATACAGAGATGATAAGCACAAGGATGGAGGTTATGCTGATAAATATCAGGAAGATGGCCACAAAGATGACAGGCGAAGAGATGAGAAGTACCGGGAAGATGCTGACAAAGATAATAAATATCATGATGACAAGTATCGTGAAGATGGTGAGAAAGATGCCAGACGTAGAGATGATAGACATCGTGAAGATGGCGATAGAGACAGTAGACGCAAGGATGAAAAACATCGTGATGATGGAGAACGAGATAGTAGGCGAAAGGATGACAAGTATCGCGAAGGCACTGAAAGAGAAGGTCGAAGAGATGATAAGTACCATGAAGATGGTGATAGGGATAATAGACGTAGGGATGACCGGAATATTGAAGATGGTGACAAGGATATTCGACGTGGGGATGAAAGGTATCATGAGGATGGGGACAGAGATGATAGGCGCAGGGACAGTAATTATAGAGATGATGGTGATAGAGATAATAGGCACAAGGAAGATAAGTATCGAGAAGATATGGAAAGAGACATTCGGTATAAGGATAATAAGCAAGGGGATGGATTTGATAGAGAGAAGAGAGCAAGAGACTCGAAGTATAGGGATGAACATTCCTCGAGAGACCGTTCTGGCGATAAATCTGACCCCAAGCGTTCTAGGGATGATGGTTATGCTGCTGATCATCATGTTAGAAAATCAAGTGCATATGATGATAGTCCAACGCGTGATGACCGAACAGCCAGGTACCGGGATGATCAAGGTAGGAGGAGAACTAATGAGAAAGAGGATTATGGTGATATTAAATCTCGAGGCACGAAGGATCAAAGATCTGATGCTGAAAAGAAAAGTGCAAGCAGTGCAAGAGTGGATCCAGTTACTGATAGAGTAAGGTCTACTTCTAGAAATGCTGACGTAGAACTTACCTCTAGCCAATGTAGAAGGCGGAGTTCTCCCACCTCAAGCTCTCATGCTCCAAGGGATAACTATAGGTACTTGTATGCATGTAACAGTATCATTCATTTAGTTGCTTATCACTAATTTGGCTTACTATTCATCTAGTAATGTGTAACTTAAATATTATGTCAATACATTATGGTAGGAGCATGCAACTGGAAGTGTGAGATTATTTGGAATCTTATGATTGTCAGAAGTCAATTATATCAAGTTCACGATATCTTGGTTATCAAAATTTTAAGTCCTAATAAGTTTTGTTGTTATCTAAATATAATTGAAATTTATGATGCCTATCTGGAAGGTGGACCATGCACGCCTTTATGACTGTTAGATGAATTTTGATGTCGCTTTTGCTGCGAGAATTGAGATTCAGAGTGGTAGATTGAGTGGAATAAATGGTTCAGATGATCATGTGTGCTTGTACACTCATTTTTATGGATTTTAAGCTTTTTTATAAGAATATAACCGAGTATGTGATCGTATTTTACAATTTGTTGTGAACATTTTTAGGTCTACATTTTTTTTTCCTTGCCTCTCTCATTTAATTTTATCTGTCTCTCCCTCCCTGTCATGTTTTCCTGCTGCTGTGTTCGTTTTTATTCACTCTCTCTCTCTCTCATTCTTTTGGTGGGGTGGGTTAGGGGATTATTTGCCTTGCAGGATATCTGTTGTGTACTAGGTAAGAATTAAGAGGATTTGTGTGTTATATTTTTGTGTTGGGTGCTAAACTGGTTTCCTGTTGTTTAACCAACATTGTATTGGATCTGAAACTTACCTTCTGTGTTATTCCTTTGTATTTACTTTTCCTCTTCTAGATTGACAAACATTATATTAAACTTGACATTGGCCTGTTGGTTTGCTCGCTTGCATGATCAACTGGGACAAGCTTAGTTGTAGCATTTAAAAGATTAATCTTACGTCATATATGACCTGCTTCTATGAGCTGATGTGTTTACATATCTATTTAATTGTTATCAGGGCCCTGAAGCAAGATGAGTCCAAGTATAGAGATTATAATTATGAAGAGAGAGCTCGACACAGCATAACTTCAACTAGAGATTATGCTGGTCCTGTTGGAGGATCTGAGAAGACTTCATCTCGGTCAGTGGAGAAGCTTGGTCAAAAAGATGATGGTCATTTTGGGGAGCTGTCTGCTGAAAGGCGTCTTAAGTCTGATATTCGTTCGTCACCCTTGCAGCTAGTGGATAAATCTCCATCCTCGAGTACTGATAGAAGACAATTCAGTCGGCCTGATGTAAGACGAAACATTGATATTGACGAATCAACACAGAGGAGTGGTGGTTCTCGAGATTGGAAGGAGTATTCTGGTAAGGAAGGTAGGGGAAGCCGCGAATTGGGCATGGATGTAAATCCCGGAGAAGATTTTTTACAAGCTGATGCAGATACTGTATCTGTTTCTTCACCTTTTGTAAGAAACAGCCATTATTCTAGCAGTTCCAAGTCATTGCCTCCGCCTCCCCCCTTCAGGACAGGTGTGGATAGCCCTTTATTATTAGGGCCTGGTGAAGATGATGGTAGAGGTAAGTCCAATATCCGCCATAGGAGGATAGGCGATCCTAACATGGGAAGAATGCAAGGAAATGCTTGGAGGGGCGTTCCAAGCTGGCCGTCTCCTGTTGCCAATGGTTTCTTGCCATTCCCACATGCTCCGCCTCATGTTGGTTTTCATTCGGTTATGCAGCCTTTTCCTGCTCCACCAATGTTTGGTGTCAGACCATCAATGGAGTTAAACCATCCCACCCCTTACCATATGCCTGATGCTGACAGGTTTTCTGGGCCTGGACGCCCAATGGGATGGCGCAATCAGGTGGATGATTCGTGTCCTCCATTACATGGCTGGGATGCAAGTAATGCTGTCTTTGGGGATGAGTCTCATATTTATGGGAGGTCAGATTGGGACCATTCTAGAAACCTTCCTGGTAATCGAGGCTGGGAGACGAGCGGAGATATGTGGAAAGGGCCAAATAGAACTGCTAGCATGGAGATGCCATCCTCTGAGAAAGAGAATAACTCCATTCGAAGTGGAGATGAAGCTTTGGCTGGTCAGTCCATTCAGTCACCTCAAAATGAGCAAGCTCGAGTTGATCAGCTGGTAGACAGCACTGACATCATGCAGTCCACAAAGAGCTTTGAGAAGAATGACATTGGGGTTCCCCTTATTAGTTCAGATGCTACTGGCGATGTTGCTAAGATGTCAAGAAACGATGATGTGCGCCTTTGCAATGTTTACCTTTCCAAACTTGACATTTCTGCGGAGCTTACTGAACCTGAATTGTTTAATAAGTGCACAGGCTTGATGGATACGGATAAGATATTATCCACTGATGTATATGATTCTAAAATTCTTTATATGGAGGTAAAGTTCAGGCTGCTTACATGCTCCACTGCATTTATCTACTTACGTATTAATAGAGCTAGTCCCTAATATATTGCTTTCCTTTTTGGATGACAGGATGTAGAATCTAGAATGGCATCTCATGGGCTTTTGAGTTTTACACTGTTTGCATCTACTGATGAAGCTGTTTTCCAGGTATATTTATTGTGAACATTGTTTGTGCATTTTTTGTGAGGAGAAATATTCTCTTGTACTACGTTCCAGCTACGACTCCATCTTTTGTTGCACTCAAAAGTCTCAATGGCATGCTCTTAGTCGAGAGATATGAACCCATCCAATTGTAAACTCTTAATGTCAGTAAAATTAAGGATTATCTGCTGCGAATTTATTTGTTTAATGTTTGATATAGTTAGATGGTCCTCAGAAAGAGCAAAACAGTTGTCTTTTGTACTATTGTGTTTGGTTACAACATAAGTTACTTTCCCATATCTAGGTAAGTTGGGGGCGAAAGCAGTTGGTTGCATTGTGACTACCTTTATTTTGTCTTTGTTCTCTTAAGTGTGTTCTTTGTTCCCCTTGACCCACCCCCATATATTTTCAACCAGATTCTAATGTACTTTTTCTTTTGAACTGTATCATCGAGTTTGATACTTGGAGCAGTGTACAGTGTTATTCAGATAGATGGATATGTCATTATGTTGCGTATACTTTCCTTACTTTTGACATCTCTTGAACTGCAGAAATCAATGTCTCTCTATAAGAGGCAGAAAGAAAACATTTGGGCTGAATGTGGTGAGAAACCCAAAGTATTGAGTGATTTCGTTCCAAATTCTGATCGGGAGGAGGATAATAACATAGAAGATAAAACTGAGAAGCTGTGCCCAACAGAAGACTGTGTGCAGGGTGTAGAGGATGCTCCTCCAAATTTTGATGTCGATGCTGAGGGTTATGCGGAAAACTTGCAACAGAAGATTGATCCACGGTTGGCAATATAACTGAAAAACCCGAAGAGCCAGGTTCTGCCTTGGACCATGTCAATATGGAGGTGAATGATGTTGAGGACAAGCCTTTGCCTGCGGAAAGTGTCGGAGGATCTGGTCCTCCTCTTCCTTTAGGGCATGTCGGAGATGTTCCCATGGAGACTGCTAGTAATAACGAGGAACTGAAGTTGGTAGATACTAAATATGGTCCTTTGCTTAATTCTGATGTGTCATCTGAGGCATCTGAGGCTATGATGCCAGAGTCGGTCATTCCTGGGTCGGTCAATTTAAGTCGGATACATCATTCTCCTGAAAGTACACATTGAGACAATTTATTTTTCTGAGGTTTTTTTTTTGAAATGAACTTTAGTATTTTCTTATCTTATGATCTATCTGTGGTTGCTGCTCATCTTAATGAATAAAACTTTGAGTTCTTCTATGGTTCTATCTGTCAAGTTTCTCTTTTTAGGTGGGGAAACTTGGTGTTATTTCTTCCTTGAATTTTAGACTATGTTTGGTTATTGGATTTTGGTGAAGAAAATAGGAAGGGAAATATCTTCCTCGCTCGTGTTTATATTTTGTTCATTTCCCTTTTTTCTTTTCTTCACCGAAATCGAAGATCCAAATATAACTTAAAGGTAGCCTTCTGGCCGGATTCTAGTGTGCTGTGTAAGATGGTGTGTCCCAGAACTTCCTCAGAATGTTGGCCTGTGAAGTGCTTTGGACTTTCAGGTACTCCTGCTGTTCTCTGTTTGCTTTTTTTTAATCTCTGTTCGGATTTTGAATGTTGAAGTCTTTGAATTTTAATGACCGAAGATGCAAAAGAAAATGCAAAATATCTAAGAAGTAAAGTGCAAAGTTATACATTTTTTTCTTTCTTTCTGGAGAGTAATTTGATTATTCTTTTAATTAAGAAAATCCCGAATTGCCAAATTTTATTATATTTTATTTCTGTTTACAGTGGTCTTAGAGCATTCCCAATATACTCTTTAAATTTAAAGAGCACCTTTTACAAAACAAAGAGCATCTTTAAATTTAAAGAGTGAATTTTTTGACATCTTTCAATACTCTATTTATATTTAACTCTTTATTTTTTCTTTTCCCAACATTAATTTGTTACACATGGAATATAAGAATTAATTTAGGATTTTTTTTTCAAAAATTTGTGTGTTTTTAGAAAGTGTCATTCAAAAAGGTAATTCAAAGTGCAAACAACCTAATGCAATTAATTATAGAGTGTTTTTGGCTCTTCAAATTTGTAGAGTAAAAACTCAATTCTTTAAATTTAAATATTAAAATAAAGAGTTTGTTGAGGATGAATTTTGGTAGATGACTCTTCAAAATAAAGAGGATTTTTCATTTGAAGAGTCTTTGGGATGTATAATATTTATGTCTTATGATATGATATAATAATATAATACAATGGTGATTTTCGGGAATTTAATATTGCAACCAAGGCATTGACTGGAACACAGAAATTATGACAAGTTTTGATATTATTTTGGATGAATATTTTTTCTTCCCATCAGAAATAAAATCAGACATCGTAAAAAATTTATGGAGTTTTATTTAAAGAAAGAAAGGAAGGAAATATTTCCTTCCTCATTTTTTTTAATAAGTCCGAATCATTTTTAATGTGTCAATATTCTAATTTTTCTATCTTATGTATATGTTAATTACATTAAGAATATTAATATATATTACACATGGTTAGTTATCTTGTGATAATACAAAAGTTTGACGTGAAAGACAAAATTTTACGTGATATGATATTTGCAGTGGGAAATGTCATTTTGAGAATTAAAACTGAACTTATTTATTTGTTTTCTGAAAATACATTTTACCAATTATTTTTTTGAAAATACAAAGCCTTCATTCCCAACACATTTCCAGTTTCAATTTCCAAAGTACAAATTTTTCCAGTAAACCCGAAAATCAGTCCTTTTGTACGAAAAGAATTTTGCTCCACAATTTTTTTGTCCCAATTATCGTTGCACATTCATATCACAAATTCTCTATTTACTTCATCTTATCTTTTTAATTACCAATCATGTCCAACTATTATTTTACCAAACAAATCATCACATCAACAATCAATTTTTACATTTTATGCAGCATCCAATCACATTTTCAAATTTAATTCGTCCAAATAAATTTTCACAGGTCTCCAAATATAGAAATGAATGAAACGAAATGTCGATCACACACAGTTTACCACATTTTTTGCGTGGTATGCCCTTTAATTTCATAAAAATGAAATATTTTTCAATATCTCGTTGCTTTGTCCATTACATGTGGCATGATTGAATTTTAAATTCGAACGTAGTAATTGTTATATCTAAATAGCAGATAACGAAAAATAAATTTAACAAGAGATACTAAAAACACAAAAATGAGTTTGAAAATAAAATCAAACGAGGCTCTAAGCTATTCGTAGTTATTTCCTATTTTACTTCAAAATTTGCTAAAAGTTTATTTGATTAGCTGTAAAATTGAACTTGGAGGGTTTTCACATTTTCTTTTCTTTTTTCGTTGCAGGAAAAAATGCAAAATTAATCATATATTTATAGGGGTGTTCCAATATTAGTCCTATAGCTTTTGTAGTTGCGATTTAAGTCCTATATGTTTTATCTAAATATAATGAAAGAATCACGTGGTAGTCACAACAAATGGAAATAAAACTAATATAAATTTATATGGATATACACTTTTTAGGTGAGAGAATCATTGTAGAATATTAAAATAAGTGAACGTTTTTATTAAACATCTCATTGGATAAAACTACTGGGATTAACCCAGTGGCCATGTGTATTATTTTCAGTGAAGGGGCCCGAATTTGGGTCTCTGCAATGACAGAACCGAATAAAAACATCTTATTGGATAATACCCCCATTAATATTTGTTCAATTTTACAAATTGCACCCTCAAGAGTCAAGACAAGAGGGGGTACTTGTTAGGTGAATATAAGGTGTTTATGACACTTTAATATGTTATTTGTAATTTTGAAATATAATTGAATTTTTATGTAATTAACTTCAAGGATAAATTTGTAATTATCCAATTTTCTTATGTAACTTAAAGCTCAAACATTGAATTTAAAAAGAAAAAAATACATTATCCAAAATATATCCCTTCAAACAAACAAGGATAAAAGTTCCTTTTCCCTATTGATAGGGATGATGATTTCAGTCAAATTAATTGGTGAAGCACATAACCAAATGAAGAGATATGGGCACAAACTCATTTGTGGCCCAAATTTCAGCTCCAAAATTTTGCACTTCTTTTCACTCCTCTCTGTCACCTAGTTGCCACAAATTCATGGCTGCTTCTTTCCATCTCCAAACCCTTCAAGGCCCTCTTTTGCACAAATCCCACTTTCTTGGCCAAGCAAATTTCACTAATCCCACTCGAAAATCAATAAAATACCCCAAACACCCAATCAAAAATGCCCCCACAGCCAAATTCAACCTCTATGAGATCCTTGGTGGCAGAGGCCTTTGCAATGGGGAAGAGGGTCTTCAACAAGAACTGAAAAAGAATGTCACAAAAGAAACATCACCACTTGAAACAACATCATTATCATCCCAAGAAAAGACATCAGTTTTGGAAGTATCAGAAGATGCATTTGAGAAGGAGTTATTAGGCCTGACAGGTGGATTTCCAGGAGGTGAAAAGGGGCTCAAGAAATTCATTGAAAAAAACCCACCTCCCAAAAAGGAGGAAACTTTAGCCACTTTTGTTGGGTTTGATGTGAAAAAGAAGAAGCCAAAAGCACCAGAATTGCCACTGCTTTTGCCTGGTATGATTGCTATTGTCAAGAATCCAAGCAATCCTTTCTATATGTATTGTGGGATTGTGCAGAGGATTACTGATGGGAAAGCTGGGGTTTTGTTTGAAGGTGGGAATTGGGATAGGCTTGTTACTTTCAGGCTTGAAGAGCTCGAGCGCCGCGAAAAGGGCCCTCCCATGGTGAATCCCAGATCAGTAATTCTTGAAGAATTGGTAGAGAAGAGTTCATGATATTTTTTTAATAATCTGATTTCTGGTGTGTGTGTGTGTGTTTGTGTGTGTTTTAAATGTATATAACTCAAGATTTGACAAGAATTTTCAGTGGCACTCTACATGAGTGTATAATTCTGTAATGATTCACCATCTTTCATGTCAAGACTGCATTCTGTCATGTTGTCATAATCTCATTTTCATCTATTCTGGAGTTCACTTGTGCACTTTCTTTCTTGCACCTGGGATCAAAAACCTCACTTTGGTAACTACTGATGCATATGTTGACAACGCTATTTATTATTCATTAGCCCCATTGACCACCACACGGGATTTTCTATTCCAAACTACGTAGCATCTCGTATTCTAAGTATCATTCATACACACCAAGTGTATTGATAGTGATTAATGTATTGAAGATACTTGGAGTACTAGATGAAACAAACAAAATTTGGAATAAATGATTCACCACTAGCATTATCTCATCCATAATGAGATGTTAACAATCCAGAGAAACTGATCTGGACAAACTTTAAAGGGAACTTATGGTTTATACTTTATATCTCCATAGTAACTTGCAATTTTGCATCGCATTTTGTACCAGGATCCAATCCAAGAGACAAATACGTTCAACTATGCAAAATCTGCATTTATTCTAGCCATTTTTCTCCACGGCAATATGGAAAATATATAACCACCATTTTCCGGTGCATGATGGATCTTTATCAATCAAAATTACAATAATATGATGAAGCATTTGAGTCTCAGCATATTACATTTCATATTCCAACCACAACATTAAAGTGACTTTGAATTCAAAAATTAGAAGGCTCTTTGGAGATTGGCAGAGTAGATTCCTGAAATTTATGACAATGGATAAATAAAGACAGTAAATGTGAAGGATTAATATGTAAATCAGTCAACTTGTTTGAATGTTGTCCTCTATTGGCAAGGTTCTGGTGGAGAGTCAGATACAGCCACCCAACTGTCAAATTCAAATAAAAACACAAAGGTCAACTTAGATTCAGGAAATTGAAAAAAACAATAGTCATCAAATGCAGAACATAAAACTTGTAAATGTATGACTAATGCAGCAAGAGGATTGATCTCTTAAAAAAAATCAAAATTGCTTCCTCAAAAGGGCCATGCCAATACATGTCCCCATGCATATGGAACTCTTCAAACATGCTAGTTTTTTTTTTTTTTTTGAGATGACAAACATGCTAGCTTTTGATACAATTAGGACAAATAAAGAAGGTCAACAACAAAGAAAACACAAGGGAAATTTTTGCATATTAACCCCAATTCATTTAAGACAAATCATATATGCATACCATGATAGCTTCAATCTCCTCTTGAGTGACCGGAGTTCTTTTGGGCTGATCAGAAGCCTTTCCTCCCACTGACGTGCTGGATGGAGTCCTTGAGAAGAACTTTCTAACAAGATCATCATTCTTGTGAACATCATCATTTACAGATATTTCCTCAACCTGGCGTGTACCTGAAGAGGAATGTTATTGTAATTGGATAGTGTACACGCAATGTTAAAAGAGATCACGGTTAAGTCTCAGCGTAACACAAAAGTAACAGAGAAAAATAAGAAAATCTACACCAAAAGAAATAGAACACTAGAGAGATTCCCTTGGTAAGGATGGAAATTAATTTGGGATTCACAAAATTTCTCAACACATCAGGTACTTAACTAACTTATAGTTCCCACATCTGTTAAGACCTATTAACAACCCATTGAATCACATCACACAATATGTGCTCTAAAGTCTTTAACATCTAATATTGGGTCGGAATACATAACCAAAAACCTTCATCTTATTCATCCAGCTAACTGTTGAAGCTTGAACATGTTAAATTTCATAAGAAATCTGAAACAATTTTTCTCACAAGTTGAAATTATGTAAATAACTTATCCACTATACCTTCTAGTTGTAACAACAAAATGTATCGACATAGTAATGGCCCAACAAAAATACATTCATTTGCTTGTTGAGAAAAGAATTATTGGACAGGAAGAACATTACCTCTTATCCATTATAGATGTAAACAATCAAAGATAAACATATTGCTATTCATTTTGCAATCAGTCTTTGTACAATTCGACTGGCACAAACTTAATAGAGTAAGTGTAATCCTTCAACAACAACAACAACAACAATAACAAAAAACTATGCCTTATCCCACTATGGGGGTCGGCTATATGGATCATATCACACCATCGTTTACGATCAAAAGCCATATTTTCATTTATTTATAGATATAACGTCTTTTTTAATAGTTTGTTTACAAGTCTTTAAGTCTTCCTCTGCCTTTTAATTTGGGTGAATGATTCCCTGCCTTTCACGCATCGCACGAGTGCATCTAAGGGTCTCCTATAAACATGTCAAAACAATCTTAATCGCGTTTCTCTATTTTTCTCATCCATTGCTGCTAGTCCCATTTTATTTCTAATGTGTTCATTCCTTATTCTATCTAATCTAGTGCGTCCGCGCATCCATCTTAACATTCTCATTTCTGCTAAAGTAAGTATAATCCTTCCATTATTAAAAAAGTTATACATCTAATGGCATGTGTATTTTCCATAATATTTCAAAATACCACAACCCACTCCAATTTGTTTGATAATTATATGTAACTGCAATTCAAGCTGCTGTTATTCATGAATAACTATACAACTTAGAACCATCAAGTTGGGATAGCATAATATCAACCAAACCATTTTTGAGATTGATGATGGCTTTGGCAATATAAAAATGCATAGATCCATACATGTTGCTTCCATTTTGGTCATTATGACTTCATAGATAAACACATTTTCTAGAATATCTAATTTTAAGTACTCTAAACTTTTCAAAGGAACATGGATACTTGTAGAGAAAATGCAACATAAGGCCATATGTCTCAAATTCCCATACCAAAAGCAAGAATTTGATCTCTTGCAAAGATTTATAGGAACAAAAATACGAAAATTAAAATATTTAAGTTGGTGCAAGTTTTCATTTCAATTCACACCATTATAACTGCATTTCTTATACAATTCAATTCATATTCAGCTTCTGTTCAATAATAGAGGCAACTAACAACCACTATAGTTGTGCAAAGTTCCAAGAAGAAAAAAAAGGGAAAAAAAAACTAAATACGAAATCTAGAAACAGAAAATCAACTTTCAACCTAAATCACGCTTGTCCATAGAATCAAAAATCAAAGAAACTCAAAGTTTCAAGTTCGTTTGATATTTAAGCAACGTTTGAATCTAGAATTTAAGTAACGAAAACACTAAGAAAAGAAAAACCTTCTCTAATGCATGTTTTCGACATTTTTTACTTTTGCTTTTATTTCTTCTTTAAAGTCCAAGGTCCAGATACAGCGTAATGGATTATTCGCGAAAACAATTACAACATCTGGTTGCCTTGAGTAATTAGCAGATTAGCACAACGAATAGATTATCCCAGTAAAAATAAAAAAGTTAATCCACAAATTAAAAACTCCATTCAAAGTTGGATCCGGCAAAAATCATACAGATGTATCTGAAAAAAGATGATATACCGGAGGGTTTGGAATGCCTTTGAGGAAATTTGATGCGTGGGATTCTCTTCATCGCCTGCCCTGCCCCCATTTCTGCCTCAGCGTTGCGTGTTTGTGTGTGAAGATTTTTCCTCAACGACTGCTTACAACGCGTTTTATGTTACTTGTTCCCGAGTTTTCTATTCCTGCTAATGTTCTTAATTTCAAAAAATTGCTTTATGAATATTTTCGAATGGTACCACAAATTAGAAATTAAATTAAAAAATGAAATTTATCTTAATGATTATTGTAACTGTGTAAGTAGTCAAGGGCCTCAAGGTAGGGATGACAGCAACACGGGTAGATAGGGCATCCATCCGTCCAAAACGTAATGAGACGGGTGTGGGTAAAAAAATTCAAAATTCGGATTTGAGACGCATATGAGATGAAAAATTAATATCCATTAGGATACGAGTAGGGTTCAGTATTCCCCTAGGATACCTGCTACTGGAACTCATTTATATAATCAGGTAATGGTTGCATTTGTATTTACATGTTGGTTTTGATTTAACTGATAAATGATGATAATCTGTAGCAACTGAATGAATGGGAGGAAGAATCCCCGATTAATTCTGGAATGAAATTGGGAATGAGGATTCTTGTTTCTCTAGAACCGGGAATGGGACAGGGACAATACATATATCCCCATCCCCCTCCCATTCCAATTAGATAAAACAGGGATTCTCCATTCGTATCTCCATTCCCCAAATATGTTTATTGTATTTATATATTATTAATATTAATTCTATTTATAATTTTTTATTTTATTAATTCTAAAAATTAAACCCAAGAATCTTTACAATTCTACTTGTTCTCTCATTCTTTATTTTACAAATTATGAATTTATGTTATCTATGTGTTAAAAAAATAGTGATTGTAAAAGTTTAAAATTTCAAAAAAAAAATTAGAATATATAGATAATTAATTTAATTTTTAAATCATACGTTTAAACAATAAAACAATTATTATAAACTATAAAAAATCTCTTTGAATATGAAATATTAGGTTGTGTGAATATGAATTGTATTCATTTATAAAACATATTTATATATAAGAAACTAAAATTTTGAAAAAAAAAATAATTGCCCAATGTTTATTTCTTTTACTATCCCAATGATGAATATTTAATAAATTGTATTTTCAATACCATCAATAATAAAGTCATTTCAAAGTCCAATATTTTTTCGGGTTTAAAAAACTGAACAATTATCATAATTATTAAAGGAATTAAACAAAAACCATGTTTTATATTTAGCAACACAATTTTAAGGGAAAATAAAACATTTAAAAAGAGTTTTTATTTTCATATATACACATTTATAAAAAATTTATCAAACAGACAAATTTATATCTAACTTCAAATGTACAATAGTCCGAATGCATAATTTTTAAAGTCATTGCAAATTACAAAATAATGAGTAAATATTTTTTTTATTTATTTATTATGTTTTTTTATCTTGTATATGCAATATGGGTGTTAAACTGAAAATCATAAAAAATAATTAATTGATATATTATACAATAAAAACGGATAGAAAATGAAAAAAAATATTTTTAAAAAAAACCCAGATAAATGCAATAATTAATGCAGTACTCACAGATTTCGAAAACTAATTTTACATAATTCTATTTTTTGTATCATTTTGAAAAGTGATTATTTAAAGAAAGTTGATTACCAAAAATAATGAAATACCAAATATTTATCACATATTATTTTTACTCATAAGTTATTACTTTTTATAGTAACTGTAAACAGGCGGAAAAAATTCAACATACTATTTCCAACGACTTCTCTTTATATATATACTAGTCTTTTGCCCGTGGGATGCACATGTGTATATCTGTGAGGTATTCATTTCGTACTGTAACATGTGCATTTTTCTAATATTTTTGTGGATTATACCTCCTGCAATAATTTTAAAATAGCATTAGACAATAGACAAAAAATACTATTTAATATTTTTTATTGATGAAGTCACAAAGAAAAATACCATACATTAGAATCATGAAAAAAACATTCAAAACTATGTATTTGTGTTCGATCTTCGAAATTAATTTTTCATAAAAATTGCACAAGGTGTAACTTCATTGTTCATTTCATTTTAGTCATGTTTAAATTCTTAATATGTGTGAAAATTGGTATCATATTTTTTTTAAGGTTATAGTAGTATGCCCAGATGTAAATTTATTTTCAAAACAATTGTTCATATCTGTAAATTGGGGGCATATATATTTGAAAAAGCCAATCGTGCAATAAATAAAGAATTAACACATGTATATAGGAGAACTAAGTACATTAATTAAGAAAATATGAGACAACAAAATATAGTTTTGGCAATATTATTGATTTTATTAGATTTTTTTTTTGGGATATAGTTTTTGCGGATTTTATCATGTATTTTATTTATTCACGTTGTTAAATCAATTTTTTTTTTTTTTTGAAATTTTGTTTTGGGGAATTATATGTTTGATAAATGATTTTATCATGATTTTGATGATTTTGTTTTTACACCAAAACAATGTTTTTAAAGGTTGTTCAAATACTCCTAAATGATTTAAAATGGTTTTAATATTTTCCGGAGTATTTCCTCAAGTTTATTTTCAATAATATTGGACAACACTTTTAAATGATTTTATGTCAATGGGTTTTTACATGGAAACTTAGTTTCCAAATGTTGTCCTAATACTCCCGATTGGTCTAAAGTGTTTTTACGAATTTTTCGGAGTATTTATTGGAATTTATATCGGACAACACTTTGTGTACTAATGTGTTATTTCATCAAAACTATATTTCTAATGTTGTCCTAAATACTCCCGATCGGTTTAAAATGTTTTTACGAATTTTTCGGAGTATTTCTTGAGGTTTATTTTCGACAAAAATCGGACAACATTTCATTTTGGAGGTCGACCGGTCGACCAAAGAGGCGACCGGTACCTGGGAATGCATTGCACGAAACAGAACTCACGGAACTCCCAAAATGAGTCAGGGGGACCGGTCACCATGGTGGGCGACCGGTCGCACTTAGAAGCGACCGGCCGACCACCCCTGGACCGTCTCCCGTTGATTTTTTGCTGCGTTCTTTTCTTAACTTAATAGTGCGCGACCGGTTGCCCTTAAGTTTGACAGAGAAAAATGTAACCGTTGTCAGCAGACATCTTTTCCTTAATTTGTGGGATTGATTTCTAGCAGCTCTTTTCTTCAATTGTCTTGCAATTTTTTGACGAATTCATGTCCCCAAGAGGAGCCTATCATGTATAAGACATCTTCTATAAATAGAGGAAGAATTGAAGCAACACAACAAGAGAGAAAACTACAACACAACAAGATACACTCAAGAATACACTTGTTCTTACATTGTCTTATTTCTTGTTGTAATTTGCCTAGCTATTCACTTTCACATTCTTGAGGTCTAGGCTATTCTTGATTACACTTGCACTCAATTGTATTATTCATTATCGAGTTGTAATCTTGAATTTGTGGTCGTCATTCAAACACAAGATATCCTTGTGAGTGTTCTTGTGGTAAAAACACACTTGGGTGAACTAGGTGTTAGGTGTAAGGAGATTGTGGTAATCTTCTTGTTGAGGTGTTGAAGAGTGTGGTGCTCTTCAAGGGTGAAGATTGTGGTAATCTTCACAAGGTGCCGTTTGGAGATTGTGGTAATCTTCAAGTGAGATTGTGGTAATCTCAAAGGTGGTGTTGAAGAAGAGTGTGGTGCTCTTCAAGGTGTTGGTGTAAGATTTTGTTGTAATAATTTTGGTAATTATTAATAAAATCTTTTTCTCTTTTCAAATCCATCCCTGATATCTTTGGGGTGGTAGAGGATTAGGCCCTAGGTGGGTTGAACCTCTTTAAATCGACGTGTGTTGTTTACATTCCGCACCTTTATTATTGTCTTTGAGCATTCGGTTCGAAAAAGAGGCCGAAATCGAAAAGATGGAGATAATCTATTCACCCCCCTCTAGATTATCGTAGCCGCTTGGACTTACAAGTGGTATCAAATCCAAACTCTTTGGCAAGCTTGTTTCACATCGCGAGTGAAGAGAAACGATCATCGGCTACGAACGAAGCTCAACTTTCCGGCACCTCCACCACCAAGCCACCTCGGTTTGATTCCAGAAATTTTATATTTTGGAAAGAAAGAATGGAATGCTACTTACAAGGTTGCGGGTTCGACATTTGGAACACCGTCATTAATGGAGAATCCATTCCGATGAAAGATACACCACACACCTCAAAAGGCTTCAAAAAGCTCAATGATGAAGAGAAGAAAATCATCTCTTTAAATGGTAAAGCTCTTAATATTTTAAGTTGTTCACTTACCACTTTGGAATTTGATCATGTTGTAGGTATTCAATCGGCACATGAAGTATGGCAAAAATTAGAAGCCATCTATGAAGTATATGCAAATGAAAGGAGCAACTCAAAAGCATCTACTTCACAAATGGATACAACATCAAATCCAACAACATGGGATAAGCCTTCTACAACCTCCCATGATGAACAAGTTGAACAATGCCTCATGGGCATCGAAGAAGAAAACGAGGTAAGTTCTAAACCCTCTACTTCTTATGACAATGAATTGCAAAATGAATATAGTGATTTGCAAAATGATTATGATGAGCTACAAGATGAATTCCAAAACTTACTTGTTAAATACAAAAATTTGAAAAAGGAATTCATTATTTTGAAAAATGATAAGGATAGTTTATTTACTTCCTATGAATCACTATCATGTGCTCACACCACCACTCTTGATAAAGTTAGAAACCTTGAGAAAGATAATATTACTCTTGTTGAGGATATAATTTGCTTGAAAAATGATTTATCTAAATCCAACTTGAGTAGCTATAAGATGACCGATATTGTTGATTGTTGTGATAAATCGAAACTAAAACTTGATCATAAGCCTAAAGGTGTCAATCACATGAAAAAGAATCAAGTCTCTAAGCACATTGGTCATTATGCTCCTAGAATTATTACATGCTTTTATTGTGGTAAAAAGAGTCATACGGTAAATACTTGTCGGGCTAGAAATAGCTCTAATTATTGTTGGAGACCTAAAAGTCTCAAGACTAATCCTAAAGGACCCAAGCACTTGAGGGTGCCACAAAATAATGTTGTATTAGGTACCCGGCGGAATAATAATCGAAGAAAATTATTACCGCCAAGAAAACATCAAATGACCATTTCATTTGATCAAAGAAGGAGAAACTATTCTCAACAAAGCAAATTTCCAAGAAGAGGATACAAATGGGAAGAACATAATCCTTGGAAACGGCAAAGACATCATCAACAAGATGATTTTCAAGGAAGAAGAGACCATCAACAATGGGAAGGTAACAAACCTTGAAATGGAGTGATCAAAGAAACCATCATCAACGTGACTTCTCATGGGGAAGATATCATCAACAATGGGAATGGCACAACCCATGGAAACGCGTAATTGGTAAACCGTATCTCCCCATTTAAAATATGCATTTTATCTAGTTAGTATGCATGTTTTTATTTGTGCCTATATTGCAAATGAGTTTTCAAGTATTTATTTTTTTTAATTAAGGTCTTCAATATATATTTGTGCTTTTAAAATATTTTTGAAAAAGAAGACTTTATATGATGTTTTTAAAACTCTTGTGCATTTTTTGTAGACTAGAGTGTGTTATCATCTCCTATGGATTTTTATGGCATGAGCTTACTTGCGATATCTCTTAGCCTACACTTTTATCATTATGATTTGTGCTAGATTTGTTTTAAGTATTGTGTAGGATTTACATATTTTCACAAATGCCCATTTACATCATTATTTGTCAAAAAAAGGCATAAATTATCGAGGTACGTTTACTTGTGTTATTCTTACTCTTATAGACTCGATATATGTTTTGCCATGTGCCTATGTGCTTGTTTTTCATAGTATTTCATACAAGTGCCATTAAGAGGATTTTTAGACTTCTTTTGAAAGGCACTATTCGATATTTGATTGCACATATTTGCTTTGTCAACTCTTGTTCAAATACTTCTTTTAAATAGGGTCTCAACTATATGCTATCGGATTTTCAAATTTCAAAAGAGACCTTTTATAGCTTTCTTAAGCTTATTTGAACTTGCATGATTTATTAGATTCTTGATGATATTCTAAATGCCAAGTATGTGTTTCTTGCTTCATGGTCTATATATATAGTGTCTCTTACTACTATGCTCTTTTGCAAGATATTTTATGGTTGACAATTGAGACATGTTATTACACTTGGGCTATTTTTCTTGCTTATATAAGAAATGCCTTTAATAAGTTTGTTGAGTTGTGTAGAAAAGAAAATACTCCAAATATTTGGATGTAAATGTTCTATTATGAACACCTTAGATCATTTGGATGCCCAATAGTGATGAAGAAGACAAATTCCTCAATTGATGCTTCAAGATGAAGATTGGTTTTTAGAATTGCAAGAGGAGCTAAAAAGGAAATGATACTTGGAAGTTGATGCCATGTCTTTCATCACAAACGATTATAAATGCAAAATGGGCACTCCGGAACAAACTCGATGACCAAGGCAACATTGGTCGAACTAAGGCGAGAACTCTTGAAGGAGTTAGGCATTGAAGAAGGAAGAATCATCTCAACCTCTATGGCTACCAATGAAGAGATTGACAAAGGTTGAGAAAGGCATGTCGGTTGACAAACAAATTCGAGGTATGTTTTCTTGTATTATTTCTATAGACTCGACATTCCATATGCCTTATGTCTATATGCTCGACTTCAAAAATTATCCCAACGAATCTCATTAAAGTGCCGTTAAAAGAAATTTTCAAATATTTGTAAGGCACTTCTTCTTATGACTTGTTAATCCAAAGTTTTAAGACGTTATTATTTTTCGGGATAACAAGTCCGGTGTAACTTTTATTTTTCAAAATATGGTTCGTCATAATCGAACTAAACATATTAAGATTCGATATTTTTTTTAAAGGGGATTGCATGTTTTAACAAAAACTTGAAGATGTGTTTAATTCCGTCTCAAGGATAACTCGCGGACTTTTTAATCGCCCACCGTCGAGTATTTTACCTCATTTCGAGCTTGATTATAACATAATGTATATTGAATGAGGTCTTCGTTTGCATTTTGCACGCTTTTAAAACTTAAGGGCGAAAAATCGGATCTTTGGATCAAACTTCGGAATTTGCAAAACAGAAAGAAGCAGTGGGCTGCCAGGGCAAGTCGGCCGTCCGCCGCCCACCTGCCGACCGGCCGCCCTAGCCCTTGACCGGTCGCCCACCGTGATTTCTCTTGGCTTAAATCGTCTCTGTTCTTTTTTACTTAGCCATTTTGGCCCCTTTCAACTCTATTTCGTCCCTTTGTCGTTTGCACACACATTTCACTTCAAATGTGTTTGATTGCATGTATTACATAGTTTGGGAATTATCTAGCTCGACTATCATCATCATTGCTCGTCTTTACCGATCGAATGGTAAGAATTTCACTCTCGTTAGCTCAATTGGGTTGAACCCTTGAGTTTGTGGCTTATATGTATTCTTCTTGATGCAATCCATATATATTTGTGATGAGCTTATTGATTGTTGATGAATGATATTTGTTAAATTGAATTTGGTGATGAAAAACTTGGCTTGATTTCATTTACAAGGGCTATATATATCTTTTTCAATTTTTGACGCCCGCCAAGTGTTCGATAAAATGTTTCAATGAAAAATTCATCACCTACATGATTCTCTCAATTTCAAAAGTCTTATATATTTATAGAGATCATGTTTTGCTTATCAAATGAGTTTTCATAAGCTTCTTCAAGTCGTATGATTCGACTTTTCCCTCCTATTTGGTTTATAAGCTTCAATGTTCAAATTAGCTCGATACATCGGTTTAGTTGCGCACTTTGATATGAATATATGATGTATTTATCTTGCTAACATTCTTTTTGATGATTCCAAAGGGGGAGAAACAGGTTATAAGCTCTTTAGCTCAAAGAAGCTAAGATAAGCTTCACGAAAAGAAGCTATAAGTTGTGGCTATGTAAAGCCATAAGTTGTGGATCATATTATGTCCACTTGATGTATTATGGTTATGTATGATTCGTGGTCCATTGGTTGTAGTATGGACTTGTATATGTTTCTAATGATGTCTCTTTGACAAGGGGAGCTTTTAAGTTTTGAAACTTAAGCTCAATATTGAAAAGCTAAGACTTTTGCTTTTGATTTAGTTGCTTCTATATAACTCTTGTTGTGCATATTGATAGGGGGAGCATTTGCTATATGTGTTTGAATATTATGTCCACTTGATGTATTATGGTTATGTATGATTCGTGGTCCATTGGTTGTAGTATGGACTTGTATATGTTTCTAATGATGTCTCTTTGACAAGGGGAGCTTTTAAGTTTTGAAACTTAAGCTCAATATTGAAAAGCTAAGACTTTAGCTTTTGATTTAGTTGCTTCTATATAACTCTTGTTGTGCATATTGATAGGGGGAGCATTTGCTATATGTGTTTGAATATCTCTACTCCCATCCTTGTGTTTTTATTGCATGGAATGTTGTCGCTCACAACGGATAGTTCTCTTTAACCGGTAAAATTGTTTTGTTTTCAAAATCGACCTCGTTAAAATTGTTTTGGTTTGTAATCATCAAAAAGGGGGAGATTGTTTGATAAATGATTTTATCATGATTTTGATGATTTTGTTTTTACACCAAAATAATGTTTTTAAAGGTTGTCCAAATACTCCTAAATGATTTAAAATGGTTTTAATATTTTCCGGAGTATTTCCTCAAGTTTATTTTCAATAATATTGGACAACACTTTTAAATGATTTTATGTCAATGGGTTTTTACATGGAAACTTAGTTTCCAAATGTTGTCCTAATACTCCCGATTGGTCTAAAATGTTTTTACGAATTTTTCGGAGTATTTATTGGAATTTATATCGGACAACACTTTGTGTACTAATGTGTTATTTCATCAAAACTATATTTCTAATGTTGTCCTAAATACTCCCGATCGGTTTAAAATGTTTTTATGAATTTTTCGGAGTATTTCTTGAGGTTTATTTTCGACAAAAATCGGACAACATTTCATTTTGGAGGTCGACCGATCGACCAAAGAGGCGACCGGTACCTGGGAATGCATTGCACGAAACAGAACTCACGGAACTCCCAAAATGAGTCAGGGGGACCGGTCACCATGGTGGGCGACCGGTCGACCACCCCCTGGACCGGTCTCCCCGTTGATTTTTTGCTGCGTTCTTTTCTTAACTTAATAGTGTGCGACCGGTTGCCCTTAAGTTTGACAGCAAAAATGTAACCGTTGTGCAGCAGACATCTTTTCCTTAATTTGTGGGATTGATTTCTAACAGTTCTTTTCTTCAATTGTCTTGCAATTTTTTACAGAATTCATGTCCCCAAGAGGAGCGTATCATGTATAAGACATCTTCTATAAATAGAGGAAGAATTGAAGCAACACAACAAGAGAGAAAACTACAACACAACAAGATACACTCAAGAATACACTTGTTCTTACATTGTCTTATTTCTTGTTGTAATTTGCCTAGCTATTCACTTTCACATTCTTGAGGTCTAGACTATTCTTGATTACACTTGCACTCAATTGTATTATTCATTATCGAGTTGTAATCTTGAATTTGTGGTCGTCATTCAAACACAAGATATCCTTGTGAGTGTTCTTTGTGGTAAGAACACACTTGGGTGAACTAGGTGTTAGGTGTAAGGAGATTGTGGTAATCTTCTTGTTGAGGTGTTGAAGAGTGTGGTGCTTTCTTCAAGGGTGAAGATTGTGGTAATCTTCACAAGGTGCCGTTGGAGATTGTGGTAATCTTCAAGTGAGATTGTGGTAATCTCAAAGGTGGTGTTGAAGAAGAGTGTGGTGCTCTTCAAGGTGTTGGTGTAAGATTTTGTTGTAATAATTTTGGTAATTATTAATAAAATCTTTTTCCCTTTTCAAAATCCATCCCTGATATACTTTGGGGTGGTAGAGGATTAGGCCCTGGTGGGTTGAACCTCTTTAAATCGACGCGTGTGTTGTTTACATTCCGCACCTTTATTATTGTCTTTGAGCATTCGGTTCGAAAAAGAGGCCGAAATCGAAAAGATGGAGATAATCTATTCACCCCCCCTCTAGATTATCGTAGCCGCTTGGACTTACATTATATTGTATTATTTGGATTTTCTAATTATTATATTTTATTGGGTTCTTATATTTGGTATTTTCCAAACCGTGCGATGCACGAACTATATTTTTACAAAACTAAATGTTACTAATTGCAAAGAGTTTAGAATTTTAATAAATAATTAAAATTCAAAGATAATTAATTTGATTATAAATCACGATAAAACAATAGAAAAAAATAATATAAACTGTGAAAAAATATTTTTAAATATAAAATATTTGGTTGATAACAAATATTGTGAATATAAATATATCTTTTATAGATCATGTTAATCTATAAGAAAGTAAAAATTTGAAAAAAAGTTTTAAATACATAATGTTGAATATTTAATATAAATTATTTCCCATAAAATCAAAAATAAAGTCATTTAAAATCCCATTACTTTTTAGGGTTTAGAAAGTTGAACAATTGTCAGAATTATTAAAAAAATAAACAAAAATCATGTTTTATGTTTAACAACACATTTTTAGGGGAAAATAAAACATTCCAAAAAAGAAATACTTTTCTATTTATATATATACACATACATAAAAAATATCAAACATATAAAAGTCCAAATTAAATGTGCAACTTTAAAAATTGTATATAAAAATACATTGATAAATATAAAAATAATTTCTATATATTAAAAACTATTATGAGTATAAATTTATATTAAATAAAACTTTAACTTCTTCTTACATAAATGTATATAATGATATGTATGGATATATATATATATATATATATATAGGGATTGGATCAAATGAGACCACATAATTAGAATGAGACAGTGTGGACTAATCTTGTCCACAAATCTGTAATTTTAGATGGTTGAGATTTACCCAATTTATTAAATAATTTTTTAAATCTGAAAAGGGCAGCATTGTAATTGTGTAATTACACAATATTCATTCAATTTTGCTCTTTCTCCTTCATTCTCTCGAACCAGAACAAAAATGGCGGTTTTCAATTAGCCATAGAAGTCTGCAAAAATACCACAGACTTTAACTTCTGCCGCCAGTCGATCTACTCCGATCCACGCGCCCCCACCGCCGACCGCGTAGTTCTCGCTTCCATAACCTTCACCAACGCGTATTTCAACCTCCTCCGACGAAGCTTACAGGTCACAGACATCTTGAGAAGCCGCCATGCCAGGTCTCGTTGTTGAAGAAAATGAAGCCCATGCGAAGTTTCAGGATGAACCAGTGGTGGAGGACGTGAAAGAAGATGAGGTGCATGATGATGATGTTGATGATTCAGATGATGAAGATGATATCGAGAGATATTTTTGGGGTTTCCCAATAAAGGACATGATTGGAGGATTGGTGAAGAAGACGATGCTGACGTGGAGAAAATGAAGGCCTACGAGGAGGCAGTGAGGATTACTGTATACTCAGATATTTTCCGATATATACTTATATGTGTTTTGCTGTATTAGTAGTTAATTTTTGATGTATGTATTTATGTTGATGTATACTTATGTTTTTGGTTGTACACTTATATGTATTTTGATGTATACTTATACGTGTTTTGTTGTATACTTATTTTTTTGTTTGACAATTATAATATGCAGTACAAATATGTTAAATATACATCATAATAGTGTTAAATATACAGTGAATATATGTTAAATATACAGTACATTAATGAGCGTGATTTTCTCTCTCTTTATAACGGATTTACTTAATCCACGGTCCCCACATGCTAATGAGTGTGATTCTCTCTCTCTCTCTCTCTCTCTATAATTGATTCCTTAATTCATGGTCCCCACATGTTTTTGTTTGACCATTTTAATATGCAGTAAAATTATGTTAAACATACATTAAAATAGTGTTAAGTATACATCAAATATATGATAAATGTACAACATACAACATGTCAGAGCACATGCGTGGTTTTCTCTCTCCAGCGCGATTTTCTCGCGGTTTTCTCTCTCTCCACGTGATTCTCTCTATCCCAATAACTGATTCCATATATTTGAACGTTCCCCACATATTTGTTTTGACAACGATACCCTTATTTTGCCTTAATTAAATGTTTAATGTAATTTTAACCCCTATTTATCTTAGCCATTGATATAGATAAAGGAGGGTTGAGATGAGTCCACATTGACTCACTATAATATGTGGTCTCATTGGATCCTCCCATATATATATATATATATATATATATATATATATGTATAATATTTGGGTACATATTTTGATATATTTCTTCAATTAAAGTACATAATTTTTTAATTGAATTTAACCAACATAAATACAATTCTATATAATTATTAAGAAATATGATAAGCCCAAATAACAATTATACATATATCATAAATTGCTGAATGACATGAATATACTAATTGATGCCTAATAACCAAGAAATTGTAAAAAAGCGCTAGCGCTACTCGGGCGGCAGATCGGGGCTAGCGCCTGGCGAGCCTCACTGGCGGGGATTAGCGCGGGACCTGGGCAGAGTTAGGCAGGGCCTAATCAGAAAAATAATCAAGGCAGACAAGGGGAGCCTAGCGCCTAGGCGGAGACTAATCAGAGCTAGGTGGGGTCTTTTAGAACAGTGCTAATAACACGAATGCATAATATTTAAAGCCCACTACATAATAGTGAGTAAATATATCTTATATTTTTTTACTTTTTATGTTCATTTTTATTGTATATATGCAATATGATAGTCAAACCTCATCTTAAAAAGATGATTAATTAGATCTATTATACCTCAAAAATGGATTAAAAACAAAATAGTTATAAATTTTAAAAAAGAAAAAAATAATAATTAAAGCAGTACTTACACAAATTCAGAAAGCTAATTTTGCACAACTTTATCTTTTATATAATTTTAAAAAACAATCTATTTAAAGAAGTTGACTGCCAAAAACAATTAAATTCCAAACATTAATTACTTCTTATTTTTCCATATATTTTCATTACTTATTTTAGTAATGTGAAATGGGTAAGAAAAATATTTGGTTACTCACTGATAAGTGCCATTCTGTACATATTTTATGCTATTAATTCAATAGTTTTTAAATTGTTTTGTTAGAAAAATCATAGTTTTCTCAAGTATTTTTAGCATTTTATCGCGGGATGTGTTTAACATTATAGGTGAAACAATTTGGAGCAATTAATTTGAAGCCAACATTAAGTGCAAAAAGGCAAGAAAATCACTCAACATGACTTGGGGGTGTCAAATAACATGGCCATGTTTAAAAAGAAGGAAATAAATTGAAGAAAAATTGGAAAAAAGGGTCCAAAACGGCCAAACCGTGTCACCAAACACGGCCATGTTGAAGGGGATCAAAAGAGGAGAAAATCGCACAAAATAGACCCGGACACGGCCTGGTCGTGTGGCACAACACGGCCGTGTCGAACAACACGGCCTGGCCGTGTTGGCTAACACGGACGTGCCCGACCATTTTGTCAACTTCCAGAGCAGCACGACCTGGTCGTGCTGCCCAACACGACCGTGTCAGGGCCACTTTCAGATATTTTTTTATGTGGAATTTGTGGAAAAATCACCAACCAAACATTTTTTACCACTTTTGTACACCTTTAACACTCTATTTTGCTGCTCCATGTCCTCATGTTCCCTCAATCATCATATGAATACAAGAATTCACCAACCCAACAATGAAAGTGGAGCAATTGTTTAACAAAAGATAGCACTATCAATGTATTATTGTACAAAAATGGTGTCTATAAAAGCCAAGAGTTGGAGTTGGGAGATTCATTCATTAGACATTCAGAAAATATTCATTGTATTAATCATATTAAGTAGAATTGGGATCAAGGGGTCTTGGAGGAGAAAGCTTGGGGCAATATTGGAGAAGAAGGCTTGGAGCAACATTGATGGCTCAAAAGCTACCTTTAAAACCGTAGGCAAGTGCACCTATCGTTTTATAGTATAGATTATTGAGTACCGAGTGTCATTCCCACGAGGATTGTAAGTACTAATAATTACCGTCTTTTTGTTATTTAATCTAACAATTTTCAGAGTTTTTGTTTGATGAAAAAGGAAAACAAATTATAAATTATAAAAATGAAGGAAGATTTGTAAAATAAGAAATCAAGAGATAGAAATGTGTTTGAATGTAAATCCCTCTAGAATGTTTTTGTGATTTGACAAGTTAAAAATACAACCGTAAGCCCTTAAGCAAAAACCAACCACTTTTAATAAAATCTCATGTCTTGTGGACCGTAGAAATTCCCAATTTAAGTTAAACCCTTTCTCAAGGCGAAAAACTTCTAATCTCAAGTTGATTAACTGAAATCTCTTTCTAGTTAAAACCCCCAAGATAGCATTATAACGATTTGTGAATTCCCATATTAGGTTTGACCCTAATCCAGAAGATTTATGTCGTCCTATATCTAGGATTGCATGCAACTCTTTTCACTTATATAGGTTCTATTTCACCATGAATCTCTCGATTTCCCGGATGAAAAATAAACTTCAAATCAATATTGCGCATATATCAATTCGAATGAACGAAGCATAATATAAGTGAATCACACAAAATATGAAGATTTTATTAAAAACATACACACCTTAATCACAAATCCATTCTAGAGTTCATTACATTCAAGCACTAGGAGTTTAGCTACACATGGCTTTGATAAAAGAGTATACTACACAAGATGATTTGAATAAAATGGACATGGTGTACTTAGCTCTTATTCAAGGCCAATACAAGACTTCCTCCTTGGTTGATGATGTTGAGCTCCAAGCCTTCTCCTTTAATGCTCTTCAACTTCCAACTCTACCTCTCTTTTTTTCTCTCAATGTATTTTGCTTTGTAATTTAGAGAGAATGAATCAATGAATATACAATGAATGGAATAATTCCCCCAACTCATACTCTTGGCTTTTATAGACATTATTTTTGTGCAAGAACACATTAATAATGCCATCCTTTGTTAAACAAATGCTCCAATTCATTGTTGGGTTGGTGAATTCTTGTATTCAAATGATAATTGAGGGAATATGGGGACATGTTGTAGCAAAATAGGGTGTTAAAGGTGTACAAAAGTGGTCAAAAAGCTTGGTTGGTGAGTTTTCCATAATTTTCGCATGGAAAAGTTGTAAAAAAGTCCCCCGAACACGGCCATGTCGCCCGACACGCCCTGGCCGTGCTGCTTGAAATTTGCTGAAAATTGGTCTGACATGGCCATGTCGTACGACACGGCCAGGCCATGTCGTACAACATGGCCGTGTTGTACGACACGGCCAGGCCGTGTTCAAGTCTGTCCAAGCCTAAAAATTGTGATTTTTCGCCTGTTTGAACATGGCCGTGTTGCCCGACACCCCTGGCCGTGTTGGACCAAAAAGGCCCCGAAATGACGCGCGTTTGGCTTGGAATTTCGAGCGTTTTGCATCCTTAAACTCCCCGGTATGTTTTGACATGAATCCATGGTCCGAAATTCACCAAAATTAGCCCCGAATGGTCAATCTACATCAATAAAAGCACCTCGGAGTAATATGAACTATGTACAATCAAAAATTTACAAAACTAACAATAAAATAACTCGAATTCTACTCAAATATACACATAAAATGTGCATAAAAAGACCCTTATCAAACATCATCAATCAAGAAAGAAGTCCATTGAGATTTTGAGAAAGATAAGTACACCATGTCTACAATACTTAAATCTTCTTGTGTAATTTACTCTTTTGTCAAAACCATGATTAGCTAAACTCCTAGTGTTTGAATGTAATGAACTCTAGAATGGATTTGTGATTAAGGTTTGTATGTTTTTAATAAAATTCTCATGTCTTGTGTGATTCACTTATATCATGATTATTTCATTCGAGTTAATATTTCCGGTATATTAATTTGATATCTATTCCTCATCGGGTAATCGAGAGATTTATGGTGAGAAAGAACTTGTATAAGTGAAAAGAGTTGCATGCACTTCTAGATATAGGACGACATAAATCTTATGGATTATGGTCAAACCTAATATGAGAATTCATAAATCGGTATAATGCAATCTTGGGGGTTTTAACTAGAAAGAGATTTCAGTTAATCAACTTGAGATTAGGAGTTTTTCACATTGAGAAAGGGTTTAACTTAAATTGAGAATTTCTACGGTCCATGAAACATGAGATTTTATTAAAAGAGGTTGGTTTTTGCTTAAGGGCTTATGGTTGTATTTTTAACTTGTCAAATCATAAAAACATTCTAGAGGATTAGGGATGGCAATGAGGCAGGTCGGGGCGGGTCGGCCAGTACCCATGCCCGCCCCGTGCCTAGAACGGGGCAGGGCGGGTCGACCCGCCACGGGTCGCGGGGCGGGGCGGGGCGACCCGTTCTGCCCTATTTTGAATTAAATTAAATTAAAAAATGAAAAAGAAAATGAAAAAAAATATACATTTATAAAATATTATTTACAAAATCTATTATTATCAATTTATAAATATTAAATATAATATAAGAATGCATAAAAATTATATTATAATGTATATTATATATGTAAAATATATATTAAAATATATTTTTTAACTTAAAATTATAGGCGGGGCGGGGCGGGTACCCGCGGGGCGGAAGTGAGACCCAGACCCGCCCCCCCGCCCCGGGGCACGGGTCGGGGTGACCCAAACGGGGCGGGTACCCACGAGTCGGGTCAAAATTGCCATCCCTAAGAGGGATTTACATTCAAACACATTTGTATCTCTTGATTTCTTATTTTACAAATCTTTCTTCATTTTTACAATTTGTAATTTGTTAATTTAGATTCTTTATTTTCCTTTTTCATCAAACAAAAACTCTGAAAATTGCTAGGTTAGATAACAATAAAACGGTAATTATTAGTACTTACAATCCTCGTGGGAATGACACTCGGTACTCAATAATCTATACTATAAAACGATATATGCACTTGCCTACGGTTTTCTAGAGTAGCTTTTGAGCCATCACTCACATAACTTATGTGAACTTACCAGATCCAAATTATATATATATATATATATATTTAACACATTATAATGACTAATTTTTGGTAGGGTACCCATTTAAATATTCATATATTATATAATTTCATATATAAATGGGTTTTGGGCAGGTATAAGTACTAGTATACGGGTACCAACAAATAGATTTGAAATAGGTACATGTAATATATGTTATTCTTAATTAATCGGGTTTGGGATGGGACAACTTGTATTAACATTATAGGATTCAAGTAGAGATATTAACATTTTAATTGGTGGGTACCCCTATCTATTATCATCTCTACTTTTTATTTTTTTTTTATATTAGAAAGAGGATTGTAGGGGGCGAGGAATCGAACCCTTAACTAATGATATGTCATCAGACCACACAAGTCTTGGTTTGTCATCCCTACTTCAAAGGTAATATGCTCCTCCTTACAATTTACATAAATATTATTCCAAAATATATTATTATTTGTGAGAGGAAACATACTATATATGTATTTTGGAAAATGAGGAAACGTTAAATTGAGTACGAAGATTTTGCTACAACATTATAATGTTTCTTCTTCTAATTGACTTTTCCTCGTGACAGGTCAATTAAAGAAGGTAGAGATGCTTGTCATTGATCAAATCTTTTGCTCTTGTTGGGGGGTCCTTGACGAATTCTTTTGGGACTGTAATATACTTTCTATGCAATTTGCTAATATTCAACATAAAAATTGAATAGTTCTAGCACTCAAGTTTCTTCCTATCGAGCCATTGACATTTGACAGGTCTGCTAGTCATCTCAGAATTACCATCTGAAATCTGAACCGTGTTTAGGCATGTAGAATGAGATCATTCCCACACACTATATATTAAAAGGATATATAAATATTAAAGTTATAATTTATAAAAAAGGGAAAATAATTTTTTGCAACCTGCATGGACTTTGGCCATTTTCACACTTTGCAGCCTAAATTATTTGTTTTTGCAACTAACAACATAAACGTTGCGAGTTTTTCACTTTGCAACCTCTGACCAGCTGAATTGAAATATTCCAATAATATTCGTCCATGTGACCCGGAATATTCCAAGAATATTCATGGAATATTCCAACTCCGGTTGACCAGAGGATGCAAAATGAAAATTCCTTAAAGTTTAGGTTGTTGGTTGAAAACAAAAATAATTTAGGTTGCAAAGTGTAAAAATTGTCAAAGTTCAGGTTGCAAACAATTGTTTTCTCTAAAAATAACTGGGGTTTGGGGGCGATTACAAAAGAAATCCAGAGAAGTTGCAAAATATAGAATATCCCTTAAGATTTGATCATGTCTTACACTTTTACTCCAACAGTTAGATGAACTGACAAAATTTGCTGATGTTATCAAATATTTACAATTACATTCCCCATCTTTTCTAATTATTACAAATAATCAGACGGAAAGTTGGGACTATTTGTAATATTTAGAAAAAATGAATGATGTAATTATAAAATATTTGATAGCGTCAACAAATTCCGTCGGTTAACTAATAGTTGAGTCAAAATGTAAGACAGAATCAAAATACAGGGTTTATGTATAGAATTCTGAGATTTCTCTGGTTTTTTTATGTAAATACCCAAACCTGAGGTTTTTTTTAATAGTTATCCCATTTATTAAATATTTCTCTATCCCCAACAATTTAAATAGTTGAATGAGATTATCGAAGCAATTAATCGATACTTGTCCAAATTTAATTAAAAAACTAATTGTGATTTGTCACATGTAACCAAATTAAAGTTCTCAACATAGTGCCTAAATCTTAGTATATGTCAAAGCTTTGGAAATGAAATAAAGGCACTTAGACTCGTATGCACTGGCCCCTGGCGGAGCTAGGAGGGTCAATCTGGGTCCGGACCCCTTTTTATTTTTATTTTTTTAAAATTTTATTTTATTTTATTTTTATATGTTTTTTTAATTTTTTATCTGGGCTACCCCAATTTCATGTATCGGCCTGTCCCTATTTTTTTTCCTTCTACGCCATTGCTCGTATGTGCCGTGTAAAAGAATCCCTATAGATTGTTGATTATTCCAGTGTGCCCTTAGCACACTCCATGCCTGTCCCAATCCAAGATTTTGTGTCTATATATTGTAACACTCATTCTTCACTTTCTGTATCTTAAACATTAAACAAGCCCAATTCAACCAAATTCAATCCCATTTTGCTATACATTTCCATCTCTTCTACCCTTCGAAATGGATTTTCTGCAATTTTTTCTCAAACATGCAATTATTACCCCTAGCCAAAAAATACAAGAATCGCATCACTGTTTCATATATAGAGATGAGTTGGATAATAAGACAGCCCCTCATGTTAAGGCTACAAAGAAAGTGCATTTTGAAGCAAATAACGATTCTGGTACAAGAATTGGGGAGAAATCTGGGATTCAAGTGAAGATTTTAATGACCAAAGAAGAAGCTGCTCGACTATTATCCAAGAGTAAAGATGGAGGGATTATTGAATTCAAGCTGTCTCTAGCAACAAAAAAGATGAATGATACAATTTTGAGCCGTCTTGAAATAACTAAAGTTCCTTATCTTGTAGTTAAATTAAATTGCCTTGTGAAATTATTGATCCATTTATAAGGGAATTTTGAGACTTATTACTGTATTAGCAAATATCTTCCTTATTAGTTTTCTCCTCTGTTGTAAAAATCTCCGCCTAACTCCGATTAATCCCCGCCTAGGCGCTAGGCCCCCCTTGTCCGCCTATTTTTTTTTTTCCGACAGCCCGCCTAATCCCGCCTGCGTCCCGCCTATAGGCCCTGGGCCTAACGCTTTCGAGCGCCTAGCGCTTTTTACAACATTGGTTTTCTCAAAACAAATTCGCAAGATATATAGATAATTAAGTTAATTAAGGCATTTATTTATGTTCAAATACAGGAATATATAATTATGCGAGTCGATATCTCATGTTCTACTTTTCTGTTCTAGTGTAGTACATTAATGATATGTGTATTATTATGACATCCTACAAGCATCTTATGAGTTATGACGTTTTGTCATATTACCAAAAGGGAAATTTTTTTAACTAGATTTATTAGAACTCACAATTGTACTCTTATTTTTGGCCTTGTATATTGGCTCACCCACCATGCTTATAATGTTACTAAAGCTTCCTATATGTGTAGCAATTTCCTTTTCTTCCACTTTTAAGTCTTTTTTGTTTAAGTGGAAAGACAAGGGAAAGTTACCAACTTTCCCTCCACTCTCAAGAAAAGGCCCGTTAGGACAAATCCAATTGATGATCATATGGATACTATATATCAAAATATATTAAGTATCATTTTGATGGAGAAACAAACTTTCCCTTCATATATGGGATGGTGCAATTCATTTTAAAGAATTGTGGATATTTGCCAAACATGAAGAAAAAAAAAATTAAACCCCCAATTTTTCCTATAAATGTAGGGTTCACGAATTCCATGAATCTCCACACCACATATTTTATCTTCCCACAATTTTATATATCTTTTTTTAAAAAAAAATACTAAAATGCTGGATTTTCTGAATTCTATCTTCCCATCATTGAACTTGGGTCCAAGAAAACCAGGAGTGAAACAATTTGCACATTTAAAGGTAAAGAAGAGATTAGTGAACTTTGAATCGACCCCTTTGCTTCAAAATGATGAAATTGATCAGAACAATTTAAGTGGTTGCAATTATGAAATAGAGGAGAAATGTAGGGCTAAAGTGAAAATTGTGATGAGGAAAGAAAGAGCTGTTCGATTAATTTCAAAGTGCAAAAATGGAGGGATTCTTGAAATGAAGGATGTGGCTCAAGATCTCAGAAAAATACCTGGCAACGCTGCATGTTCGCCTTCTTTCTTTCAATGCCAAAGATGAATGATACATCATTGGATTTCTTGTTCCTTTTTCTATGTTTTCCCTTTTGGTTAAACATTTTTTTTATTAGGGGTAATTACAAAAACTATCATGAGATTTAACATAATTAAGAAAAAACTTTGTTATCTTTCAAAATTACAAATACCCTTGGCATTTGATTCTATTTCACAAATTGCACATAAGGGGGCTATTTATAATTTTAAAAAATAACAGGATTTTCTTGTTAGGCTGAACCTTAAGATACTTTTTGCAATTATCCGTTTTTATTACTTTTTTGTGTTTGTTGGGGGTGGGGTGGGTTGATGCATTATTAAGTGATGAGATCAGTCAAAAGATTGATGTCTTTTTTTTTTTTTTTTTTTTTAACTCACCTTCCTGCGCTACGCCCGACTACGCCTTGGGAGACAATTACTCCGCCTCATTGCTGCCGCCAAGGTGAACCGCGGATGTGCACGCACGGCCAAAGTTGACGGTCACGACGTACAACCGTAGATCCTCCTGGGTAAAGAGAACAATTATGTTCGACCCTCCAATCTACTAATAACGATCTCTCCCCGAATCGAACCCACACGGATGCTATTCAGTATGAGTTCCCACCAAATCTTCACTACCGCATATGCCCTGGGGAGCAATTTGATGGAGTAGGGATATGAACCCCTGACCTCCACCCCACAAACAATTTGATGGAGCAGGATTTGACCCCGACCTCCATCCCACAATTGCTTGTGGTGGCCAGGTGGGCTAAGCCACCTGGTTAAAAAAGATTGATGAAATATGATTGTTTTAACATGCTGAAATATGATTGATGTCTTAACATGCTGAAATATGATTGTTTGTTTTGGAATTTGTTTGAGAATTTATGCGGTTTGCCACAATGAATTGTTCACAATTATATACAAATTGTCTTGTGAACGAGGCCTTTAGGCTTTCATTTCAATTTCGAATTTATCAAAATATGATTAAGCATGAATTATCTGCTTAAATTTAGCCTATAATACATAAATATACAATAAAAATTATACTACTATGGAGTATGGACGTTCGATTGATTGAATTTGGACTTTGAAATAACATTTTCTTCAGTTGGCATTACACAACATAATTTATTTAAAGTCTCGTACAAATATTTGCTTTACATAGTTAACTGTTTAGTTGTCAATATATGAGTTTAATTTGCATGAATTTGATACCAATGTGTTGTTCAATAATAAAGTTAAGAGTTAAAAACACTTCAATTATGGACAGGATTTTGCGTGGCATCAACATTGTGCTTAAGTGATAGAGTCTTGTGTTTAAGGTTGATTGACTTGGATTTGATCTCATACGAGTGTATGTTCCGTTCCCTACTAATTACTATTCCCATTGTTGACTAAAATTCTCGTGTTTTTAGTCTTGGAACACGGCCCACTGGGGCGTACAAATTGTGGCCCAGTCCATGAGATTCAAACTGAAAGTTGCCAGATCTTTCATGTTGAACACCACTCCACAAAAATTGTGGGCATATTATATTCACGTTATCAATATACACGTGTTTGCATTACAATCAAAAAGCAATATTTGAAGAACAAGGAAATACGAATCTTTTACAAAGATTTGAATCTAAGATGAGAAATTAGAGATTTATCTAACTTAATAAAGCCTTTTTTTTTTTTGAGGAAAACTTAATAAAGCCTTTGATTGCTGCTTGAGTGGAGATTCTTGAAGAACAAAGGCATAAAAGGTACAAAGAGTCAAAGAGTCAAGTAATTTGTAGTAGACAATCACATTATTCCTACTTAATTAATGTTGGAGAATCTGATTAACGGAGACCAAAAAAAAAATGAAGAATGGTTTGAGACGTATGAAAATACTTTTCTTTAAAAAGAAAAAAATGAACAAAATATAATAATAACTCCGAGTCTTATACCAAGCCGATAACGCAACTAACGCTTGCAAAATCAAGCAGTGGGGTGTCAATCGGGGTTCAAAGACCTAGTCTTTCATTTTCTTTTGATACCTCCACTCGACTCCTCTCACCTTATTAAATAGAAAAATAATGATAATAACTTCACCCTTTATATGACCAAGGACTCAAGGACTCATATTTTGTTATGTGCATTGATGAGCGTCCTTACGCAGCCAAATTTTATTTACCTAATATATCTAATGGAATTATTTCTTCACTCCCTCAATATTACTGTCTTTTTTTTTTTTTTTTTTGCTCTGGCCTTTATCTTTTAATAATAAAGCTTATACAACATAAACTAGTAATAATTAAGTCTACCTACTTGATTTTAGCATGGAAAATATTATAAAACATCATCATCTTTTGGACTTGTTTCTCAAAATTGAAATTCCAAACTTAGCATATTAGAAATATTTTTTCTTCGTATTAAGTACATGTGCTTAATAGAAGCTTGTCTTCATCGAGATCATTGACTCATTCCCGGTGTATGGTGTTCCTCTCCCTATCTTTTGCTCGGTGGAACCAAAATAATGTAACGGCATAATTGGTATGTAGGAATGAAGAGAATGGAATGAGCATTCCTTGTTTCATTCTCATTCACATTTTTGGTATGCTTTAGTAATGAGAATAATTATTCCCATGGGAATTCCTATTCCCAAAAGTAAGTGATTGATCATTCATCCTCTCCCCCATGGGTTTAGCTATTCTCAATCATCAAGAATAACTCAAATTTTATTTTTAATAAAATTATCTTTCTATAAATGACTAAAAATATTGGATATAATCTATATTTTCGAAAAGTAGTGTTATAAATAAAAAAATTAATTATAATTTAAATATAAGTTATATTTAATATTTTAATAAACCATAGTCAATTTCTATCAATATTCAATAGTTAAATCAAAATTTTAATATAGAATTCTTTTGTTGATTTTTTATATTTTCTTATAAAAAATAGAGATAATTACAAAAATACCTCTGAGATTTGGGATAATTACATAAAAACCCAGAGATTTTTTAAAATTATAAAAATCCCCTTGAGGTTTGATTCTGTCTTACATTTTCCCCCTTCATAAGCAAAAACAATATCAAAACCCCCCTGATATTTATAAAAATACTATAGTTACCCCCTTAAATTTAACACATAATCAAACCTGATGGATTTTTTGTAATTTTAAAACATATCTGGGTTTTTATGTAATTATCTCAAACCTCAGGGGTATTTTTGTAATTATCTCATTTTCTTATAAGAAAATATAGAAAATCAACTTACGAATAACATATTATATAAAATATTTTTGATATCATAGATATAAATCTATATATATATATATAATTTAGCACACATTAAAATAATCTTACATTAATTTACGAATAACATATTTAATAAAATTTATTTAAAAAATCTTATTTAAGAGAATTTGATACTTTAAAATTATTTTTCTCAATTACTATCCTTAATTTATAATTACCAATCAAGATATTCAAATCAAGTAAAAAAACATCATCTATTCATTTCTCCATTCCTTGTACATACCAATCATAAGAATCGTAATACTACATCATTCCTTTTTCTAATGTTATTTCATTCCTAAATTTATTCAATTCCAACCTAATTCTATTCATTCATACCAATTATGCCATAAGTGAATTAAGTAAATGTAAGTGAATTTACTACAACTCCAAGGGTTAGGAATTAGGACAAAAAGACAATTAATTGGGGCAACCTGTTTTTCGATGAGCACAGTGTATTGTAGTGTGTAGCTAGAGTCATAACTCATGAGTGGTTGACAACCTTATTGAATACAAATTCAACTACCATCATAAATTCATAATTCTGCTAATTTGCCATTTGTTTTAATTTGAAGCATATTTTTTTTTAGTAAATTTCATATCATAAAACAGATCTAGACAGAAATATAATACATATACACATCTGAGGATGACTTACCCAGATACGTATCGGATATGATATTTATCATATACTCCATGAATACATATCTATATGTACTCATAGGTGTATCCGATTGAAGAAAAAAATACGGTCTACATATCCCAATTTGAAAGGAAACAAGGCCATAAATTCTTATAAAATCTATAAATGGAAAACGGTAGAATTTATTCAATTGTTGATATTATAAGCATATTTGTTATGTCTATGTGATCATCACATTTCAAATTTGAGTATTTATAAAATTTTAGTGTTTAATGCTTGAAACATTGATTTTTTTCTTATTGCACTTAAAACATCTATATTTGCAATAATATAAAAATATACAACTATATGAATATATATCGAACTCGTATCCTTAAAATTTCAATACATAACTTATCTTGTATTCATGTCGTATCGTACTTATCCCGTACCACATTAGTGATTCATAGTCTAACAGATCTACTCATCAAACATTAATATTGGACAGATCTGAGTTTTAGATTGACAAGCTCAACTAAAAACCCAACCCATATTAACTTATTAACTCATTCAGTGCATTATCTGCTAGGCCCATTCTAAGAAGAAAACATTTGTAATTGTGCCTGTTTTTTTTTTTTCAACATTTCAATTTCAGAGCACAAGAGAATCTAGTATTGGAAAATTACCTGTAAATGCTGTTTCTATATCTGGTAATGAAACTAGGTAGCAAAAAAAGGAAAAAATCAAGATTTGGGACATGAACCACACCAAAAACATGAACAAGAAATTATTAGTTAATTACATATATGGCTCCTCTCCAAATATATATATGGCCACATCAAAAATCTTAGTACACTGATGAAACTAAGAAAACAAAAAAAAAGGCACTAAAGTAGTAACTCATCTCTCCATTTCCTCAGGAACTTCAGGGCTCTCAATTATGCTATCCAAACATGGTTTCCAAGAAACATTTTTTTCTCTGTTTCTTTGTATCTCCCCTAAAACATCCTCAACTTTTTTGCCTTGTCTGTTTTCCAGCTCTAACATCAGCCATTCTAGTTCCTCCTTTGTAAGAACAATCTTGATTCTCATGTTGCCACTTTTTTCTTTCTCAAATTCCACCTCTTCTTCATGATCAAGGGGCTTAATCTCTGTTAGGGGGCTGTTTTTGCATGTCTCTATGCAATTTCCCATGCTTTAATTTGTGAAGGAAAATTGTAGTTTTGGAACTGTTATCCAAGAATATGGCTCTTTGGATGAGTGTTATGTTTGTTGTAATAATTGTTTTTTCTTGTGTTTTTTTGTGAGATAGAAAATGAGAAATGTAGCTAATAATTGAGTGAGAGTTGCTAGGAGTGGTTAAGAAGTGCATGTGAGTGTGGGCTCAATAGCCTTTTTATAGATTTGAAACACCAATTGGGGGTTACAAATAGTGGATCAACTTATCAGCAGTTGTCTTTGTCTTTTGTTTTGACATCATTTACATATATATTTAATTTATTTTTAATTAATTGGCTATTTATTAATATTAAGCGTACGTATGTAGTAATAATTCGTACAGTTTGATGCAACTATTAATACGGATGGATATGGGGGAGTGGACATTAGGGGTGTGCATGGGACTTGGAGATCACCGAACCCGAACCGATATCTAAACCGAAAAATATCCGAACTTAAAATATCCGTTGATTTTTTTACTTTCCCCGAACCGAACCGTCCCGAAAATTTTCATGGTTCGGTTCTAGAGATTTCTCAAATATACGTACCGAGAACTGTACCGAACCGAATATCCGAAACCAGAACCGATTTTAAAATAATTTTTATATATACATATATAATCTTTTTATCTTATTTATATTTTGATACTAAATTAACTAAACATTCCTTTGAAATTCAATACTATATAATACTAAAAATTATCAAATTAAAAATTTGGCATATTTTATCAATATATCAAAAATTGAATATATATTTAATTCACTAATAGTTACGTCATATTAATTTATTTAAATTAACCCAATAAATTAAATTATAAAATCATTTGAATTGTAGAAAATATTTAATTTGATGATATTTTACTTATTAAGGATCATAAATAGACTCATCCTCTAATCAAGAAAATTAATTGAATTAAAATTAGTTTAAATGATTAGTACATTGCACATAAACTAGAGTAATGGTCTAACCTATTGATATTATAGATTTTTGTTTCATATTAGTTTATCAAAGTTATTAGTCAATTATATTTAATTTCATAAGTCAACAACTCATGATAATGTGCCAAGATTATAGAATACTATTGTGTAATAGGGCTACTAAATTTGTCATTCGTTGAGATTCTAGACTTTTACTACTAATATGGATAACATAATATCTGAAACATATCATGTTAAAATCCAAAACAAAAAATCAATACTTTCGACTATAAATTAGATAAAAATGATTTAAAAGTTAAATTGATATTAAACTAATATGTAGTATAGTGATATAGTCTATATCATGAAACAAAGATTTAGAATTATAATATTAAAAATTTAACACTTAAATATGACTTAAAGAAATTTTATGTATAAGTTAAATATAAATTATCAAAAAGTTAAACTCGTATAGTACTAATAGTTTTAGTATGTATTTTGAAAATGCACTACAAAACATGGGTTGAGATCTCCTATTCCACTTTCCCTATTCCACTTTCTATTCCATATGTTGGATGAAAGACACGTGTACAGTTGTGACATCACATGACATCATCTTGCACCTGATTTTTCTTTTCACCTTTTTTGTGTGTTTTATTTGTGAAATATTTGAATCTCCGTTTCTCTGATCCATCCTGAACCGTTCTATACCGTCCCATTAGAATCGAATCTCCATCCCGAACCGTCCAGAACTTTCGAGACGGTTCGGGACGGAGATTTTTTTTATGGTTCGGGTCTGGAGATTTAATTTTGGGATCTCCGAACTTCGGGATAGTTCTGGAGATTTCTAAATCTCCGGACCGTACCGGACCGTGCACAACCCTACTGGACATACCGTCTCATCCCAAAATCTCATTCCAAATACCATTCTCGTATGATTTCCTATTTTGGATATTTGGGACGGGGATGGAGAATCTCCGTTCGAAAATATGGTTCTTCATTTTGTATTAATTAATAAAAACATTTGTAAAATAAATTATTTAAAATAATCAATAACTAAAATAAATAAAAATAACATAAATTCTTAATCTGTAAAAGGAGAATGTGAACAAGTAAAATTATAAAGACTTAAAGGTTTAGCTTTTATAATTAATAAAATAAAATATTATAAATAGAATTAATATTAATAGTAGATAAATAATATATATATATATAGGGAAGAGATCTTGTGAGACCGTAGCTTTAGGTGAGAACGTAAGACCACTTCTACGCAGACTACGCCATCCAAAAAAATTAATGGAAGGCTAAGATCTAATAAATTTTTGTAGCATATTAAAAAATAGGGGGAAACCGTCCAAAGGTATAAGTGGAATCGGATTATTAGACCAAAATAACTGCCAGCTAATTTTAAGGGAAGAAATGTGTTTTTTGATCCATCTCCTAAACTCACGCGATCACCACCTCTTTCTCCCTCCCCTACGCCATAAACCTGCAAAAATAGAGAATCAATTCAACATTGGTACAAATCTTCATTTCTACCAGCAAAAGCATCAGAAATTGAATCCATAGATATCGAAGAACAATTCATCAAACAACACGATAGGTGGAATCGTCATATGTTTCAAAAATGATTTTGCATAATACAATGCATATATTATATAATTAGAGTAATTATTCAGTATAAATTGTTCTCAGATAATGATAATCAAATATGTTAGTGATATGTTTATTTAGTATACTGATATTGCATATATAGTTTTGTTAATGTGTATACGTAGAACAGAATATTGGAAATTATGAAAAATATTAGGCAATGATCCTTGTAATTTATACTCTGCACTACATATTAACGTTTTGCATGTATAGTGTTCCATATTTGTATATTTAATATGTAAAAAATGTATGACATTAAGAAGCACCTGTAAAAAGAGTATGTACATAGGCAATATATGTATACTAAATATACATAATATGATACTAAACTATGCATAATTTATGATTAAATATACATAATTACAAGACTAAACATATATAATATATAACTAAAATAAACATGACATATAACAAACTACAATACATTATAATAAAAGGTAAGATGTACAACATTTATACATTAAATATACATAATTACAAGACTAAATATACATAATATATAACTAAAATAAACATGACATATAACAGTGAAAAAACACAACAAACATAAACATGATCTGCACACCAGCGACGGACGACGAAGCTCCATGACCTTTTTGTTTCTTTCTCCTTCTCAGCCCCCACCAAATTTGTACGCGACTCCAACGCTACTTCCCAATCGAACGGTGGCTCAATTAACTGACCCTAAATCGTGGGAGGTGGATATGGTATAATTTTTGTTACCAAATCATAACTGATAGAATTACAATCTTATCCTTGGTATATTAGACGAAAAATACCTTAATGCCCCTAAAAGAGGCGCATGTGCTTAAAATTAGGCTAATAATCTGAACCATTAATTATTAAATTAAATGGTCTAGATGTGGTCTCATGGCCTTACCTAAAGGGCTTGGTCTCATTTGAACCAATCCATATATATATATATATATATATATATATATATGTGTGTGTGTGTGTGTGTGTGTGTGTGCAGTGGCGGACGCAGGATTCGGGAGTTGGGGGGGCGAAACCTATTTTGAAAACCTAGAGTAAATTTTTCTTCAAAATTTTGGGGGCAAATGTAATTTTTAACTAGTATAGATATATTTTTAAAATAAATAACAAGTATAAAAATTAATTTTAAAAAATTTTGGGGGGCAGTGGCCCCCACTTGCCCCCCTAGTTCTGCCACTGTGTGTGTGTGTGAGGATGGGGACTGGGATTGAGATGGCGACGGGGCGGGTTGGCCAAACCTGTGTAAGTCCAAGCGGCTACGGCTACGATAATCTAGAGAGGGGGTGAATAGATTATCTCCATCTTTTCGATTATGCCCCCTTTTTGAACCAAATACGCCAATATAATAATAAAGGTGAAAATGTAAATAACACGCGTCGATTTATAGTAGTTCAACCCACCTGTGGCCTACCTACTACCACCCCAAAGATATCCTGGATGGGTTTTGAAATAGAAAAAAAATTTATTAATTACCACAATTAATACAAATTCAACTTACAACACCTTGAAGAGCACCACACTCTTCTTCAACACCACCTTTGGAGATTACCACAATCTCCCTTTGAAGATTACCACAATCTTCCTTCAACGACACCTTTGAAGATCACCACAATCTTCAATCTTGAAGAATACCAAATTCTTCAACACCTCAAGAGCACCACACTCTTGAAACACCTATCACCTAGATCACTCAAGTGTATTCTTTCCACAAGAATACTTACAAGGATGTCTTGTGTTGAATGATGACAAAAATCAAGATTACAACTCAATAATGAATAATACAATTTGAGTGCAAGTGTAATCAAGAAATGAAAGCCTAGACCTCAATATGTGAAAGTGATAAGCTAGGCAAACTACAACAAGAATGATAACAATGAAGAGCTAAAGACTTTGCTTGAATGTATCTTGTTGTGTTGTATCTCAAGTGTTGTATTGGTTGCTCCAAAACTTCCTCTATTTATAGGAGATGATTGATCAAGCATAGGCTCCTCTTGGGGATTAAAAATCTACAGAAAAATATAATTAAAATCAAGAATATAGTCAGAAAATCAATCCCACAAAATAAGGAAAGTTTGTCTCACAGCAACAATTTAGAAATTTGTCATCAAACTTGAGGGCGACCGGTCACACGAGAAATAGAGTTTGAAAAGAACATAGCAAAAATTACACGGGGTGACCGGTCCAGGGGGGTCCGACCGGTCGCCCAGGGGTGCGATCGGTCGTCCCCATAGAGGACCGGTCCCCCTTAGCCAAATGAAGAGACAGAGAGTTCTGTATGTCAATTCTTCATTCCAGGTACCGGTCGACGCTTAGGTCGACCGGTCGACCTCCATAGAAAATATTTCCGTCTCATTTTTCTGTTTCAAAACTTATCTCCAGGTACTAGGGCAACCGGTTGACCTTAAAACAAAAGTGTTGTCCAATATTTTATCGAAAATAAACTCCAAGAAATACTCCGAAAAATAGTAAAAACATTTTAAACCGATCGGGAGTATTTTGGACAACATTAGAAATATAGTTTTGATGTAAAAACATATTAACACAAAATCATCAAATGTGTTGTCCAATTTTGTCGAAAATAAACTTGAAGAAATACTCCGGAAAATATTAAAACCATTTTAAATCATTTAGGAGTATTTGGACAACCTTTAAAAACATTGTTTTGGTATAAAAACAAAATTATCAAACAACCTGAACCCTCCCCGCCAAGAAAAATTAAAACTCGGGACCCGCCCATCCCGTCCCGCTTCAAAACCCATCGGGGCGGGTCTAGACCCACAATTATTTTTTTAATTGAAATAATTTACTTTTTTGTATTTGTGGCCAAAATTTCAAAAGCAATGCAATGCCAATAGATCAATAATAAATGTAATTATGCAACTTATTATAACTACGTTTTACAAATATTTAGCTACATTTAGGATTTTTAAAAAAAAAATTACTATTAGGATCTTGCAATACTCAATTAATACTTAAAATAAATATTCAAAGTACACTATTACAAGATATTATAGTAGTAAATTAATATCAATACGACACTCAAATCTAAAAGTATATAATACAAATATATCTAAATACATATTCAAAAATATAATAAAAATGAATATGATGGGGCGGGTCCTATTGGACCCGAGACCCGCCCCTGACCCGAGCGGGTTTTGAAGTTTTGGACCAGGGACCCGTTTAACCGGGTCTAACCCGCCCCGATGAGGCTACTTTGATGCGGAAACCCGCTCCATTGCCATCTCTAGACGGGGATGAGGATGAGATGGGGATATAAATACCATCTACATCTCATCCCCGGTTCTAAAAAAGCGGGAACTCTCCGTCCTCATCTCATCCCCGAATTAGCTGTGGATTCCCACCTCATTTTATTTAGATACCAATGGGTATGGTTGACACGGGGATTTTGTCATCCCTAACTATTAAGTATATATATTAGTGTGATAGTGTCCTCTCAAGAATATTATTATCCAACTTGAGCATCTACGTCATTTAAAAATTAAATTAACTAGGGCAAATCCCGTACACTTGAATAAAAAAAGTAATATAGTAAGAAATGTAAATGAAGGCAAGCAGACATGCAAGAGAAATTTGGTATAAAATTTCACTCAAAAAATAATAATAATAATAATAAGCTCTAAGAAAGAAACAACAAAGATGAGATGAGGAGAAATGTATTGATTGAGATTCTATATGCAACATAAAATCTGACTGTGTCCTTTTACTGGTAAAAAGATGATTCATTGAGCTTCAATTCTTTTTTTTTTTTCGGTCAAGCCGCAATTATTTAGACATCGACTTTTGTATATTTTTAGTTATTTTTATGGAAAAAGCAAATTTTCGTAAAACTAAAATTGCATGTTCAGTTATTGTTTTATTGCATAGCTTGTAAATTGTAATCGTAATCATAATAAGAAGCACAGTACTTACCTATAAAAAGCTGAGCGATTGGCTCTTTTTATTTCCTATGCAATTTTTTTCTTTCACAACAATCACCTTAATAAAAAATATATATGATTGGAGCCAATTTTTAACTATTTCGTAAAATAAAAACAGACCCAATATTCAAACAAAAATATAAATCTTTATAGGATTGTGATCATAAATGCATCTTTTTTTTTTTTTTTGAAATCATCATAAATGCATATTAACTCTTCTTGATTTCTTTTTCCTCATCTGAGTCATAATAATTAATGTTTTCATCAACTATCAATGGACTATTTCTTCACCAAAGGAGTCAAATAAAAGCAGCTGGGTCGCTTTTAATCAATGAAAGTGATAGGGCTCCGTTAAAACTTAAATTTAAAATATATTACAGCCATTGAAAAATAAAAAAAAGTTCCCATAAATCTTCAAAAAGACCATTCCTAAAGAATATAATATATTCATTTTGGTAAAGGAAGCAAACAAGCAACAAGAACCAGTCAGCAAATTCATGAAAATTAGTCCACGTAGAGTGTGTTAAGATCTTACAGGTAGAAAGGAAATATAATTTTATTTTATTTTTCGTAGCCCCTTTTAGACTAATTGATGAAATTAGCAGAAATTCTGGCAGCAAATCGGGTTGACATGGTCTAAAAGGAACATATTTAATCACGTAAAATTCTGTAGGTGCTACACTAAATTCCAATTAGTCTATTGGTCTACAGTGAAGTAGTTCTAAGTCATGTCAACATGGAATACAAGCTTTTTCACCTTTGAATTGATAATTATTACATTAAAGATTTATTTAGTTGATTTATGTTCCGGTTTTATTTGAGCTCAAGGTACATTTATAACATTTACTTCTACTATTTTTTCATTTTTATTATTTTTTTAAGGGAAAAAGAGAAAACGTGATGTGTTGCAAAGAGAGAAGATAAGATTCGAACATGAATCTGTTTACTCAATATCACGTTATTTGACCACTTAGGTTACATGTAAATCTCACACAACTAAAATTAAATATCTTAAAAAGTGTAACTCTCTTTAACTCTGTAACTTCAAAAGCCACAATCTTTTGAGAAGATAGTGGAAGAGATTTCTTGTCTAGTTTTTATTTGTTCTCTTGTTTAGTTCATATTTGTCTCCCTTTGTTGGGGTTTCTATCTCTCATTAATAAGTGGGAATTTTTTTTTTTTTGGATTTAAAATATGCTTATGTTTTAAATACATATAGGTTTATGATTTTGTAAATCTTACATTTTTAATCTTTGTAATCAATTGTAAAATTCTTTTTTGAATGAAATTGATTGATTTTTTATTTTTTTAAAATGATATCTCAATGTAATGAAATGAAAAGTTAGTTGTACTAAATGAGTTTTAGATTTTTAAAATAAATACTATTTTTTATAGATTTTTTTTAGTACAATGGAGGAAATTGGGAGGGGACACACGCACTCGTATGAGATCGAACCCGAGTTATTCACCTTTACAATACACGTCTCAACCACTAAAGCACAAAGTTAAAAATAAATACTATATACACACGCACAATCACTGTACGTATTCTCTTGAACCAGTGTTTTCGGCTTGAAGTATGGTTTGTTTGTTTCTGTAAGATGAACATTTGAATTTAAAAAAAAATCCATTTTTGTATGTCCTTTTTCTATTATCTCCTTATTAAGTGTAATATTTTACAAGGGTGGGTGCACATGGTCAATCACGGGGTTTCTATGTTCACATGTTAGGGCATTTATTATATGTTGTTACTATGTAATTTTAGTCAATAATTGATACTGCAGAGCTACAGCAGACTGTAAATTTTTCTTCCCCAACACAACAAAATCGCTCTCACCATATCTGGAAATGGAAAACCAATCCAGACTCACCTCATAAAGTCGTTTCTCAACTAAAACACGCTTAGACATTTTAATGTTGTTGGCAGCCTAAATTTAATTATAGGCAGTTGGGCGTTAAAGCAATGAATTTCCTCTTATAAATGAGACATTGAATGCCTAAATGCCACTCCATTATAAGGCCAACACTAG
>JABTTQ020000858.1:0-294276 GCA_016081115.2 Rehmannia glutinosa | reverse complement strand
TTATTTTATATTAATTGACTAAACAATATATTCTTTTATTTCTTATCTAAAAAAAGAGAAAAAAGGATGTCTTTCTATTAGCGAATGATTTGGGTTTTTCATTTTCATGTACTTCTCTGGGTTTCTAAAATTCTAGTCTATATAGGAACATCATAGATTGATTTTATTTTCTCTCATGCTCGAATTAGTAGTTTTGATTTTTCCTTCACCGTATTAATTTTGTTGAAAAAGTTTGTATTATATTATGTTAATTCATTAGGAACAACACAATGGTGCAAGAACTCCTTACAATGCACTTTCTATCATTTACCAGAGGTAGCTGGTGTCATTTCATTTATCGGGATTAACTAACGTCAACTCAAATTGCCACTTTTAAAAGGATGAACCACATCCCCGAGGACCTTCACTACCCCTACCAGAAATTTGGAATTTGGTCTTTGGAAAATGGGTATTGACCCGATTTTGACCAAATAATTAAGTGGTTTTCATTAGTGAAAAATAGAATTAAATTATTTGTAAAAACTCTACTAAGAGAGTAGATGAGAATAACATTTGGAATTTCTCAAAACTAATTAGGGTGAATGAGAAATTAATGCTAGCCACTTAATACAAATAAACGATGTGAAAAATGGAAAATGTGGGGAAGGAGAAATGCTCCATCGCACAAAGGAAAATGAGGCAAAATTTGCACACTTAATATATCCCAAGTTGGACTTATGGGTTTGGGCCCTTGGGGGCACCCAAATTTTAAAGGGTGAGGACTTACATGCTTGTGGGTTTGGTTCAAAAGCACGTCTTGGGCGCCGCGCCGCCCGTCCGTCCGCCCGGTCCGGGGCTTGGGCCATATTCTTTTGACCAAAAACCTTTAAAAATAAATGTTTAATTAATTTTTATAATTAATTAAACAATTTTCAACCTGGGAGTGCACGCATCAAGCACGAGTGCGCACATAGTCGTCGTTAGTCGATTTGGTTCGCATCCGAAACACGCACGGATCGACGACGCCCATCGTCCAGGCCAGTACCTTGCCATTTTGCCGCATCCACGCCGCGAGCCGTCGCGCGCGGTCGTGTCGATGAACAGGATCGTCATTCGATTAAAAATGTGTCTTTGAGCGAAAAAGACGTGATCTTTCCATCACGAGGCACCGGAGACCTATAAGAATCGACCCTGCGGATGAAAAAGACACACGAAAATCTTCGGATAATTAACTTTGTCATTCTGCGCATTCAAGCATATTGACTTCCCTCCTTCAAAAGCTTGAAAGTTCAAACACTTTTGGTTGTTCATTGTTCCGATTTTGCTAGTGTTGCTAAACCAAGAATATAGTAAAGTCGTTGTATCTTAAAGACGAATGCCTTGAACCGTAAGCACTCCTCAGGTATACGGGCGTATTTCATCTTGTGGAGATTGAATATAATTCGGCCTCGACTTAGCCATACACTTATTTTCTTATTCATTTTCCGAAAATAGAAACCACACTCATATTTTTCCTAACAATCGCAAGACGAAATATTCGTTTTTGTTGAAGATGATGACATCAACTTCAATATCGTTCACATCAATGGTTTCGCTCCCGCCACGGTGAAAAGCCGCCAGTTCTCCGGCGCTCGACTTCAAACGTTGGCAAATGAGGAAGATGCTATTTTACCTTACCACTCCTGGGTTGTCCCATTTTCTCAAGGACGATCCCCTCCGTAGGCGATGAAGAAATTAATAATAATCGGAGAATCGCTTTTGGGATGCTTGGCATAACAGCAATTTTCTCAGACGCAACTACATGTTGAATGGGCTAGACGACACCCTCTATAATGTTTATAGCTAATACGTCCAAGGAATTATGGGATTCTTGGAGAAAAGTACAAGACGGAAGATGCGGCCTGAAAAGAAATTTGTTGTCAACAAATTCCTCGAGTACAAGATGGTTGACACCTAGACGGTGGTCACCTGTTTTGAGATTCAAATCATACTTCACGACTTAGTATCCAAGGATGATTTTGAATGAATCCTTTCAAGTGGTCGCAATAATCGAAAAGTTGCCGCCATTGTGGAAGGATTTCAAAATTACCTCAAGCACAAGCAAAAAGATATGGGGGGGCTCGATTGTTCGGCCGGATCAAAGACAAATCGAAAATCGAGATGAAATCGAAAAGAAATGTCGAATGGAGGCTAAGGCCATTTTTTGAATCAAGCACTAGCAAAAACGTAAGCACTGGGAAAGACAAGGGAAAGGCCAAAAAGTTCAAGGGTAATTGCTACAACTATGGCAAATGAACCATATGGCGAAGGATTGCCGACACCAAAAAAAAGAGCGATCAAGGTGGCAACCAACATGCCAATGTGACGGAGGACAAGTCGGTTCAATCGACATGTCGAAGTTCGATCTCACCGCTATTGTGTTTGAAGCCATATGGTGGATAACCCAAGGAGTGGTGGATAGATCTGGCTACTCGTCACATTTGTGCCGACAAGGAGATGTTCTCCTTCTACACTCCGATTAATGGAAGAAAACTATTCATGGGGAACTCTTCGACTTCCAACATTGTGGGGCTTGGAAGGTTGTGCTCAAGATGACTTAGGAAAGAGCTAACGCTTGTAGATGTCTTTGCTTGTCCCGGACATCCGCAAGAATTTGGTTTCAGTCCTTTGCTTAGTAAGGGGTTTAGACTAGTGTTTGAGTCCGATTAAGTTTGTAATGACCAAAAATGGTCGGTTTCTTGTAAAGGCTACCTTGATAAGGGCACATTTTAAGATGTCTGTAATGTCCTGTTTTCCGCCAAGAGGTGAAGAATAAAATTATTACTTTTTACTTGTTGGATTGTTCTAATTTATGGAATGATAGATTAGGACACGTAAACTTCAACACAATTAGAAGGTTAGTGAATCGAATTAATACCTCGTTTAAAACCGATTCACAAGACAAATCGAAATTTGTGTTGAAGCAAAGTTGCAAAATCACCGTTTCATTCGATGAACGGAAGTACCAAACCACTCGTGTTAATTCATACGGATGTGTGTGATTTAAAACTTGTGCAAACTCGAGGTAGGAAAAAGTACTTCATAACGTTTATAGACGATTGCACAAGATATTGTTATGTGTATCTTTTGAAAAGCAAATATGAAGCTTTAGTAGCTTTTAAGACTTATAAGAATGAAGTTGAAAATCAGCTTAATTTGAAAATAAAGATGATTCGAAATGATATAGGCGGAGAGTATGTTGCTCCGTTTGAGGAATTTTGCTCGGAAGTGGGTATAATTCATCAAACGACTGCACGTTACTCATCTCAATCAAATGGAGTTGCAGAACGTAAACATCGTACTCTTAAGGAGATGATGAATGCAATGTTGTTAAGTTAAACTTACCCCAAAACTTGTGGGGGAAGCCATACTTTCTAAAAACTACATTCTTAATAAGATCCCACACAAAGGTAAAAACGAAACTCCATACGAGTTATGGAAGGGATGTAAACCGTCATATAAATACCTCAAAGTGTGGGGGTGTTTGGCTAAAGTCGAAGTACCTAAGCCGAAACAAGTTAGAATCAGTCTAAAGACGATCAATTGTGCATTCATTGGATATGCTAACAATAGTAGTGCATATCGCTTCTTAGTGCACAAAGTCGCCAATTCCCGATATAAATGAAGGTATGATCATTGAATCAAGGAATGATGTATTCTTTTTCGAGAATATCTTTCCGAACAAAGAACGGAAAGAAGAAAGTTCGAGTAAACGAACTTATGAAACCGCAAGGTTACCTTAAAGTGATGATGAAGAGAAACCAAGACTCGATAAAGGACAAAAGTAGCTAAGTCTTTTGGTCCCGATTTTCTAACTTATATGTTTAGAAAACGAACCCCGAACTATTCAAGAAGCATTGTCTAGTCCGAAGCTCCTCTCTAGAAAGAAACTATCAATAATGAGATAGATTCCATCATGCAAAATCACACTTGGGAGTTGGTTGATCTCCCACCGGTTGCAAACCTTTGGCATGCAAGTGGATCCTTAAAAGAAAGTATAAAGCGAGATGGATCTACTGATAAGTATAAAGCCCGTTTGGTAGCTAAAGAGTTTAGACAAAAGGAGGAATATGACTTCTTCGATACATATTCTCCTGTCATTTAGATTACGTCCATTCGTGTTCTCATTGCTATTGCAGACTTTGCATAACCTTGAGATACATCAAATGGACGTTAAGACTACCTTCTTGAATGGTGAACTTGAAGAGGAGATTTATATGGAACAACCTGGGCGTTGCACCCGGTCAAGAGCGAAAGGTGTGTAAACTTGTTAAGTCACTTTATGGACTAAAACAAACACCTAAACAATGGCATGAAAAGTTTGACTCGATTATGAAGTCAAACGGTTTCAAGATCAACGAATGTGACAAATGTGTCTATATTAAAGGTACTACAAATGATTAGGTCATAGTATGCCTTTATGTGGATGATATGTTGATTATGGGTAGTAGTCATGATTTAATCATGAATACTAAGAACATGTTGAAGAAGAACTTTAACATGAAGGATATGAGATTATCGATGTTATATTGGGGATTAAAATCTCTAGAACTTCAAATGGAATTGTCTTGTCACAATCCCATTATGTTGAAAGCATACTTAGAAGGTTTAATGGTTTTGATAGTCCTCCGGCTAAGACACATGTAATCCTAAGTCTACACTTGGCCAAGAATAGAGGCGAACCAGTTTCTCACCGGAATATGCAAGGGTAATTGGCGGTCCGATGTACTTAACGAATTGTACACGCCCGGACATTGCATATTCACCTTGAAGTAAACTAAGTTTCACAAGTAACCCGAGTACGGATCACCGGAAAGCCGTGACAAGGGTACTTAGATATTTAAAGTATACCATGAACTATAGAATACTTTATACGGGATATCCAAAGAGTATTAGAAGGATCTTTGTGATGCCAATTGGATATCGCACAAAAAGACTCCAAGTCCACAAGTGGATTTGTTTTCACAATAGGTGGAGGAGCGGTGTCATGGAAATCTTCTAAGCGGACGTGCATAGCTCGATCCACTATGAAATCCGAGTTCATTGCTTTGGATAAAGTCGAGAAGAAGTTCTAACGGCTTAGAAACTTCTTAGAGGATATTCCTTGTTGGAATAACCATGTGCCTTCTTTGTGATGATACACTCGTGATAGTCAATCAACAATTGAAAGGGCACAAAGTAGTATGTATAATGGTAAGTCTGAGACATATACGTCGAGACACAATACCATTAGACGTTGATTTCGAATGGGGTTATTTCATTGACTACGTGAAGTCAAAGGAAAACCTTGGACCATTTACTTAAAGGCATAAATCAAGATCAACCGTATAAACTGTTAAGGGAATGAGTTTAAAATCCACAACTTAAAGAATGTTCATAGCGGTAACCCAACCTTGTGAATTGGAGATCCCAAGACATTGGTTCAATGGGACAACTAAATTACGAATGTTGATTGAACACTTGGAAAATATGTTAACTCATTCTCAAACATCCAAGTGAATGAAAACATGTTGAATGTGGTGAGGTTAAGTTTAAGACTTTTAATGATATACTCTTCAATAGGAGATCACCTATATAAGTGAGAAGTAATAGTCGCTTCAAAGAAACACTTATGAATCTAAGATATGGTCCAGACCGAAATGGACACAACGTGAGAATAACAAGTGTTAGAGTTGTTATTGTTTAAGTATTGTTGTCTCGGTTTACATAAGAACGGCCGAGTAGTTCAAGACATCACGTCACTAGCGGCAAGAACTGGTCAAGTATTTGACTAAGGAAGGTTCAAAGCCACAAGCTACCCGTCCCGATGCAATAACGATTCGCCAAGACTTTCAAGCAAATCGCATACACGTATGCATTAATTTCATTCATGTGGGGGATAGTTGGAATTTGGTCTTTGGAAAATGGGTGTTGACTGATTTTGACCAAATAATTAAGTGGTTTCCATTAGTGAAAAATGGAATTAAATTATTTGTAAAAATTATACTAAGAGAGTAGATGAGAATAGCATTTGGAATTTCTTAAAACCAATTTCGGGTGAATGAGAAATTAATGCTAGAAGTTAGCCACTTAATACAAATAAATGGTATGGAAAATATGAGGAAGGAAATATGTTCCATCCCACATAGGAAAAGGAGGCAAAATTTTGCACACTTAATTTATCCCAAGTTGGACTTATGGGTTTGGGCCATTAGGGGCACCCAAGTTTTTAAAGGAGTGAGGACCTACATGCTTGTGGGTTTGGTTCAAAGCACGCGCGCGCGCACCGCCGCCGCCTGCCCACTGGTCGACTCGGCTCGACTCGGCCCAGTCCGAGTCATGGGTCGCGGGTCCTGGGCTTGGGCTTGGGCTTCAAGGCCCTTATTCATTTTGGACCAATAACCTTTAAAAACAAATGTTTAATTAATTTTGTAATTAATTAAATGATTTTCAACACGCATCCGAAAGACGCGGCTAAGCACGCCCGTCGGCGTTGGTCGTAAATCGTCGGTCGATTTTGTTTGCATCCGAAAGCACGGCCGACGACCGCCCGTCTGTCGGTCATGCGTTAAGCCGTACCTTTGCCATTTTGCGCCAGCATCCACGCACAGAGCGCATGCGCAGCCATGCGCCCGGTCGTGTGCGTTGATGAACATGATGTGTCTGCTCGATGCAAAATGTGTCGTTCGATCCAAAAGACGCGATATTTCCATACACAGGCACCGAGGCCTATAAGAATCGACCCTGCGATGAAAAAGACACATGAAAATCTTCAAATAATTAACTTGTCATTCTCGCATTCAAGCATATTGACTTCTCTCATTCAAAAGCTTGAAAGTTCAGACACTTTTGGTTGTTCGCTAAAGTTTCGGTTTTGCTAAGGCTACTAAACCGAATAGTAAAGTCGTTGTATCTTAGAGACGAGCGCCGAACCGTAAACACTCTGTGAGATACGGGCGTATTTCGTCTTGCGGTGATCAATATAATTTAGGCCTCGACTTGACCATACACTTATTTTCTTAGCCATTTTCCTAAAAATAGAAACCACACTCATATTTTCCTAACAAGAGCTTTATGAAAGAGGTGAATCGTAAGATATGCCTCGACAAACCGTGAGTCCCGAATCGCTTTTTAATCGAGTCACCACACAAGAAATCCTTCTCCAACCTCATTCTGCAGACGGGCTCAAACCTCCACGTTCGGACATCACATCACTAAGGTCTTTTACCAATTGACTATGCCTTGGGGAGCTGGAAATTGCCACTCTTAATTCCAGTATATGTCATTTTAGTTAATAGGTTAGAAAATATTTTTATCCACCCAAGGACGAAAAAGAAATTGGCAACAAAGGGCAAGATTATATAACCTTAAGTCCTGTATCCAACATGGACTCCTCGAAGTAGTCATTTATACTAGATCACCAAAAATGCAACACAAACTATTATAAATCAGATATTACTTCACAAAATAAGTGTCAAAAAGCCCCTGGTGGGAGAAAGGAAACTAAACCTAGAATCCACCCAACCAGACCAGGTTGTTTGTATGGGCTTGATACTTATGCACATCCTTACTGGAATCTAACTCAAACGACTCCATTTCTTGCGTACAAACATTGTAGGCAATGCAAATCTTAGATGGCAATGAGACACGAAAGAGAAACACCTCTTTGTATTTTATCCAACCAACTGGTTTGAGGGAGCAATTACGTTTACCTGACAAGTGTTCAATTGTGCACTTTTGAGCTTTCAAGCAAATATCGGGCAGCTTTGTCCATTCTCTAGTATCTGGTTTCATTTCCCAAACCTCCCAACAAAATTCGCTGCAGGGAGTGAGAAAAGAAAGATATCTTCCCATTGAGAAATAATACATTATTTTTCTCCATAACCTTGAGGAACGGAACCTGTCTAATAGTTTCAGTCTCCAAGTTCAAAGTCACTAAATAATTCCTCTTGTAACCAAGCCAATGCATAAAACCTTCAGTAACCAACGGTGAAGAACAGAGAAGTTTCCTATCAGAGAGAGATAAGTGTTCAATTTGAACATGCCTCCAAGAGCCATCCACTCCCACGGTAAATATAGTGCATCCTATGTTTGTATTGCCATCATTGCAATCACATGCACGGACCACTTTATACTCCATGGAAGCCTCAACATATGCTAAATCAGAATACCTGTTGAATATTATTTGGGAATAAAATCGAGCCGAGGAGAGCAAAGTGTTGTTTTGTTGCAGAGTTTGCAACGTAAAGAAACGTCCGATCCTTTAGACAATTCTTCAATATCAAACCATTACAACTAGTCCAAAGTATCTCTCTGAACTTGTAACTGAACTTAGAAATCTCAATTCGACCTCGGTCACTGCCACAAATATTAGACTAGTGCCAAACTCTTGCCGATTCTGGATGATAAGTCCACTGGTTGAATGTTGAAGGTGTGCATATATGAAATTATGATAATGGATCATATGGTACCACTTCCGGCAAACAAGCCTCGCCACATTATAAATATCTTGAGCTAGTAGCTCTAAAAGAATTTTGAACACCAAATCATCCGGAAGAGACTCAATGTTTGTTAACCTCATCCTTTTACATCTCCTGAAATAATAAGGACGAGTCCTACACTTCACAGATACACAACTGTCCCCAGCCATCTGCATGTTATATAGAGGCTCAGTAATGAAATGGTTTAAACTTTATACTCTGTGTCCTCAATTTGAACAAGCCTAATTATCACTATATTCTCAAATCATCAATTCAATCTTCTAAACAAACATTTCAGAATATTAATCCACTCACAAAATATTCAACCTATATTACCAAAATTGCTTCATACATTTTTCAATAAATTTGGGAGCGAAAAGAAAGAACAAAAAGTTGCATTTCATATCTCAAGCACCACTGGGCAGAAACCTAAGTTGATTTTTGCAGTAATTATGCCAGAAAAAAAGATATATGAAAGAAAGGGTACCTCTGAATTCAGTCCGACCATCTGCGAGCCACCATTGCGTGTAGGCAGCGGCGGCGGCAGACGGTGGGATATTACCCATTTCTATATCTATTAACGGGTTTCTTCTCTTTTTTGAGTTTGTTTCTGTAGCTGAAGCCTGATCTGCAACACGAAGAAGAATAAGAAATTTCAAATAAGAGAGAGAACTGAGAAAAGGTGGGAGTGAATTACTGTACTGTTAACTGTGAAATATGAAATATTTTGTAGTATTATCCAATATATATGTACTTCGTATAATATTTTATAGTTGGGCTTTTAGAGCGTAGCATTGAAATGATTAGCCCACTAAAAATATTGGGCGAATGAACCATTTAGGATTGTGTTATACTATAATGATTAATATATCTGGCCACATTGTTTGGGAAAAAATATATTCGTCAAATTTTTTAGAGAATTTGGATTGTGTGAGCCCATCCATTTAAAGTGAGTACGCGAGGACAAATTCAAATAGTTTGATCTTTTCTTTTTAATGGTCTAGATTTAGGTGGTTTTTTTAGTTTTTTAATTTTTTAAAATCGCTATTAAAGGTATTTAAGTAATTTTGTTTAAATTTGGATAAGACAAATGGGTACTCGGGTAATATCCTCTATCTTTTCTATTAATGTCAACCGGCATGTTGTCAATTTCAAACATGCACATCGCCTTTTTTGCCGTATTTTCCACAGATTAGTTTCTTGCATTTTCTTTTCTTTTTTTATCTATGTTGCTTATTTAATGTGTATGTGTTGCTTATTTAAAATGAATGTGTTTCATATGTAATACAAGTCTATTTGCTTATTTAATGTGTCTGTTTTGGTTATATAATATAAATTTTGTGTTGCTTATTTAATATGTCTGTGTTTGCATACATAGTGTAAATTTATTGAATTATATTGTTTGTATTCACATTAAAGTGAGATTGTTGCTTATTTCATGTGTGTTGTTTATGTAATTTAATTTTGTATTGCTTTTTTAATGTGACTTTGTTGCAAATGTAGTGTGATATTGTGCTTATTTCATGTGTGTGTTGCTTATGTAATTTAATTTTGCGGTATTTTTTTTAATGTAACTGTGTTGCATATGTAGTATAAATTTGTTCCATTTTTTTTGTGTGTATTCACATTTGTTGTAGAGTATAATGTGTTGAAGACGATGCTGAAATTTAATTTGTTCTCTTTTTTTTTTTTGTGTGTATTCACATTTGTTGTAGAGTACATAATTTGAACTTATATTGGTTTAGGTTAAGCATTCCGCATTTCTCTTCGTAATTCTCTGCTAATGTTCACTTTATCATCAAGTGATAAATGGCCAATGTCATGGTCTAACATCTAGAGGCTATATATACCTCACAAGAAAAGGCTATACATCATCAAAATTCTTTATTAATTGTCTATAGGACATGATATATCTTTTGGTACTTAGCCTATTACAAATATTCTACCCATGTTGTAAAAATCGGTCTTGGGGCAAGGATTAACCGAACTGGTGGAAAATTCATCTCAGCCAAATCAAGCCTAGACGGCCAAAAATCGGCCTAAAGTATATTAAAAGAAATTGAAAAACAATATTTTTTATAGACGCCCGTCTAAGTGATTGACGTCCAATTAGTGTCTAGCGATTCATATAACATTGATCTTGCCTAATTATTCAATCTTTCTCGTGATGTAACTTAGTTAATTCAATTTTTTTTATTCTTTTTTACACTATCATACTTAGAATGACAGTTTATTCCACCATTATTACGTTTAACATGAATACTTTAGCAATTTTCCTCCAACTTCGGTTGTTTTTCATTTGGATGCAAGTCTTGTGACCTCGAGTAGTATAGTATATTTGATATTCGAATCTCATATCAAAATCCTAGTGCAAATATTTTTTATTTTTCATTGTGCAGTATCTTTATGTTCAACCTGGTATTCGACATTAAATTTTCTAATAATTTATTTAACTTGATTAAGATTAAGCAACATAACAAATTCTAGTAATAGATGTCAAAAAAAAAAAACAAATTCTAATAATACCATTACTTCAACAAGTAAACAAAAAAAAACATGGTTCTTCTAAATTCCAATCGATCAACAACTCAATAATCCAGAGAAGTAAAATTAACCCTTCAAAAACAAACTAATTCGCAAGAACTTCCCATATCAACTCGGGGTCGTACGACGGCAACCGAGCAAGCGAGCACCCCTCAATCTCCACCTCCCCTTGAGGCGGCGCTGCCGCGGAGCACCACGAACCCGGCGAATCGCCGCCTCTCCAGAACCCATCTTCAGAAACACTAGCCGCACTCCAGCTCTCAGTTTTCACCGCCGCCGAAGGATACGAATCCGTCTTTTTCACCACAATCTCACTCCGAGTTGTCGTCGTCGGAGAATCGCTACTGGTTTTGCTCGTACCATTTTTGCCCTCCATCTTCTTCGCCGCCCTCTGAGTTTTCTTCTCCCTTTTCACCTTCTGACAAATGGCCTGAATCTTAGCGTCCACTGCGTTTTTCAAGGCGTTGAGCCGGGCCCCGTCCCCGAGCCCTAATCGGGTCGGGTCGCGCAAATTGGGGAAATTGAGGCGGGCGTACTCGCCGCGCAGCTTGTACGCCGCCCTGTCGTAGGCGTAGGCGGCGGCCTCCGCCGTGTCGTAAGTTCCCAGCCACACTCTCATTCTGTTCTGAGGGAGTCTAATTTCAGCCACCCATTTGCCCCAGTGCCTCTGCCTCACCCCACGATAAAGCTTTTTCTTGCTCGGGCTAAAATAAGTCGGCATATAACCCGGTTGTTGAACCGGGTTCGCGAGCGTTGTTCTTGGGATTAAAGGGTTTTCGTTGGAAAATTTTTGCAGCAAATCTCTGTCTGAGGTACACGGATGAGCCCAAAGGCTCGAAAGCTTGATTGGTTACTGAGTTTGAGGGTTGTTGGCAGTAGGAGAAGATTGAATCCAAGGTGTTTGATGAATTGCTTGATAGAATTAGTTGTGATAATGAGAATCCTATATGAGAAGCGTTTTCAGCTGTAAACGCGACATTGTTTTCTTGGATTGTTGTCATTTTCTGTTTGCTAGATATATGAAAACAGAGGGAAAACAGGGGAGGAAACAGGGTACTGAAAAAATGTCCCTTTTCCTCACAGAATGAAGATTATAAGAACAAAAAGAGGATTGTGCGAGTTTGAGTGATCCCAGATAAAATAGAAGGATCAGTAGATTAGGCCTTAGGCCGAAATATTGGAAAAGAAATATGCAGAAGTCAGAACTGAATAATGAAGAGGATTGTGAAGAAGATAAGAATTTTTTGAGAAAAAGGAACAACCTTAAAATTGATTAAACTCTTTTGAGGAGAGAAAAAAATTGGGTTCTTGGATGTTAGGTAAAAAAGAATTGGGGTCTGAACTCTGAAGGGTTGATATCTTCTGGGTGTATTTATAGCTGCAGAGGAAAGGGTTTGTTTCCATGCTAGTGCTAGTTCACATTCATGATTCAACTTTATCATCTACTAAAATGACTATAGTGCCACCGAAATAGTTCTCTCTTTTTTTCAATAAATATCTTTATGTTGCCTACAAGTTTATATTTTTACTTTAGTTTTTATAGATAAATAGTTTGGTACATTCTTCTCAAATCAAAAGTTTACAAGCAAATTTTTACCATTGATTTCTTGCTTCAAGATATAACTCTGTTTTTTTACCCTCTCCCCAAGTCCAACAATGCAATGTGTAATGTTTATGTATTACCATTTTCCATGCCTTTTTCACTAATTTTCTAGCCTGTGACATTTCAGTATTTTGATATTTCTAATTTGGGCTGTGATTTGGGTATATTTGACCTCGGATCACGGGTTAACGAGGTGAAGTACTTTGTATGTAGGAACATGAAACATAACAAATGTTAGTCTTTTTAGGATGATCCCCTAGCTAAGATCTTACGATGGCTAGGTTGCTTAGAAGATGGAGAACAACATAATTTAGTAATAATTGCAAGTTACATGTTGCATGGATTACTGTGTCATATTTATAGTCATATTTAGCGAGTTATATCCTGATTTCCATATATATGGAGTGATCAAAGATTTGGCTCACCTCATCTACGGTGGAGAGCTTGTGGGTGTCCCAAACGGGGACTATCGGGTTGAGTCGGGGTCCGAATAGAAAAGAAGTGGATCCTAAGTTCATTTGGTTAGTTTTCAAGATACCCGAGGTAAAAATGGCAATTTCATCTTGTCCCATATCAGTTTGATTTTCTTTTAAACCAAATCTTTGAGATCATCAACCATTAATCACTCACGGCTTAACAGTGGGTTATTGTTTAATCAATACAGTCAATCAATGATAAAAATGGCATCCGTTAATTTAGCTAAATTTTGCGTGAGAGAAACTCAGAAATATTAGAGAGACATCTAGATGAGTAATATTGTAACTTTTTGCACTCCCTGGTTTGGAAGAAAATCAGAAAAGATTTTACAGGTAAAAGAAAAATGGGAAATTTGGGTAATCGCCATCCATATAGGGGTATCTTTGAAAAATACCACCAAAGTATTAAAATTTGATTTATGCTCATGCACCCCAATTACCCACCCACCGCCCACCTAATGACACAACTCTGAACTCACTGCCCACCAAATTCTGTTCGGAAAAAAATCCAAATTCACAATTCTTTTTGTAAATTTCAAGAACAATTATAACTATATACTTATTCTTTATACTATATCTAATGATGTCAAATTATATCGGTTCTAAAATTTCTAGTCGGGTTAGTTTTGATGGTGTTCATTATATTTAGTTGAATTTGAGTAAGTTTTATTTAAAAATGGTAAATTTACCAAATTTTAAGGATTTTTAAACTTTATAAATTGACATTGTTAGATATAATATAAAAAATAAATATATAGTTGTAACTGTTATTGAAATATACAAATAAAATTACGAATTCGATTTTTTATTCAAACATAATTTGGTGGCCAGTGAGATGGTTCATTAGATGGATAGTGAAGTAAGCAATTGGGGTATAAAAACATAAATCAAATTTTAATATTGAAAAATACCCCATATAGAAGAAGGGCAATTTCCCAAATTTCCGAAGAAAAAAGCAGAAAAGCCATAAGTTTCCATAGGGTCTGTGATTTTTTTTGTTTGCTGAGACCGAGTCCTGGAGTTCACATTTTTGCAGTGTGGACCAAGTTGTGTGTGGTTCGTACATTTGCAGAAACAAAAAACTTCAAAAAGCAGCTTTATGAATTTATTACCAATGGGGTCACCTTTTTTTCTGTCAACTTATAAAATATAGTCTTGTATTAATGTGGCAATGAATGAGCCATCGCCACGCGTACTGTTGTGGTTGAGATCTTGCCTTTCTGTTCCAGAAGAGTTTAAAATCTAGAGTATTTACAGCTTTTTAGTTTACTGTTGGGATTAATTTTTTTAAAAATATTTTGTTATAACCGTGTCGATTTTTGTAGTAGTTGCATGTATGATGGAAGTAGCTCTCATAAATGGTCTAGTCTTGGCATATTTAGTTTAATTGGGGAATTTTTTAGGGCTATGTTTTAAACGAACAAACTGAAAGTAAATTTATTGAAAAGTATTAAATATGTATGGATTAAAAATGACTTGAAAATGAGATTATTCTAATAAAATACATCACATGGCCTAAAAAATTTCAAACATATGAGGTACATAAGTATCGAAGAACAACATTAGTTAGTAACGTTGATCGGTTTGAAAAATATGAATTTCTGTTTTACAGTGTCAAAGTAAAATTGTTGCGGTGAAAAAACACACATATTTTGTCTAAAGTTCATCCAAAAACGACTCAATTGCCTTTTCAGGTAATCCAGGGTTGAGTCTTTACAACACAACCAGCCAGTGTCTATAAAAATCCCTCCATCCTGATCACAAAAATACACCATTCAACAAGCTTATTATGCATCTTGTTGTCTCCTTCTGCATATTCGAAAGTTCGGAAACACTTATTAATTCGTAGTAAATTTACTTTTTGCAAGTGCTGCTAAAATAAACTTGATTGTATCTTAAAGACGATTACTTAAACCGCTAGTACAATTGTACGAGACACTATCATCTCTCGAAGATAGTATCCAATACTATGTGTATCATCAACCTCAGATTTTGTCCATTTTCCAAGTAGACATACACCTTTGAAACAACATGACTTTAAGATATTGTAATTGTATTTTATGAGAAAACATACGAAACTGATGTATTACCAATACTTTTAATTAAACGCAAAAACTTATGTGAGACGGTGAAAGCTCGTAAGACCGTGAGACGGTGATACTTTTAGTGTAAAAAGTGATATTGTGTATCTATTTTGCGTATATCATTTTTTACACTATCACTTGTTACACTGAAATATCACGGTCTCACACCGTCTCACAAAAAATCTGCTCTGAATAAAAATATTTATATATAGATCTATATACACACACACTAGACTGACTTATAAGTTAGCAAAAACCTCTTGCATTAATATTCTATATAAGTTTTTCATTTGCATTTTTCTTCACGATCAAATGGTAGAAAATGTTACTTAAAGTCTCTCTTTCCGAAATTTATCGTTCCCATATTTTTTTGGTTGTTCCAAACTAAATCTAATATTTACAACTATATATTCTTTTTTTTTCTTTTTTGGAGCTAAAATTTGATCTTTGTAATTTTCAATCACTACTTTTAAATAATACAGTAGTATAATAGTATACACATTTTTTACTGCATGCCATTCTTTTATTAATTGCAAATAAAATTCCAACTGGCAACCCACTGATATTTATCAAGATATATGTAAAGCCAATTCCTTAAAAATCTATCACAGATACATATTTGTGCTGGCAACTCCAACAATTCACATGAATCATGCGGAGACGTAAAACAATTCTAAAATGAGATGACATTGTAACGAAACATGACCGTGGTGATTAGGAAAATAAAAACCGTAGAGTGAAAAGACACACGTAACCTTAACAAAGAGGTTGACAGCTGTCATTTTAGAGGATTTGTGTCTTTTTATCTTGATCTGAACTTGACCCGAGGGGCAACCCAAATTATTTACCACATAAAAGTGGACCTAAGTTACGCGTAATGAACCTATAACTAAAATACTAGCACACGATTTTCTATTCTAAACTATGTAGCATCTCGTGGTCTAAATATAAATCTTAGACTCCAAATGTATTGATGACATCATTAATTTATACATTCCGTATATTTAAAACACTTGAATATGAACTGGAACACACTTTGGAATATAGGATTCAGACTCAAAAATATCCCCCTGATGCGTGATTAAAGTAACATAATAAAAGCTTGACCAGTTCCTTTTAATTCATATTTGGATCATTTTCTTTTTCAACTTTTGTTCTTATCTAAGTATTGAATGGTTACTCACCTTGCCACTAAATAACCATAATATATTATTTAGTAAATTAATATATAATATATAAATGTAAGCAAAAAATCTCCCCCGCCACCCAATTTCCATTCTACTCGGTTGCCTACCCCCTCCAAAATAAAAAAAAAAGTATATATGTAATATAATATTATTTAATTCTCCCCATTATAAACTAATGTGTTCGTCCCTGTCCCTCATGTGATTAGATTTCCTATTGTTCCATCATTGTGGATGATTGGCAAGTGTATTTCCATCTAAAATATCAACAACTCAATGTTTATATTTTTACACTTGTCAGTCATATACAATAATAGAATAGGAGTTGAATACATAAAGTAGAATAGAAAATCTGATGCTTATACGTACAAGTATGACGATTCCTTTGTTCTTGCTAGGATATTAAGTTGCGCGATAGTTCTTCAATTGTGTGAGTTCGAATTCTTTTAGTAATGAAATGTTCCTTACAGTTCTCAATCACGTCAAGGTTTACTGATTCCTAAAATCTCTCACTCTTTTATTTCTCAATTTGCAAATAATAAAACGTGTTTTACTAACTGATATCATCATTTGAGTCGGTACTAATTATATAACCCAATTGCTGATTTCTCTCGCTAAAATCGTGCTGATAATCAGTAGAGAATATAACTTGCTTCACGACAATACTTACTAGCACAATTTGGTGAGACAAGACCTTTGCGGCAAGAACTGTATTTTAAATGATATCAATATCAGGAACAAGATGCATGATTTGTGACAAATCATGTAGTCCAATTACGAGTGAAATGATTTAGGCAATTGAATAAAATTACGGCATTACGTTTTTGAAGTTATAATTATTGTCGAAAGTGGTGGTTCAAAAAGAAGATGCATTGTGAATTCTTTACACCAATTAGTACAGACAATGTTTGAGAGAATCTAATCCTAAAGATTTAGAGATGGGCTTAATGACATCTTCATTGCTCTATTTTCCACGTTTCTGATCTAGAGGGTTAGGCATCCCTGTCGTTTATAGTACACATTACAATAATTAATGACATTATTATTATACGAATAGTCTAAAAAATTATATCATCAATGTGCATATATTGGCCTTGTATGGTTGTGTTTCCAACACTATTTTTTCAGTTTTCAACTATTCCAAAAAATAAATTTATGTTTGTTTCAAAAGTTTTCAGTAGAAATGAATTCATTTCTAGTTTTCACTTTTTTATGGAAAATATTCTTTTGAAAACACAACCAAATAATTTTTCATTCCAATTACGTAAACCTATGTAAAAATACACTACAATCACGCAAACATATGTCAAAAATACATTTGAAAAACTATAACCAAACATATTCTAATTTTCAAACAGAAATTCACACAACAAACCAAATATATTCCCAATTCTCACACGAAAATCAATAAAGTTCGAAAATTATTTTTCCAACACTAGAAACTGGAAATTGGACTTGAAAATACATCCATACAAGTGCTTAACTATTTTCAAATTAAAATATGGGATGAAGCATCATACAATTACTTTTTGGCAGACTTTGGTGATATTCATAAAAATTTATACTCCCTCCTATTCACAATAAGTGTCCTTTGACACATAAAATATTTTTAAAAAAGAATGTCCTTTTGATGTTTTCAAGATTAATGAAAAAATATTTTTCCCAAAATACCCTCATTCTTTTTAACAATAATGCTAAAATTTTGTTTCTTTCAAGTCAACATTAATTTATGATTTTTTTTTTTAAAAAAATAATGATTAATTAAGGGTATGTTCGGTATTCTAATACATACCTTAATATGTGTATTTTTTTTTATAAAGACACTTATTTTGAATAGGATGGAGTATTTTTTTAGGTTAAAGATGAGAAATTTTATGGGAAACTCATGTAAATAAATGCGTTTAAAACCAATAAAAAAGATATAAGTATGTCATAACAATGACATTAAAATCTTTCTTCAAAATAATAATAATAATAATAATAATGACATTAAACTCCCTAATCTTCTTGCTTTCTGCGACAAAAAAACAAGGGTATATTTCTTCTCCCTTCCTCCACCATGGATGGAAAAAGGGGGAAATTATTTTCTTCATTTTTTTTCTTCTCATTTATTATTTTTGGATTTTGGTTTCTTCAGGTCTTCTCCTTGGTGGGAATACGTTTCTCCTCTATATGAGATTAAGTTTTTCTCCTATGTGGAGTTGGCCAGCTTCTTTTTTATTTTTCTTCGATCTATTTAGATTTGAGTAGATTTGTATTTTTGGGGCTTCATCCGGAGTTCTTCATCATATTTTTGGAAGATTTGCAGATCTAGAAGGAGTCTGGTGCAGATCGTTTAAATCTTGCTTAAAAGCGCAAACAACCACTCATCCAACCAATAATATAGTCTAGTGAGTTAATATGAAGTTTAATAATCATTGTTTCTGTTTAGATTTGATGTTGTATTCATGGTTTGTATCAAGTTACTTAATGAAAAATATGAGTTTCTTGTTGTATATGTATTCATTAATCATATTTACCATATGAAAAAGGTTTATTAATTCATAAATCATATCTGATATACTATTATTTAATTTTCACAAAACTCTGTCAGCCGTAGTGTAACTGTCCGACTGTTAAACGGATCGACCCCGCAATGACCCGATGGCATTTCCGTAATATTAGCAGTAGTATTTTAGTAGTTTTCAGGGACCACCGGTATTAACAGTCCTTCTGAAAAATATTAGTTGTCCTTCTAAAACGTATTAGCAGTTCTTCTAAAATATATTAGTAGTTTCCTGAAGAGTATTTTAGTATTTATCTTGAATATACTACCGAAATGTATTAGCAATCCCTCAAAAAAAGTATTAGTAGTTACTCGAAAAAGTATTAGTAGTTCTCTGGAGAGTATTTTAGTAGTTTCCTGAATATAATTAAATTTTTCTCCGAAATGTATTAACAAAACGAGTCTTCCAAAAGTATTACCCGTCCTTCTAAAAAGTATTAGCAGTTCTTCCAAAATGTATTAGTAGTTCCTCAAGAGTATTTAGTATTTCTCATGAATATACTCCCGAAATGTATTAGCCAGTCCCTCAAAAAAGTATTAGTTGTTCCTCGAAAAAGTATTAGTAGTTCCCTAGAGAGTATTTTAGTAGTTTCCCTGAATATAATTAAATTTTTCTCCCGAAATGTATTAACTGTCCATCGGAAAAGTATTAGTAATTTCTCGAAAAAGTATTAGCAATCTCACTGAAAGAAAAAATTAGTATAATTCCACTAAAAAGTATTAGTAGTTCGACATAAAAGTATTATCAGACTCACTAAAAAGTATTAGCACCAGTGAAGATATATACTAGTTTCTCCAAAAAGTATTAGAGATTCCACTGGAAAGTTTTTATTAATTCCCCTAAAATGTAGCATAAATGTAAAAAAGAGAAAAAAACAAACAAAGAAAGAAAAGGAGAAAGAAAGGAAAAAATATTATTTACACGACCCGAATTAGATTCCTAAGAACATCAAACCTCATGGTTTGTCAAAGCTTTACACCAGACACTACTATTCTCAAGTTAAGAGGAAAAAAATATGATTCTTAAATGCAGCTAGGAGATAAGTGACTAAGTGTAGGTATTCTTATTAATCACTTGGTCATAAAGTAAGCATATTAAATCTAGGAGAAGGCTGGCAAAGTTTGTTTGGTGTTCTTATGTGACGATGAGAGGGTGATCGGGAGGCAGACAATGTTGGGCGCATCTTCTACTACTGGCCTGCGGCGGGATGGTGCAGGGATGTGCAGAGTAATTGGGGGTTATTTTTGTGTTTTTTTTATTTTTCTTTTTTTCTGGGAAATGGATTGGATCTGAAAATGGGTTAGTTGTTGGGGTTTCGTCTAACGGTTTAGATCTGTTAGACCGTCTGACAGAAGACAACTCATGTTCAAATAATTGGCAAATATATCATTAATTTATAAAATGACACACTGATTAATTATTCATATACTCGATATATTATCTATCTTATATTCTATTCCAAGACCAAAAAGAATACTATATCTGTAATAATTCTCCTATCTGCAATTTGCAAATTGATTACAGAGATAAGAGCCTCTAAATCCAAGTGACACGTGGCCAGTAGTCAGCCAGTACTGAACTACTGATCATCTAGGTGGGGTTAATGACTGTTTTGGAAGAAGAATTCATGAAAAGGAAATGATCAAGTCCTAATATTTTCTTATAAGAAAAAAAAAAAGTCGTAATATTTTGGGGGCGGGACCATAATATTTGTTTGGGACGCATTAAAGGCGTAAAGGCAAACTGGCAAAAGCGTGAAAGAAGAAGATGGGGTGGTGAGCCTTGAGAAGACAGGGCTCGTGTGATGGGCCCATTAATTTCCCAAATCCCTAGAAAGTTTTTTTTGCCCTTTTTGTATCTGCATGTGACACCATTACCTAACTCTCCAAAGTCAAATACAAAATCCTACTCCTTAAGTTCTGGCATCTTTCTTGTACCTATTTGTTGATTTTTCAGAACATCTTTAGCTTGAGTAGCCTCTCTCTCTCGGATTTTTTTGCAATTGGGCAAAAATATTGGACTTATTTCTCATGGAAAAGTATGTCCGGGCTATTGAGGAGTGTTTGCAAAATTTCTTTTTGGAGAAGTGATTTATTATGCAATACGTAAAAATAGTTGAAAATCGGAAGTTAGTAGTGTTTGCGGGTGGAATTAATCTGGATTAGTAATTAGAAATTGAGAGTGTTTGGTGAAAAAATTGAAAAAACACGTATTTTTTGCAAAATGTCAAATCGGAAGCGAATCATAAATTTAAAGCACATATCTCCCTATTTTTTAGATTCAAATTAAATGAAGCAGAATTAAAAGCAGAAGTTGACATTTAGCAAATACTAAAAATTGATTAATTTAACCAAAAAATGAGAATTACTTTGTTTTAGTGATTATAAGCACTCCCTAATTAGAATTGGATTTGTTTGGCATATAAATTCATGTGTTATGTGAAAATGTGTTTTTGACATAATAAATATACTGATAAATTTATACGACGAATATATGTTTAAAAATATGATGTATTTTTTTTATTTTATGAAAATAAAAAAAAAATAAAACTAATGAGAGAAAAATAATTGCAAATATAGACAATAGAGTTGATTTCCCCTAAATAATCCTAACACGTTATTGGATCATTATACATGCACCAAACAAATCAACTTGCTTACCTTGTTCCATTACATGTACCAAACTTGAATAATCACATTAATTAACGTCAAATCCTATGTTTTTTTTTCGTTTTTTTTTTTTTGATCGGTATGTTTTTTTCATTTAACTTAATAGATTAGCGTGTTTATAACATAATCTTTAGGTGTATAACATATATACTTATGACATCTTTCTATTTGAAAACGTTTGTAAAAGCATTTAATTTAGTGTGAACACACTAATCATATATCTAGCTAGCATTTTATTCTTCATAAGCTACTCACTTAGCCTAGGTATAATTGACTAATTGAGCAATCACTAAATTCCCCTTGACTGCAAACTTGATATACCAAGCAAGTGGAATCCTAGTAACTCTTCTAGGTAGGTGAAATCGCTTATTATTAGTTAATGCTAATTATCAAATTATGTAGCTTTCCTTGCACTTTTTGGGCAGACGTATTTTAAGCATAATTAATTAGCACGTATGGTTTTATATGCATTTATGTAATTGTTACAAACTTTTATAAAAAAAAAAGGATGAATCCATCCCTGAGGGTCCCCACTGTCCTTGCCCTAAAGGTTCGTGGAGGATGTGAAGCGCGGGTTATCTCAACTAGTCGTCGTCCCCAGGTTCCACAAGACTGAGTCACCACTATTAATTGTTACAAACTATTTATCTATTAAGGGGAAGATTCATCCCACATTAGTATATACATGAAGAGGTTTTGTGTGTTTATATGTGGGGATCATTCATTTACTATTACCACGTAGTATAAAATAGCAAAGTGAATTGCAATTTTAGTTACCCCTAATTATAGTATAAGGGTGTCACGAAATTGATATTTTTTGGTAAAATCGACCTGGCAAAAATCACTCTATATCTTGAAAACTTTCGTGAATTTTTGTGGTGAATTTTGAAATTTCCAGCAAATTGAGTTTTGAGTTTTTTTTAAAGATATATGGTGATTTTGTCAGATGTAATTTTACCACACTATAATTATATAACCAAAATTGCAGTTTATCGAAATAATGAATGTATGTTCATTTTGTACTGCATTATTACCTATATAAGGTATGACAATATTCCAAACACAATTAAGATATAGTGACACGTATATCAGAAATCAAGAAATCATTCAAATTAGAATTATCAGGAATCACCATCAACTTAAAATTTAAGCATTGAAAATCCACTTTAAGATTTTCCAAGTTTCAAAAGGAATGTACGTAATAGCAGCATTCAATTGCTAAATTCGAATCTAAACTACATAGAACTATGAGAAGTGCTTTAATAAGAATAAAGGATAGAGAACATAGATTTAAATGTAGCTCGTGTGGTCAAATCATGTTATTGAATGAAAAGACCCGAGTATAAAATTGAATTTGAAATTGAACCATTTACCCTTCCCCACATCCGATATCTCATTTCCCCCTTCAAATAAATTAAGAATAGGTCAAAACTCGCAAGGGCAAATATGTAATAAAAGCTAGGACAACTATTTGACATTAACACAAGCCCAATTTCCATCAAAATTGGACGGTATAAAAAATTTGACTTGCAAAAAGGTATTTTTTGGCTTTTAGTATGACTATGGTCGCACCCCCTCGGTGGTCCCTATTTCCTGAAAGCGACACGTCACCTCCCAACTACACACACCGACGTGTTTTTCAATAATTTTGCAACTTTGTGTAGATTTTTTTTTTCTCGATTTCTTTCCACCAAATTTACTCGTGAATCCAATACATAGAGCTGTACGACATCGTTTCTTGCTCGATGTAAAGACAAATCATGACGCCATGATGATACGTGGCTTCCGTCATCCACATTTTTGGCTAAATGAATAGAATTTTTATCGTAATTTAATAGCGTTTTTGGCCACAAGAGTTTAGAATTCTAAGAAAGCTACCACCACTACAATTTGGTCCTATAGATTCATAAAATTTCAAAACTTGGAACACTATGGGCATGTTTGTTTATGTTTCCAAGGCCACATTTCCAATTTCCAACTATTCATAAAAATGAAATCATGTTTGTTTCTAAAATTTTCAATGGAAAACATCATTTTCATTTTCCACTTTTCACATAAAACATCACTCAAACCTACAATTTCAATTCTCAACCTTATACACTACCCTACATCACTTATCAATCACTATTCTTATTTTTTAACCCAATTATATATGTGGGACCCTCCATTACCAACTTTATCTACTTAAAATACTATTATATATATCTAATGGGACCCACTAGCCTACAATCTTACCAATATAATATTATATATTCAATTAAAATATTCAACCACTATCAATTTTTCAAATTATTATATACATAAAATACTATTTCAAAACTATTTAACCAAACATAATTTCATTTCCAAACCTACATAAAACTCATTCTCATTCACTCATTCAAACATAATTTCAGTTTTCACACGAAAACCAATAAATTCTAAAAATTCATTTTCCAACAATAGAAACTAGAAATAGTTCATGGAAACATAACCATACAAGGCCTATATAATCTGTTATTATTGAGTTTCGAGAAAGAGAAAAAATAAGAAAGATGAAAATTAATGGCTTTTTTTTCATTGAAGATTTAGAGATTGAGAATATATTTAATTTAGATAGAAGGTAACCTTTTTTTATTACGATTGTCATATACAAGACACATATAGTTAAAATTTTATTTACATTTGATGTGGAAATTACCAATATAGCCTCGCTTTAGTCGAGTTGACCATCTTGCCTCGCCTCGAAATTACCAAAGTACCCTCGTGGATCCGACTTTTTATATGGGTCCCGACCGACCCGAAATACTAGGTCGGGTCGCCCGCGAGCCACGTCTGACGATTGGGTGCCACGTGTACGGTGATCCGCTTCACCCTATGAATGTGATCTATAAATACGGCCGACGAAATTCAAGGTAAAAGGTAACTTGTAATTATTCTAAATTACCTCGCTCTTTAGCTTTCTAAGTACCTCAACTACTCGATTCGACTTAGGCATCGGAGGGCCTTAGGTGAGCCATCCCGCCACCCTTAACGTGCGTTGCTTTCAGTACCCTCGAACAAAGTACCTCACCTAGCTTTTGGGGGATCTCGGCGGTCGCCGTGGAACACACTTCACCTCGCTTTGTGGATCACTAGGTCGCACATCCGGTTTACTTACCTAAATCGGTTGGCGCCCGTCTGTGAGAACGAGGTCTAGCTAAAGATGGAGGAGACACCGGGAAGCTATTGAAACACCTAAGCATGCGTCCAAGACACCTCGGGGTCGTGGAGGACCCTCCCAGAAACATCACCAATTCACCCACTTCACTTGGCGGGACCATCTTTCGTTCAAGAGGAGGAGCGGATGATTCACATGAAGGCTAGTGACTTTGAGAAAATCTTTGGAAAAAATGTTGGAGGATAGGAAAAGAAAGGCAAGAAGGCTATGGAGGCCCTCCCTACGAGGTCCCCCCGGGGAAGGGGAAAGGTGGAAAAACGAAACGAAGTCTTTAGTTGATTTGGAAGAGGTGGCTAGTCAAGCCGTCGCCACCAAATGTGAGAGACCAGGAGGAGGTCGTGGGCGAACCAGATCTATAAGCCACGGGACATACACGAATCGAGTGAACAAATCGAGCATGTTACTCGACAACCGGATGATTTGAGGCGGATGGGAGCTGAACATCCGCTTTGCGAAAGGGGATCTCCATTTTCTCCCGAGATCCTAGCTAAGGTAGTCACGCCCGAACTTCAAGCTTCCTAATCTCCCGAAATATGATGGGAATAGGGACCATCAGAACATCTCACCGCATTCGACCACGTGATGCAATTGTATGGGCGATCGGATGCCATGAATGCTAGAATATTCATCACAACGCCGACCGGAAAGGCGCAGAATGGTTCATGGGATTACCTAGGGAACTATGGTTTCTTACGAACAAATGGCTCGAAAGTTCTTATACCGATTCAAAAGCCAAAAAGCGAGCTCGAAGGTCGACCTCGCATTTGTTCACTATAAGGCGGGGTGAAAGAAACGCTCGGAATTCATAAATCGGTTCAATGATGAAGCATTGGAGGTGCAAGATATGCGAATTGACATGATGACTAATATCCTTATCCTCGATTGCAAAAAGGACCATTAAGATCGCCGCTCGCCGAACCGCCCGTTGATAAAGAGCGATTAATGGAAGTGACCCGTAAATACATACGGGAGGAAGAGATGAATGCCCTTAAAGACCAGGAGTGGTCCCAAGTGGCTCGGCTCCACGCGAGGGGAGGGATCTTAGAGAGAGGCTTCGGTTTAGGGTCGAGAGAGGCCTGCACCGAGGTCCGCATCAAGATCGCCCCAGACGAGGCACAATAGATATACTCGTGAACGCACCCCAAAGTCACGCTCTAATGGCCATAGAGCGAACTGATATGCTAAGGTGGCCAAAAAAGATGAAGACGACCTCGGGTCGAAGAAATATGGATAAATATTGTCGCTTCCACAAGGACCATGGCCACGATACCGGGACTTCATTCAATTGCGAGATGAGATTGAAAGGCTCATTCAAGAAGGTTACTTACAAAATTTTGTTTTGAAAGAAGAACGAGGGGGGGACCTAACCGGGACCCTAGGCGAAGATCACCGCTCGTAAATCGCGGCCGGTCGAGAGGTCGCCATGAGGCGGACATAGGCAAGAACGCCCAAGGGAACGCCTAGGCCTAGGCAAAATCACGAAGAAGATAACCCGCCTCGTAGGGGTTATACATATGATAGCAGAGGTCCTAGTGGAGGTGATTCACAGAGTGCAAGAAGGAAACATGCGCGTAACCTCACTCATGATTCTAAGAGGAAATCGAAGGTCATGAGCGTCCAAAACTCTAGCCCTATTACATTCGATGGCCGTGACCTCATGGGGGTCGAGGCAGTCGAACGACCGATGGTTATCACGATGGATATCGCCAACTTCGATGTACAAAAAGTTTTGGTGACAATGGAGATCGGCGGATATATTATTTATGCATGTGTTGAGGAAGATGGAACTAGATGTAATCGCTTTACGTCCGGTTGACACTCCGCCGATGGGATTTGGGGAAGCGAAGTGGTTCCCTTAGGAACCATTGATCTCCCCACCTCGCCGGGCGTGCCGTGCCGAAAGACAATCATGATCAAGTACCAGTGGTAGACGCCCATTTGCTTATAATGTGATTATGGGGCGACCCGACCGAATCAATTTCAAGTCATGGTGTCCACTTATCATTTGAAGATGAAGTTCCCTACATCGGGAGGGATAAAGGCGAGTACGAGGCGACTGAAGACGGCTAGAGAATGATATAACGTTTCCATAAAAAAAAAAGAAGGAAGGGAGAGAAGTGAGGACTATAAAGCAAATAACACGCGAAGATGAGGTCAATTTGTAAAAAGAAAATGAGAAGGTTAAAAAAGCTAGGACAATGGCGGAGTATAGGGTTGAGCCAACGAGCAATACAAAGTGATTGAGCTCGAGCCAGCGAATCTTGGATAAGTTCACTAAGATAGGGTCGCAAATGGACTCAAGCTAGAAGTGTTGATGATTCAATTTCTTAGGGAGAATGTAGGGATGGCAATGGGGCGGTCGGGCGGGTCGGCCACCCATGCCCGCCCGTGCCTAGAACGGGGCGGGCGGGCGCGACCCGCCGCGGTCGTAGGGCGGGCGGGGCGACCTGCTCGCCCGTTTTGAATTAAATTAAATTACAAAAATGAAAAAAATGTAAAAATATACATTTATAAAATATTATTTACAAAATCGATTATTATCAATTTATAAATATTAAATATAATATAAGAAGGCATAAAAATTATATTATAATATATATTATATATACAAAATATATATTTTTAACATAAAATTATAAAGGGGGGCGGGGCGGGGCGGGCGGAGTACCCGCGGGGAAGTGAGACCCAGACCCCCGCCCGCCCGGGCACAGTCGGGCGACCCAAACGGGGGCGGGCCAGGGCGGGTACCCACGGGTCGGGTCAAAATTGCCATCCCTGGAGAATGTGGACATTTTTGCTTGGAAACCGTCGATTTCCAAGGCATAGACCCCGGCGAGGTTCACCGACTCGAATGTGGATCCGTTAAGAGGCGAGGCGCTGAAGCGAAAAAGCGAAGCTTTGGAAGCGAAAGAAACAAAATTATAGAAAACGAGGTGAACAAATTATTGGAAGCGGGATATGTTGTGGAAATTCGATTCACCGAGTGGTTATCAAATGTAATCGTAGTGCCCAAAGCTAACAACAAATGGAGGATGTGCACCGACTTCACGGATCCGAATAAGGCATGCCCTGAGATCCCTACCCCTACCCTCGCATCGACTGTTGGTGGACTCCACAAAGAGATGTGCCTTGCTTAGCATGATGGATGCTTACCAAGGATATCACCAAATTTTTATGGCGGAGGAGGATAGGGATAAGACCTCGTTTGTGACGGAGAATGGAGTTTATTGTTACATGGTAATGCCGTTTGGGCTAAAGAACGCGGAGTTACTTATCGAGGTTAGTCAACCTCATGTTTAGAGAGAAAATTGGCAAATCAATGGAAGTGTATGTTGATGATATGTTGGTAAAAAGTGTGGTGGAAGAGGATCACCTTGAGCATTTGAGGAGGCTTTCAAAATAATGCGAGCCTATGGTATGAAGTTGAATCTGCGCAAGTGCACCTTCGTGAGTGCGAGGTGGAAAATTTTTGGTTTCATGGTGCATGAGAGGGGATCAAAGCGAACCGGAGAAGATAAAAGCTATAATGGAAATGAGTTCACCTAGAACGGTCAATGAAGTACAACAAACACTCACGGAAAATTGCCTCGTTGAACAAAGTTCATTTCGAGGTCACCGATCGCAACCTTCCTTTTTTCAACACATTGAGAAACATGAAAAATTTCAATGGATGGAGGAATGTGAGAAGGCATTCGAGATTTGAAAGGATACCTTATGTCTCCACCTTTACCGTCTTGCCTAAAAAAGGGGAGGCTCTATTTTTATACCTAGCGCTTTTTGAAGCGAGTCATGAGCTCGATGTTGGTGCGAGACGAAGAGGAGTTCATCGCCCGATTTACTACGTGAGCAAGTTGTTCTGAGGGAGCCGAGGAGAGTATCTAGAGATCAAAAACTCGGCTCTAGCCTTGGTAGTATCGACTAGGAAGTTGCGACCTTACTTCCAATCTCATCGATTATTGTCCTCACAAATCAACCACTGAGACAAGTGTTAGAAAACCGGAGCCGTCGTCGCCTAGTGAAGTGGTCCGTGGAATCGGGAGAATTTGATATTAAATATCAAAGTAAGATGGCGGTGAAGGCTCAAGTCTGGGCCGACTTCGTTAACGAAGCAAGTGGGTCGGAAATCGAAGTTCGAAAGAGAAAGTGGCATGGCTCTTTGACGTGGATGGGTCGGCGGTGGCTATTGGAGGTGGAGCCGGGATCTTGTTGCGAAGCTTAACTCATTCGAGGTGGAAGTGGCACTTCGCCTCGACCGAGATGACAAACAACGAGGCCGAGCACGAAGCTATGTTGGCGGGATTAAAAATGGCGCAGAAGTGTAATGTGAAGAAGTTGATAGCTTACACCGACTCTCGATTAGTGGCAATGCAAATCGAGGTTCGTTTGAAGCCAAGGATCGATCCATGGCTAACTATTTGGAGAAAGCGGCGGTTGATGGAAAAGTTCGAATTTTTTCAAACTACAAAGAGATCCCAAGAAATGAAAATGAGCGAGCCGATGCTCTAGCTCGCTTCGCAAGCGCTGTAAGTGGTAATAACTCTAGGAAGGTGATCGTGTTGGTGGCGCAAATGGACACGCTAGCGGAGCAAGGTCCCATCGAGCGATCCCGAGCGAGGCTGGTTTGTGCAATTGACGCCCAATCGATTGGATGGAAGACTTGAAAAATTTCCTAGAAAAGGGAGCGTTACCGATGGACCCGATAAAAGCTAGAATGGTCCAAGTTAGAGCGTCGATTCATAATGATAGACAATGAGTCGTATAAAATATCGGTAGGAGGATCACATTAAAGTGCCTCGGTCCCGGAGAGGGCAATGTATGTAATGAGGGAGATTCATGAGGGCAACTCAGTAACCATTCGGGAGGTAAGACACTCACCCGTGAAAGGTGATCCTAAGGATACTTTTGGCCGACTTTAGCAAAGGATACAATGGAGTTTGTTAAAAAATGTGCGAAGTGTCGGTTCCACGCGAACCTAACCCACCAACCAAATGACCGGTTGGAAACGATCCCCATTGCTTGTCCTTTTGATCAATGGGGAATCGACATCTTGGGTCTCTTCCCGATGGGCTAGAGCTCGGAAGAAATTTATCATTGTGGCGGTGGAGTACTTTTCTAAGTGGATTGAGGTCGGCGATGGCCAAGATATCGAAACCGAAGTCATGAATTTCTTGTGGAAAAATATTGCATGTAGGTATGGGGCTCCCGAATCTTAATATCGATAATGGCACTCAATTTCAAGGAAAGAAGGTTAGGGAGTGGTGTGAAGAATATAAAGTGAAGCAAAATTTTACAAAATTGTGGGGAACCCTCAAGCAAATGGGCGAGACCGAGGTCGCAAATAGAATTATTCTACAACACTTAAAAAACGAGGCTAGAGGAAGCGAAGTCATATTGGGTGGGGTGGACGAGCTTCCCGGAGTTCTCCGGGCATATCGAACGACCCCACGGACTTCGATGGGAGAGACGCCTTCGCTTTAGTGTACGGGTTGGAAGCGATCGTGCCTCAGTAGAAATTGGTGAAACCTCGCTCGGTCGCTCGCTCGGTATGAGCCCGAGGGTAATAGTGAAGCTAGAGAGCTCGAGCTCGAACTCATCGAAGAAAAGAGACAAAGCGTTTATTCGATCCAAGCGACCAAGGGAATGATGAAAAATGCATACAACAAAAGGGTTCGAGCGAAGCTTTCAAGTAGGGACCTAGTGCTCAAAAAGGTGGAACTTTCCAAACATGTGGGAAGCTGGAGGCAAATTGGGAAGGACCTTTCAAGGTAATTGAAGTGTTGAAGAGGGGAACATACAGACTAGAAAACATGCAAGGAAAGGAGCTCCCAAGGCCTTGGAACATTCATAACTTAAGGAGGTTCTATACTTGATGTTGCATAACTAATCTACTTTATGTACTTAGCTTAATTTTGGAAGAATTGAAGGTTTATGTTAAAAACTATCATCAATGAAAGAAGATGGAATTTCACCGCAATGTTTACCTTTTTGCACAAATTTGCTTAGTGTTTCAGGGTCGCATGGCGAACCACTAAAGATAAGCCCCCTAAAAGGCTAGCAGGCCCAAGATGATCCCACGAAGGATCTAGGCCACAAGCTCCCTTTTAGGGTGGCAAAGCCCACGATGGTCCTAAGCAGGACCTAGGCTCGCAAGTTAAGCCCCCTAAAAGGCTAGCAGGCCCAAGACGATCCCACGAAGGATCTAGGCTATAAGCTCCCTTTTAGTGGCAAAGCCCACGATGGTCCTAAGCAGGACCTGGAGCTCGCAAGTTAAGCCCCCAGAAGGCTAGCGAGCCCAAGACGATCCCACGAAGGATCTAGGCTATAAGCTCCCTTTTAGTCGGCAAAGCCCACGATGGTCCTAAGCAGGACTGGGCTCGCAAGTTAAGCCCCTAAAAGGCTAGCAGGCCCAAGACGATCCCACGAAGGATCTAGGCTATAAGCTCCCTTTTAGGTCGGCAAAGCCCACGATGGTCCTAAGCAGGACCTGGGCTCGCAAGTTAAGCCCCCTAAAAGGCTAGCGGCCCAAGACGATCCCACGAAGGATCTAGGCTATAAGCTCCCTTTTAGCCGGCAAAGCCCACGATGGTCCTAAGCAGGACCTGGGCTCGCAAGATAAGCCCCTAAAAGGCTAGCAGGCCCAAGACGATCCCACGAGGACCTGGAGGCCACAAGCTCCCTTTAGTCGGCAAAGCCCGAAATGGGCCTAAGCAAGGACCCAGCTCGCTCGTGGACCTAGCCTTGCCATGGAGCCTGGCCTCGCGAGGAGACTAGGACCCAAGGGTAAAAAAAAAATGCGCGAAGTAAAAATCATGCGAAAATACACGAGAAGAAAAACGCAATACATCAAAGGGATACACTAGATAATGAAGTGAAATTAGATACATTGAGGAATGAGTTTCAAAGAAAATAAATTACAGGTGGAGTGGAGTACTTAGTTTGCAATTTACATAAATAAGTCCTAGGATGGTAGAAGAGGTTTCACGAGATCGGTGAACTCATCGACCTCCTCCACTTCATCAACGATCTCTACATCACGCGAGCTACCAACTTCGCCGCGCTTCGGCGACGTCGCCTTCGGCTCCATCCTTCTCAAAGGGATCAAGCTTTTCGGGTCAAAATCGGCCTTGAAAGCTCCTCTTAATTCCTATTCACGGCATCGTTCGGCCGTCAAAGAGGTACACCACGGCTGTTCGCTACGAGCTTCTCGAAGAGAGGATCAAGAAAAGATTGGACTCCGGCGAGCGAGACGAGACGAGGCTAACAAAGCCTTATGCTCTTGGATGAGAGGTATTCCTCGAGACCTTGTTTCCGACCTCTTTCAAAAGAATCGCCATCTCCTTGGCGTGGTTCACCTCACGAGTTTTGAGCTCGCTTTGAGACGCAAGCAAGTTGGGCTTTTAGATCGGCTACTTCCTCGGGAGTTCGGCTCGAGCCTCCTCGACGGCTTTATCCTTATCCGCCGCGATTCGAAGCCTTGCATGGACCTCGCTCACCGATTGATGTACACTTCGTTCGATGCTTCCAATCGGCACATGCCAAGCGCCATTTGGTGCAAAAAGCGTAAAGTCAGTAAAAAGGAAAAAGCGAAGTAAAAAAAAAGCGAGATAAAAACGAAGCAAACGAGTTTGGATAATTTAAATGTATTCACATACCGACATGACCTCGTGGGCCGCTAACCCTTCGAGGCGGGTAAACTCCGTGGTCATCAAGGCAAATTGGTCGGTAGGAGGGTAGTATAGTTATACGATTCGAAGAATCCTCCCCACGCCTTCGTCTCGAGGCCGAGATCCGCGAGCTAATGTTCCATTTGGAATGGTGCGAGGCATGGCAAGCTCGCGAACTCGGGGCGAGGTCGGGGCCTTCGCGAGCGAGTCGGCCGAGCCCGGAGATGGGACTCGCTCGGTTCAGCCACATCATCATTCGATCTACGGTGGGGAGGTTTGCATCGAGGCTCGAGCTCATCGTGAGCTAGCATCCCGGGAGGCACCCATAGAATCAGGCGAGCTCCTGGCCTTGCGAATTTTTGCCCTTTTGGGGCGGAACCCTCAACCACCGTTTTCTTTTATCCTCCTCGACTTGCTACCCGAGGCCTTGATGGATTTCTTTGGAGGCACCTCGGGAGGCGGGGTCGGTCGATTTCTGATCCATAAGGGGGCTATGACCACGCCTAGCGGTAAATGACGCAATGTGACCTCTTGTCGAGCTCGCTTGCAGCTAGTAATGCCTCTTTGTTGTTGGCGAGGGCCTTGTCAAGAACGGCGATCGAATCGCCATATCTGTGCAAGTAAACAAAAGGCATCGACATAAGCAGTAGAGGCGAACCGAGAAAATAAAGAGAAATAAAGTTACCAAGTGTTAGAGCTTCATGGCGAGCGGGGCTAAGGCCGACGAGGGATAAAACCTCTTCTTGGTAATGAGGTCGCAAGCCTCATACCAATTTTGGGTCAACCGAGAAATGAAGTCGGCACCCCAAGAACAGAGGCGGGGCACTCGAGGTCGAGTCGGCTCGGTTTCCAATCCGAGGGTAGGTCCCAAGGATTTTCAACAGAGCTCGAATGAATATGAACTTCTCTTTCCGGGGCCACACCGGAAGGAACCGGTGTAAAAATTTTCGGTTAGATTTATATGGCGAGATGTAAAAGAATCCGAGTTAGTAGTGGTGGTAGAAGAATTGATGGCATATAATTCGCAAAAATGAGAAAGCGAGCGGCTTTGCCAAAATATTTCATTAGAATGATAAAACCTACAATGTGACGGGTAGGAATTCGGGACGAGTAGGCGGGAAAATATCGAGCCCTCGCAAAATGTCGGCGACGGGGCGAGCCAAAGGGAATCTAAGACCCGCCTCGAGGCTTAGCGAGGTGGAAGGCTAAGCTGCCAAGAAAGGTGGAGAGGCTTGTCTATCCTATCACTCGTAGTAGGAATTATGATTTGGTACGAAGCGGGGATAAAGAAATTTTTCCTAATGGTACTTACATCGTGAACGGAGACCGGGACCTAAGTAAAGCCCCAAGGCGGCGTGTTCCAGTCGTCCGGGGGTGGCCTCACGGGATACCCCATCTTGAGGAGGGGAATACGGGTGGCCCGCTTTATGGAAGTGGAAGAGCTCGAAGACGCAGCTGAGTCCCGACGACCTCGAGTTCGAGGATAAACCAGTTCGATCGCGAGCCGGAGAGGGCCGCGTAGAGGAGATGGGGTCGCCATAATAGAATAAGAAAATTTAAAAATAAAGAGATAGAGAACCTACCTCTAAGTCAAGTGAAGTGGAGGAGCACGAAGTCAAAATCTGGGTCGTGGGGCGAGTGAGCAATGAGGTGATCCTGGGGTAAGAAGTATGAAAAGTGAAGTTTTGAAAAACCGTCTTATATATATAGAGAGAAGGGGGGAAAATCGACGGTCTCGATCGAAAGGCTATTCAAATTTAGAGATGGCGGTGGGCGGGAATCTCCGTTCCTCGCGGGATCCACCCGAAGCAGGCGAGATTCCCCGAAATTTTCCCCGTGGGGACGGGGACGAGAATTTTTCCCCGTTGGCGGGGACAGGGCGGGGGGGGATCATACTCCGCCTGTTCCCACATGAGGAACCGAATATTATATATAATATAATATTTTAAATATATATAATATATTATAAATATATACACATTAAATATAATAAAATGACAAAAATCTTTAATTTATTTTATTAATTAGTGTTTTATTAGTTATTTTATATAATTTATATATTTTAAATATTTAAAAATGATTATTTTTAAAAAATATTATTTTTTTCCAAAAAAAATAAATTGAAACGGGGCGGGAATCCCATGGGGCGGATCCCATGAGACGAGGATGGGGAATTTTTTCCCGTTTGTCTCACGGGACGGGACGGGGATTCCCGTCGCGGATGGGGATGGGGATGGCTCCCCGCCCCGCCCCGCCTGACATCCCTATTCAAATTCAACTACTGGATGGAAGGATCTTTTCAATTCAAGGGCTTTGGCTTTATGTTGCTTGAATTCGGGGAGGCTGCATCCATCGAGTCACTTTAGCAATAAATTACTAAAAATCGGGGAAAATGATGTGGAAATTACCAATATAGCCTCGCCAGTCGAGTTGACCATCTTGCCTCGCCGCGAAATTACCAAAGTACCCTCGGGATCCGCGGATTTTTATATGGGTCCCGACCGACCGAAATCTTGGGTCGGGTCGCTCGAGCCACGTCGATTGGGTGCCACGTGTGCGGTGATCCACTTCACCCGATGAACGATCTTATAAATACGGCACGAAATTCAGTAAAAGGTAACTTGTCATTATTCTAAATTACCTCGCTCTTTAGCTTTCTAAGTACCTCAACTAACGATTCTCGACTTAGGCATCGGAGGGCAGCTTGGTGCTGGAGCCATCCCTTGGCTAGCCTAACGTGCGTTCATTTCAGTACCCTCGAACAAAGTACCTCACCTAGCTTTTTGGGGGATCCTCGGCCAGATCGCTTCGTGGAACACATTTCACCTCGCTTTGTGGATCCCTAGGTCAGGTACATCTGGTTTACTTACCTAAATCAACATTAAAATACTTGTGAACCAAGATTATTATTATAATTTATCTATATAGATGAAATAAACATATATTATTAAAATGAAATAAAGATGGAATTCCATAATTGTCATCATCATAAATTTTTTCACTTGCATGGAAAATATCATGAGATGATACGAGTTGAGATAGTTCCTCTAGTCTGATGGGGCATATCCGTGAATTTCATTTTTTATAATGGAGGCACAAAATAAATGTAATTATAAACTACATCAAGAACAATTAAAGGGGGAGATGCACTTTATTTTTTTTAACCTAATTACTAGCTTTTAAAGATGAATATTAAATAATAAAAAACTATATTAAAAACAATTAGTGGGAAACCTTTGGTTTTTAAAAATATAACTAATATTCAGTTTCAAAAAAATAAATTATAAATATTATAAGACAATAAAAAATGGGTCAAGAAGAAAAAGTTAACGGGCATGTGCCCCCACAATGATTGGTAGTCAAATCAACATGTATATCATGGAACATATCAAAATATATCAATATTGATTGCATCCATAAAAATGACTGACTATAATTGAGGACAATAAATTCGGTGATTATGCCTGACGACAGCATATTCGACCCTTCATTACTGCCACCAAGGTAAACCACGGGATGTGCATGAACTGACTAGTCATGTCAGTGTCCCTACCAAGTCCTTCACCATTTGGCATATTCCCCAGGACATTTTGATGGAGTATATATATGAACCCACAACCTCCACCTTACAAGAGACTTAAGTCCCTTGTGGTGGCCAACATGCTGAAGTTAAATTGTGCTCGTAAAAGATATTCACATTTTGTGAGAAGAACACAAATGTTGTCAATGCTTCTATGTTTTTTTTTCTTTTTAAGTTAAAATCGAATTACATATCAATTATTATATTTAATTAATTAGATTAATTAATTCCCACTTAATACAATCTAAATTCAATTTATTTAATCATGGAGTTGCAACGGGCTTACTATTAAAGGAAATATTTTGCACCAATGATTCTCTAACTATTCGGCACCATGTACTCGAGATTGATATATAACTCCGCGTGAGAGAGACAATATTAATTTGCAAATGAAATTGGAAAAATGGTGGTAAGATAAGTATTAATTAGATAACCCTTTAATTTTCACTATCAAAATAGGTCCCCCCTTATCACCCATCTTGAGGTTGCTTTCTTCCTCGTGGCTATGTATTCAGGCGTACCGTCATGGCCTTGTCTCAAATATTATTTTATGGGCTTTTCTGAATAGACAGAGACTACAACTACAATTTACCATCACAGAATTTACAAACAATGACTGTTTTTTAATAGCTCATTTTACATTTCATATAATAACTTGTGATGTGAATTGGCTAAGAGAGAAAAGCCACACGAAATTATCCGTGTTGCTTGTAAATTTGAAGTTGAATTTTAGAAACATGGTAGATTACGATATTGAAATTTATGAATGATGTTGTTGAGCAGATCACTCCAAATATAAGATTTTTGGTCAAGTGTTGAACTTCTTCTCCGTAGTTGATAATTTTGAGATGGGAACTTGCTTGCGACAATTCGACAAACGTTAGACGGGCCCTTGGGCGGCCGTTTGGTCGCCTATGATACTAGGACGAATAGGTCAAAAATAGGTTTGTGTCGCTTGTCCTAGGGAAGTCCCTTCGACGCTCAAGTCATTCCAAGTTGGAGAGAATATCCAAAGCAAATAACATCGATTGAGAGTAATGAATTGTGAATACTTAGAAATAATGAGGAGAGATTAGAGTAATAAAATAGATTGTTTGGGCAGTTATAGGTGTCGTTGATCGTAAATAGCTAACTGAGTCTCATGAGCTGCTCAAAAATAGTATGGGTCTCATGGGCCAATTGATAATACGCCACCTAATAATGAATATTTATGTGACTTAATTAAATAAAAGGTATCGAATTACAATTTTGTTGGTAAAATTATAAAATATATGGAAGGTTTCTGTATGTGAAGAAAATGGCTGGATGTAGTGTATGGTTTAAGTCGAGGCCTGATTTCGAATCAGTCTCCGCAAGACGAAAACGCCCCGTATACTAGTGCTTAGGGTTCCGACGCTCGCCTCTAAGATACAATGACTTATTCAGTTCCGGTTAGCAGCACAGCAAAACCGGAACAACAGCGAACATCAAGTTGTTCTTAACTTTCAAGCTTTCAAGGAGGAAATGAACAATATGCAAAAATGCAGTGCTCGTTTTATGTTATCTGATAATTTCGTGTGTTTATTCATCAGTGGGGACGTTAATAATATAGGCAAGCAAGTGCCCGTACGGAAAAAGCGCGTCCCAGAGGCTCGAAAAGGCACATTTTCGGTGAAGACGGCACCTTTTATTCAGGAGCGCCATGCGGCTAGGCGTGCGGGCGTCTTGCTCTTTGCACCAACCTTCGGCGAGGAGCACGACCCGACTTGCCGGGCGTGCTCCCTCCCGTCTTGTGGGGCGAAATTTTCCCGATTGAAATCTGATTTAATTACAAAAATTAATTAATTAATTATTTTTTGGTCCAAAAAGAATAAGGGCCTTGAAGGCCAAGCCCAAGCCCACGACCCGGGTCGGCGGCGCGCCTGTGTGCTTTGAACCAAACCCACAAGCATGTAGGTCCTCACCCCTTTAAAAACTTGGGTGCCCCCAAGGGCCCAAACCCATATGTCCAATTTGGGATATATTAAGTGTGCAACTTTGCCTCCTTTTTCCTATGTGGGATGGAACATCTCTCCTCCCCCACATTTTCCATTTTTCATACCATTTATTTATATTAAGTGGCTAACTTCTAGCATTTATTTCTCATTCACCCGGAATCGGTTTTGAGAAATTCCAAATGCTATTCTCATCTACTCTCTTAGTAGAATTTTTACAAATAATTTAATTCCATTTTTCACAAATGGAAACCACTTAATTAATTGGTCAAAATCGGGTTAACACCCCATTTATCAAAGACCAATTCCAACAAATTTTACCTTAACAATGAGTGTCTAAAAATTAAGAATGCGGTGGTATACTTCCAAAATCTCATCGTATCTAGATTACCTTTTCATATCTTCAACTTTAACCATCATTTACTCAATAATAATTAAATGCTGAAACACTAAATATATTAATAATTATCAATCAATTTCGTGTACAAGTTGTCAAACATTATATAGGTGGGTAGGTTATTTAATCTTTTACAAGATCTTGAGTATAATATGATCATTAATTATCAAGTGTCGTCGGCTCTAATGTTGGGCTACAAATGATTTAAATTTCACTTTTGTCACTTGCAAATAGTACATAAATAGATTAATTGCGATAAAATCTCCGTAAAAATTTGTCTGAGACGTTATAAGACCGTGAGACCATAAGACAGTGATACTTTTAGTGTAAAGAAATTATACTTGTTTAAATACACTAATTTGTATTTAAACAGGTATCACTTTTTACACTAAAATTATGACGGTCTCACACCATCTTACAAGAGACCTGCTCTAAAATCGATATAGGTGGGTAGTTTAATTTAACCTTTTACAAGATATTGAATATAAAATCATATAACTATCAAGTGTCATAGGCTCTAAATTCTAATGTTGGGCTACAGATGATTTAAATTTTACTTTTGTCACTTGCTAATAGTGCATAAATAGATTAATTGCGATAAAATCTTAGACGATTAATTTCATAGAATTTAAACCCTAAATAATTCAACTACTGTCACGCCATGAACTTTTAGAACAGGCAACTATTTATGTCCAATCAAAGTCACCATTCATCCAATGCCACGTCATTGTTTTTATGTCTTAATCCCTCGTTACAACTGACATAAGTCGGTTTGACAAAATCTATTATTACTTGCCTTTTTGAATTCAATTAAATAATGTATGGAGTTGATACGATAGGAATAATTTTTTTTTTTTTTTGATAAGCTCAGAAACTGCACGCCTAACTATCTGAGGACAACGGCTCCGCTCCTCATTCTGCCGCCAAGGTAAACCGCGGGATGTGCACGCGACCGGTGTTACGGCGAAGTGGCGACGTACAACCGAGATCCTCCCGGGTAAAGAGAACAATTATGTTCGACCCCAATCTACTAATAACGATCTCTCCCCGAATCGAACCCACACGGATGCTATTCAAGATGAGTTCCCACCAAATCTTCACCCGGCTCGCGTATATGCCCCGGGAGCAATTTGATGGAGAAGGGATATGAACCCCCCACCTCCACCCCACAAATAATTTGATGGAGCAAGGATTTGAACCCCGACCTCCATCCCACAATTGTTTGTGGTGGCGAAAGGGGCTAAGCCACCTGGTTGATACGATAGGAATAATTGAGGTATTAATTGATTGAGAGAGGTTACAACCTCCAGCTTTTAGGTAGCTCATATATAGAGTTAATCAATGAAATTTAAAGTTTGTTACACGTAGCTCATTTACACCGTCTAACATGCTCTTAAGTAAACCCTAGCTTCAGGGTAATTTGACTTGGTTTTTAGATGACGCGGAATTTCAACACCGACTAATATATTTTATTCTAGCTCTTTGCAATTGATCAATCCCTTTTTATTAATTTTTTTCTATTCTTGTATTTCTCTTATTGCTAAAGAGTCAAATAATGAGAACATTTTTATTTGTTGCACTATGCTTAATTGTTTTGGTGAAACAAAAGTAAATATATATAAGATATGTATAAAGGCAAAAACTTATATGAGACCGTCTCACGGGTCTAAATTCGTGAGACGGAGCCACATATCCAAATCCATCTTAATATGGGTGGTATTTTAGAGATTACGAGAAAAAATTGGGTAAATCTAAAAATAAGACCGGACTCTTCCATGGATAGTGTGGATCGCCATCTCCAATTTCTCAAGCTTCTCAGCAACACCCGCCATGTTTAAAAACTTCGCTTTAATTTGTATTCCAAACCATCAAAGCTCTTCGACTTCCATCTCGGCCACTTTTCTCATTCCACTAACTTGGAGAAACAACTACCGTTCAAATATATATTTCAACAGAGCATTCACCAATTTCAGTTTGACGTGGTAAAACGTTGAGCCTCTTTTTCTTTTGCTATTGCCGTAATAATTTGGCGAGATTGCATACCTCTCCGTAAGAAATTCGAGTGTCTAGAACTATAAATGCAAATTGATGGCCCTAATTAATTACTATGAGATAACATTACTACCTGGAATTATTACTATAAATGTTTTGAGTTACATGGTAAAAGGAAAAAATTATACTTATGTGCATGGTATGGCCCAAAATTCCGGGTTAGTCAATGCTACCCAAGTGAGTTCTATACCATTGGATTAACACATACCCATGTGGATGTGTGTGTATGTGTTGATCTAACGGTATAAAACCCACTTGGGTAGCTACCCAAGTGAGTAGCGCCATGTGTGAAGACTTCACTTTGTATTCCAAATTAAACAAGATAACTCGTCCATACCAACGTCAAAAAAAAAGTAATACATTTTGAACTAAAAAGTATTATACTTTAAGTGAAAAATATTGCATATTGAATCGGACAATATTATAGTTTTAAGTGAAAAATATTACTTGTAAAATTGAAAAATATTACATGTTGAACTAAAAAGTATTATAATTTACGTGAAAAGTATTACATGTTGAACCGAACAATATTATAGTTTTAAGTGAAAAATATTAATTGTAAAATTGAAAAGTATTAAATGTTGAACTAAAAAGTATTATAATTTACGTGAAAAGTATTACATGTTGAACTGAACAATATTATAGTTTTAAGCGAAAAAATATTACTTGTAAATTGAAAAGTATTACATGTTGAACTAAAAAGTATTATAATTTACGTGAAAAGTATTACATGTTGAACCGAACAATATTATAGTTTTAAGTGAAAAAATATTACTTGTAAATTGAAAAGTATTAAATGTTGAACTAGAAAGTATTATAATTTACGTGAAAAGTATTACATGTTGAACCGAACAATATTATAGTTTTAAGTGAAAAAATATTACTTGTAAATTGAAAAGTATTACATGTTGAACTAAAAAGTATTGCAGTCTTATATGAAAAGTAATACATGTTGAACTGAAAAATATTATATGTTGAACTAAAACTATTACAATTTTAAATGAAAAATATTACGGCAAAAACTTGTGTAAGACGGTCACACGGTGCGACAGATGATACTTTCAGTGTAAAAAAGTAATACTTTTAGTGTAAAAAGTGATACCTTGTCTGAATACACTAAAATTAAGTGTATTCAGACAAAGTATCACTTTTTACACTAAAAGTATCATTTTTTATACTAAAAGGATCACTTTTAACACTATAAGTGCAATCTGTCGCCCATGCGATCGTCTTAAGTATTATATTTTGAACTAAAATAATTACAATTTTAATTGAAAAGTATTACACATTTTAATAATAAAGTATTACAAGTGAACTGCGTATCACACATTGAACTAAAAGGTATTACTTATTTGCAGAAAAGTATACAGAACTGAGAATGTGGCAAGTTATCCATGTCATCACATTAAACATTTTTCTTTAATTATTATGGAACTCTAGCTATTATATATAACACATTATATATATGATATCATATTTATATATATTTGTATTTGTATTAGAACGAAAGAACAATTACATTAATATGTGTGTGTGTGTGACTTTTTGAATGAACTGAATGAATGAAAGTTACAAGATGTTATGTGCTTGTGAATTAAACTTTCATGAGAGTTATTCTTTTAATGGAGATATACAATATTCATTTATTATCAGACTCCAAATTGAAACCCCCGTATTTTTGTTAGATATTCTTATATTTTTATAAATGGACTACTTACTCCATATATGGTTTTTAATTGTTAATAATGCATATTGCTTTTACCAAAAAAAAAAATATGGGACAGAGAAATTAGTAATGAATTCGTCATTCCTTGTACATGGAGTTTCCTCAAATCCAAGAAATAGTGTTTCTGTGTTGAGTTTTAAGTATGCGTGCGTGAGAGAGAAAGAGCAGGAGAGAGAAATTGAGTTTAGTGGGTGTGAGATAACTTGTGTGACTGCTGGATATTGGGGGGAGCGGGGGGAGAGCGTAATCCAGTTTTTTCTTTTTCTTTTTTATTTTTAGTTGGGTTTTGTTTTGGGTTGGAGATCCGTCTCACAGATTTAGACATGTGAGACGGTCTTACAGAAGACTCACTCATGTATAAATTTTGCAATTATATTTTGTTTTATTTTATTTAATCTTGCCCAAAAGGTACATAGTTTTGTTGGAAATATTACCTTGGTTACAACGGGAAAAGCCTTCAAGATGGCTTACAAAACAGAAACATAAAATTACAAAAAAAGTAAAATCTAACTATTACAATTCTTAAAAATACTCCAACTCCAGAAGCATGAATCTGACAGAACTTTACAAGCCGAGTCGAGGAATACCTCTTTTCGCAAGACAAATACGTCCCGACTAGTGCTCACGGTACGACGTAATGTCCCCAAAGATAAAACGACTTTACCTCCTTTGTGTACAGTAGCACCACTGACACAAAGGCACCTTTCGAACTCGAAGGAGCGAGAACTGGCTGCTGGACACGAGTGCAGAAAGAAGTGTTCTTGAAGATGTTCTTCGAAGAGTTACAACACTTTTGCCGACACTTGAAGAATATGCAGAGATATGCGATTTTTCTGTGTATACTGACTTCATCTCTTCCTTCTAACCCCCTCAATGCAGCAAAACACCTAAGACTTATATATGCCATCATTTCCAACACTTGTAGGGAATTAAAGTTAAAGAGAGTGGACAATAACATCAATTGTAACTCCCATGAGTTGCAAACCTCTTTTATGACCACTACTTGAGGAGTTACAAACTCCAAAAGCCATATGAACCTGGACACCTCTAATGTCCAGATTCATAGACACGTGAACCTAGACACCTCCAATGTCTAGATTCATCAGCGAACAGTTACTTGAATTTGGGCCAAGCCCATTTTCAAGTTACAAAACTAACTAAACCTGAACCCGAGCCCAAAGGGTTGGTCCGGTCCAAGGCCCATTTGTGATCATACACTTGTGTTATAGTATATCTAACACCTAGTATTTATACTAGGATAAACTATGCTCATTCGTGTGGCCAACTTCGTGTATTAATTTCTCACTCATCACCGAAATTCGGTTTTGAGAAATATAAAATTTACGAACATCTACTCGAAACGTAGATTAACAATTTACAAGTCAATTCCACCAGAAATAAATTCTTAGCCACCGAAAATTTGGTCAAAGTTGGGTCGGCGCCCACTTTCTCAAAACCAAATTTCCAACAATATTCCCCCACATGAGTGGAAATTAATGAATGCATGAATGCAAACACGCAACCAGTCCTCAAGAGACAATAGTAGATCTAGAAAGGTAGCTTGTGGCTTTGAACCTTCCATAGTTAATACCATCAGGTACACTGGCGACCTAATGGATGCAATGCCTTGAACTATTCCTCCACGGTGTAGACCGAGACATTAACATTAACACAGTAAGGTCTCAACACCTTCTGTTCTCACGTTTTGTATCCATTTCGATCATGGACACCACTTTGGATTCATAAGTGTTACTTTGAAGCGACCCTCACTTCTCACTTACATAGGTGATCTCCTATCCGAGTATCCTGCCATACTCAACCTCAACGAGGTGTAGGAATCATTAAAAGTCAAATGACTTAGCCTCACCACAATTTTGCAGGTGTTTCAACACTTGGCATTGCTCTCTAGGGATGGGTTTAAACTTGTTTCCAAGTGTTACAACATAACCTTCATAACTTAGTTTTCCCATTGATCCAAGTTCTTGGGATCTCCAGTCATCATGGTTGGGTTACCACTATGATGGTTATTCTACTTTGTGGACTTTAAGCCCATTCCCTCTAGTAATTTACTCAATTGATCTTGATTCAGTCCTTTTGTCAAAGGATCTGCCAAATTGTCTTTTGACTTTACGTAGTCAATTGACATTACACCATTTGAGATCAATTGTATAACGATATTATGTCTCCGACGAATATGTCTAGACTTACCGTTATACATATTGCTCTGTGCACTTCTTATAGTCGCTTGACTATCACAGTGAATCATCACAGAAGGCACAGGCTTCCTCCAACATGGAATATCTTCCAAAAAGTTTCGAAGCCACTCTACTTCTTCACCAGCTTTGTCTAAAGCTAGAAACTCAGATTCCATGGTGGACCGAGCTATACACGTTTGCTTCGTAGACTTCCACAATACTGCACCACCTCCAATGGTGAATATGTATCCACTAGTGGAATAAAAAACTTTCGAATCCGAAATCCAACTAGCATCACTATACCCTTCAAGTACAGTTGGATATCTCGAGTAGTATAGCCCATACTCCAAGGTATACTTCAAGTATTGTAACACCTTGGTTAACGCTTTCCAATGCTCGTGGCTTGGATTGCTTATGAACCTACTCAACATATTTATAGGGTAGGCCAAGTCTGGTCGTGTATAATTTGTAATGTACATCAGACTGTCGATAATACGTGAGTATTCCATCTGAGCCACTGGTTCTGCTTCATTAGCAACCAGATTTACACTTTAATCAATGGGCGTCTTTGATGGTGAACTGTCAAAGGCATTGAATTTCTTGAGCACTTTCTCCACATAGTGTGATTGTGACAAGATAATTCCATCATGAGTTCTGCTGATTTTTATCCCCAGGATCACATCAGCAGTCCCCATATCCTTCATGTTAAAGATTCTCTTTAACATTCTTTTCGTGTCCATGATAGTATCATGACTACTGCCCATGATTAACAAATCGTCTACGTATAGACAAACTATGACAAATGCTTCTGATGTCCCTTTGACTTATACGCATTTATCACACTCGTTGATTTTAAACCCATTTGACAACATCGTGTTGTCAAACTTAATATGCCATTGTTTTGGAGCTTGTTTCAGTCCGTACAAGGATCTTATTAACTTGCACAGTACATTCTTTTCTTGACCGGGTGCAACAAACCCTTCAGGTTGTTCCATATAGATTTCAGCATCTATCTCTCCATTCAGAAATGCCGTCTTGACATCCATCTAATGAATCTCTAGATTGTGCAAAGCAGAAATCGCGAGAAGCACCCGAACAGACGCAATCCTCGTTACAGGAGAATAGGTGTCAAAGAAGTCATACCCTTCTTTTTGTTTAAAGCCTTTGGCTACAAGCCGTGCTTTATACTTATCAATAGTTCCATCTGTTTTATACTTCTTCTTTAGGATCCATTTACATCCTAAAGATTTATGACCAGCAGGGAGATCAACCAACTCCCACGTATGATTTTGCAGAATGGACTCGATTTCACTATTGATTGTTTCTTGCCAGAGCGGAGCATCTGGACTACTTAGAGCCTCTTTAATCGAGTTTGGCTCTCCATCTAACATCAATGTTAGGAAGTCATGTCCAAAGAACTTATCCACCTTAGGCCTCTTACTTCGTCTCAGTTCTTCACCACTCGCTGTTGAACTAACTGTTCTGTCAAGTGTGACAGCAGGTGTCATACCAAGTGTTGTTCCAGATGTTATAACACCCTAAGCGGACCTTCAAGAACATCCGCATGAACACATGCAAATTGTTCGGATGTTATAACACCGTATAACACCTCCGGGTAAAACATCTAAATACAGTTCTTTCTTTAAACTTCCATTTATCCTTTGTTTACAAGGATAAATATTCTCAAAGAGTATAGCATTCTTTGACTCAATTATGGTACCAACTGTCATTTCCAGATTTTTTTTAATTATGTACCATAAAATGATATGCACTATTGTTAAGTGCATAACCAATAAACACCCCACACTTTAAGATATTTATAAGAAGACTTAAGATTTTTCCACAATTCGTAAGGAATCTTATCTTTTTCTTTAAGTGAAATTTTATTCAATATGTGGTTCGCCGTTAAAACAACTTCCCCCCATATATTCTGAGTTTCTTTGTTCAACTCTGGATTACCCCAGAACTTACACAGCTCATGGTCGTTTCATTAGCATTAGAATGCTTTTCGATGTTCTAAAACCATTAGAACCTCATTCCAACAATATCATTAGAACCTCATTTAAAAAAATTTCAGAACCTTGTTCCAAAAATTCTGTTCGAACCATTTACAGCGAGTGTGACCTTAGATGTTGTCACACCTTCAGCAACACTTCAGACCTCACACTTGGTTCTGAGGCTGCCTTAGGTGTTTCAACACTTTTTGCAACACCTCCTGCAAGTGTCGTTTACTGTCTGTTTTTGGTGTTCCAACACCTCAAACAACACTTTCTGCAACTGTGGTACAATGTCTGTTTCTGGTGTTACAACACCTCAGGCAACACTTTCTGCAACACTTAAATCTACAACTGAAGCTCGAAAGCCAAAAATGAGACATAAAGTATGGTCATACCCCCACAGTCGTTGGATCCGTTAGAATTCTTAAAAGTATTCCAACATAGTTTTCTCGAGTCTTTACCAAGACTTTGGAAAGAGCCTTTCTCAAAAAAAAAAAAAGACTTCGGAAAGAGCTTCTGGGTTAGCGTTAGCAGAAGACTTTCATGGATTTAGCTTCAGAACTTTGATTGCTTTCTTTGATTTTCAATCGAACAATCAGGCCACTAATCCAATTTTCTTCCAGTTATGCATTTAGGAATTCATGAAAATTTTCCAACTTGGTACCAACATCTAAACGATATAAACCATTTGGAATTTTTCATTTAAACGACATCCCTCAGCACGAATATCATGTGGGATCAGTTGAAACTTTTAGACTAGTTTAAATACATTTTTGGATTCTTGGAATCATCCATTTTTCAATCCAAAAAACTAGAAATAACGAACCTCTTGGAAAACACATCCTCATTTCGTATTTATTTTCAAAACATGAACCTTTTGGAAAAAATATCCTCAGTTCATATCAACCACACAATACATATAGTAAAATGTACCACTAAGTCTTTTAAAGACAAAGTTATGGCATAGGATATCACCATCCAAGCCTCATGCTTCAAATGCAACGCGCTTTTAGCAACAACAATAATTCCAGCAACCACTTGAAGGTCTTCTGTCAAATTCATCTCCAAGCCAAAGCTCTGTTTTTCCTCGCCACCGTGAAGGTACAATATTTGTCTTGCGATTGTTGGAAATATTACAGTGGTTACAACTGGAAAAGCCTTCAAGATGGCTTACAAAACAGAAACATTAAATAGTAAAAATCTAACTATTACAATTCTTAAATATACTCCAACTCCAAAAGCATGAATCTGACAGAACTTTACAAGCCGAGTCGAGGAATACCTCTTTTCGCAAGATAAATATGTCCCGGCTAGTGCTCACGGTACGATGTAATGTCCCCAAAGATAAAACGGCTTTACCTCCTTTGTGTACAGTAGCACCACTGACACAAAGGCACCTTTCGAATTGAACTCGGAGGAGCGAGACCTGGCTGCTGGACACAAGTGCAGAAGGAAGAGTTCTTGAAAATGTTCTTCAAAAAGTTATGACACTTTTATCGACACTTGAAGAATATGCAGAGATATGCGATTTTTCTGTGTATACTGACTTCATCCCTTCATTCTAACCTCCTCAATATAGCAAAACGCCTAAGGCTTATATAGGCCATCATTTCCAACACTTGTAGGGAATTAAAGAGAGTGGACATTAACATCATATGTAACTCCCATGAGTTATAAACCTCTTTTATGACCACTACTTGAGGAGTTACAAACTCCAAAAGTCACATGAACCTGGACACCTCCAATGTCCAGATTCATAGACACGTGAACCTAGACACCTCCAATGTTTAGATTCATCAGGCCCAACAGTTACTTGAGTTTGGGCCAAGCCCATTTTTAAGTTACAAAACTAATTAAATCTGAACCCGAGCCCAAAGGGTTGGTCCAGTCCAAGACCCATTTGTGATCATACACTTGTGTTATAGTATATCTAACACCTTCTAGTATTTATACTAGGATAAACTATGCCCATTCGCGTGGCCAACTTCGTGTATTAATTTCTCACTCATCATCGAATTTTGGTTTTGAGAAATATTAAATACTACGAACATCTACTCGAAACGTAGATTAACAATTTACAATTCAATTCCTCCAGAATTAAATTCTTAGCCACCGAAAATTTGGTCAAAGTCGGGTTAGCGCCCACTTTCTCAAAATCAAATTTCCAACAAGTTTAAGTACGTAGTGGCTCAAATTAGAGGTAATTCTAGTTTGCCCCCCAAACTATGCGTGTTTTTCTACTTTGTGCGCTTAACCTCGAAGTATTTGTTTTTACTTTACCCTCTGAACTTTGCAAATTATTACACTTTGTCTATATAATTTTCAAATTTACCCCTCACTATTAGTGGATTAATGTCTTTAGCGATTACATTTCGAACAACTATTTGGATCAATTTTCTCTCAAAATATCCTCATGTTTAGTCAATATACAAATAGTATTAAATAATAGTAAAATTTTATCAATAAATCTAGGCTATGATATCATTTTCAGATATTACAAAATAAAATAACCACAAAAGTTAAGAGGTAAATTTGGAAGTTATAGGATAAGTACAACAATTTGCAAACTTTAAAGGGTAAAATTGTACTCAAAGTTAAGTGATCAACGTTAAAAAACTTGCATAGTTTTGGGGGAAAATTTAAAATTACCTCCTCAAATTATATTAAAGTTATGTGACGTGCAAGTCTAAAATAGACAAATTAAAATGTAAATATTTCATTGTACACATTCACTAGGGTTACTCTTACTTGCATGTTTTTTCTTTTAGCAATTATCTTTGTAATTTTTACTGATTTAGGTATTGGATGGCATTTCTTAGAACAACTCCAGGTTACCCATAACCGTAGTTCGTGGTTGCAGCAACCCCATGATACATTTAACGATTTGTTCGCGTCAAAAATAAGAAAAGTACTTTTAAAAACAGCTTAGACCACATATTGAGAGAGATTGATTTCAAATTCCCAATGCAAATTTAGCATGGAAACTTGCTAGAACCCCACTCAATTTTTTCTGCTGTAAATGCGTTCTTTTTTAATGATTTTAGTTAAACTCAACCATAGAGCTGGCAAAAGCTCGGCCAGGTTGTTGGGTTGGACCAGCCCAAAAATCACTTGGGAGCCATTCGAGTCGGACCAAAGTAGATTCGGTCAATTTTGGACCTGTAAAAATATAGTCCAGCTCAGTCAATTCTCGGGCTGATCGGACCGGGCTAAAAATCGCCGGCTATACTCAGCCAACGTGGTTAATTGCAATGTTTCCCAGAGAATTTGAATGATCGATTTTGTTGTGGTGTTATTGGGCCAAGATAATTTATTCACTCTTAGCGAGACTTTTGATCTTCCATATTGGGCCTCATATATCCAAAGCATATTTTGCACTGTAATTAGGCTGCAAGTTTCTTAAATTAAAAATTATGCTGTTGATAAAAGGAATGGGCCAGGTATCCGGCCCATTTCAATTTTTGGCCAATAAACAATTTAAGATACCCAATATAATTATGGGAAAAGGACATAAATACCCCATTTTTCATACCCAATCCCTGCACAATGTCCATTTTCCGCTGATTTTGGACAAAAATACCATTTTCCGCTGAATTTGGACAAAAATACCCATTTTCCGCTGATTTTTTTTGCGTTGGTTTCTTTTTTGTTTCTTTATTGTTTCAAACATGTTTGTTGTTTCTTTGTTGTTTCATACCTGTTTCATTTATGTTTCTTATATGTTTCACTTAGCCAACTTTTCATTGAATTCCACAGTTGCATAGAGAAAATCTCAGTTGTGGTATGCCATAATAGACAATGAGAAGAACATAGAGAGTATACCAACTTTGAAATAACAAGAATATTGATTCCAATGGATCGCACATTGACACCCTAAACGAAATCTTGGAACAACAAATTCAATTCAAAAATTTGAGCTTACTTGTCCATCATAAAGCTACGAGAAATAGACACGACTCCACTGTCAGACCAAAAAATACTTTGTATTGACTTACAACATCGTAGAATTATTGAATGCATCAACTGTAGCGGGGAAAGACTTACTATTAACAACTTTGCTAGAATACGTGAGATCTTTAGTTCAAGATTAGATATGCATACATCGAAATGAAGCAAAGATCAACATTTACAAGGATGAGAAAAAAAAAGCTGAAGAGTATATGGGGAAAAACTACACTATTTCTCTAAATTTAAAAGCAATTTACTACAAACTTTTATCACATGATCCCCTGTTTCACAATTGTTTCTTACATGTTTCATTTATGTTTCTTAAATGTTTCAACTGATTACACCATCATTAAGATTTACGTAACAACAATTCTCTAAAATCATTAGGAAGTAGAGGTAGAAACTCAATGTCGTTGTCATCGTTATCACCATTTTGCAGCTTCAACTTAGCATGATTGTTAAGCAGATTACTGAGTCTTGCTTGTTCATTCTCTATCTCGAACGCTTCAACGTCCATAACCTTCCCAACAACGACATAACAAGCAACAAAAAATCCCACATTCATTACAAAAGAAATGAAAAAAGATACACAGTCAGATAGATAACACAACAAATCAAAAATAATAAAAAAGAACAAAATAAATGGAAAATACATAAAAGAACAAAAGAAACATAAAATAAACAACTTAGAAACAATAACGAAACAAAGGAAAAACTTCAAATCACAAAATAATAAAAGAATACAGAAAATTGGGTTTAACCACTGAGTCTTCGCTTGACATTTCATCATCATACGTACCAACTCCGATACTAACCCATAATTAATGTTGAATGTCTCAATACTATTAGGATGATAAAATTCCTTAATTACGCATAACTTTACTGATTGTTCTAATTGAATGAATCTCTTCAGCATACTGTTGAAATTAGTTTTCACAGGTGAATTTACATGACATAAAAATCTACTAAAATAATGAAATCCATATGGCTTTAAACCAATACCAAGAAATATGAAGAACAAGTTAATTGGTGAGGTCAAAACTAGCAGAGCCACCCCAGATTGAATGCAAGAAAAATTAGATCATCTTTTAATAGCTCAAAATTAATTTTCACCTCCGCTATATTTCCAACTTCTACAAGAAGCTCACCAAATGAAATATGAGATCTAAAGATTTACAGACCAAAATTAAAATAAAATAAATAAAAAGAACAGCAAAGAGTCAACTCAAAGCCCTTTTTCTGATGCTTATGAAAGCAATATTGCATAATTCACGAGGACAAAAAAACATGAAGCAATCATAAACTCCTTTTCCCCAAGATAAGAAAAAATTAACACACAAAATTTGTTTCTCTGTTTTTATCTTTTTCAATAAAAGAAAATAAAAAAACGTACAGAAGCTGACGAAAATGGTAATATGTAATAATATAAGTTCAAAATTGCCAAAACAATCGATTATAATCCCTAATCTGATCAAAAGCATAAAAAGCCCTAATTTGTGGAAAATGGATGGATAATATCTTACCTGGGTGGCATGGCAGGCTTCGGTGGGTGAGACCCTCGTCTTCGCCGGTGCAGCGGGGGAGGGTGTGGAAACCGAAACACAAACAGACGGAAGAAGTGAAGATGAGAAGAGGAGAAATATGGGAAGAAAGGTGGGCGGGTGAGTGATCGGGGGAGGGGTTACCGTAACAGGATGAATAATTGGGTATATTTGTCATGTTTATGACCAGATAGGGTATATTTGGGATGGGGTAGTATTTTTGTCCTTTTTTCAAAAATCAGGGTATTTTGTGGTATTTCCTCTATAATTATTGATGTTTGAAATTATTCTTTCCCAAGATCTTCTACTCCACCTTTAGATATCATTTTCTTTTTTCGTTCAACTTGATCGATTTTGCTCAGTTCTCACATATCTTATAATGCCTACATTTCAACGAACATAATTAATCATAAAGTGGTACTGATATTATTCAATGTAAATTTATATCAATTTCACTATTATAATATCTAAAACTAGTGTTAGAAAATTAAGAATCGAAATGATTTTAAGAATATATTAAGGTCGAATAACGTATTGAAAATATAATAGAATAAAATGCAAACGGATTACCCTAAAAGATCAAAAGAGTGATGAAATTATTGAAACTAACAGACAAAAGTTTTACCCCAATTGCACGAGTGACCGTTTGGCATATATTGTCCAATTTAAATTCAGCCAAATCGGCGCATAGCCTTCCCTTCTTCTTCTGTTTTTTGCACAAATGGGAGAAAGTGGCCATTTGGAATAATATAAACTCTTTTATGAGAAATTAGCAGTGTTCCAAAATGTGTTAGGCGCTGGTCGGGCAGCAGCTTGGCTAGCACCTAGGCAAAACCTGGACGTGGTTATGTTGGATCTAATCGGAAAAAAACTGTAGGCGGATAAGGGAAGCATAATACCTAGGCGGGGACTTATTGAGATTAGGTGAGGATTTTTAAAACACTGCAAATTAGAATAGAAAAAACACACTTATTTTTACATTTTAATTGATCTTTTACTTAACCGCTCTTATTTTTCTATCTTCTCTATTTCTTTTATAGTAAAAAATAATTGGAAAATGATAGCCACGATATAAATTTATTTCGTGTAGCAGATTGCCACGATATAATATATATCATGCATTCATATCTTCAATGATGATGATACCTGTTGGGAAATTTATTGTTTATATTTTGATGAATGTCATGTAAAACTTAGAATAGGAAGTTGGCACCCCATTTTTGTTGTAAACTGCATTGTAACAAATAGGGCTGGTCAAGCTGAGTTAAGTCAGCTATGCCTAAACATGCAAGAAGACAACTGGAGACTAGAAGGAAGACCCCCGCCGCAAGACAGTGAGTATGGCAAAGAAGAGAAGGCGGAACTCGATTGAAGGTGCAAATGGTGAGATGCAACAGAGTAAAGTATCGAGTCAAGTCAACTCAAGATAGCCAAGTCTCAAGTTGAAGTGACGAAGAGTCATCCAATGATTGAAAGTCGACTCTAAGTCACCTGGGGAAAGCAAGGAAATGCAAAATCAAGTCGAGATAACTAAAAGAGATCCGTTGCACGAAATCAAGAGAATTACTTAAACAAATAATACCTCCATGCTACCTTTCTCAAGTGATCGGTCCCGAAAGCGTGCAAGGGAATGAACCAATGGGAAGCACTACACCGTGTCGAGAACTCGAAAAGTGAATAACAATTCATACGAGGAAGTGGCAACTCCAAGGATCGCAACAAGACAAGCCAACGACCACAAGTGACTTTCAAAAAAATAAGCCTATCTCTTCAACGGGCATTTTTGAAAGATCACTATAAAAGGCCGAGGAATGACTCGAGAGAAGGTTACCTTGACTACGAACCACGAACATTTCAAGAAAACATTTGAAATGTAACCTAAAATATCCTCAAATCATTCAAGATTAATCCTCAAGCCTACACTACGAAGAAAATCAATCCATCACTCACCTGTGAAGGAAAGATAGCTTCTATCGCTTGAAGAGGAAACCTTTGAAGAAAAGGGTCTACATTCCACGGAGGATTGTAGGAAGGTTTAAGGTCGAACCGGTCTCGAGTTTTTGGAGGGCTTCGTGATCAAATCCAAAGAGCTTGAGCAAGTGAGTCAGTAGTAGCAAGCGAGCTTCCCCGTGAAGAAGAAGGTGAGTCGCACGAGAAGCCAGTGCGTGACCAAGGCATCTCCAAACCGAGTCCCAAAGGATCAAGTCACCGTGTGTGATCAAGACTTGTATCCGGACTCGTACCACTCGTATCTTGATCAATACTTAGTGGATTCCTCCGGGAGTTGGAGAAGAGATGAGTAAAAGAATTACCCCATCTTCGAACCTCTATAAAACTTATCGTGTCATTTACATTTCAACATTTTAATTCTTGCACTTTATCTCATTTTAATTCTGCTGATAAATTTGCTATCCACTTGATAATCTCTAAGTACTAAAACTAAGGATTAAATCATAACTAAACCAAATTTAAGGGTGTTAAGTCTTCCGCTGAAAACAAACTATAGTTGAGCTAAGTCTTTAGTCTTAATAATTGAGTTATTCTTTCAACGGCTCGATCAGTCTTTGAGTCACTAACTCTCTTGATTAACTAAATTAGTCATTCACCAAGTACACAAAATTGTAGTATCAACTCGAACTTTTAAAAGGACTAAATCGAAAAGTTGGTAAGGTTTATTCAACCCCCTTCTAAACCTTACACTCACACCCCTTGGGACCAACAAGTGGTATCGGAGCGGTTGGTTCATTGAGCCTTCCGCACCGTTCTTGAACTAGATCTCCAATTTTCTCAAAGTCCGCTTTAGTACTTAAGTTTTCAAAACTCCTTTTATCATCAAAAGTTATTATCATGGAAGCAAATTTGACACGCATCCCTATGTTCACAATTGAAGAATTTGATGATTGGAAAATTCGTATGCGAGCTCATCTATCAAAGATTACATGATGAGATGTGGATAGTGATAGAGGATGGGCCACTACAAATTTTAAAAGTGAACACACCGTGAAGAGAGAGAGCCGCATCGAGGCGAAGAGGATGTTGCTCCTGACCACTATGGTTGAAAAACCAAGAACTGAATGGACAAATGATGACAGAAAAAGATATAATGGACAATGTGGCCAGGACATCCTTTACAAAACCTTGGACAAAGCCATGTTCAATAAAGTCAAATCATGCGAAACGGCTAAAGAAATGGGACAAGCTAACATTGATTTGTGAAGGCTCGAGCAAATCAAGGAAAATAAATTATCGGTGGTTGTACAAAAATTCGAGAATTTCAAAATGATCGCAGGAGAGAACCTAGATCAAGTGGATGCTCGGTTCACGAAAATTACCAACGAGCTATCTCGCTCTTGGAAAAGAATATACACGATGAAATGTGTATGAAGATCCTAAAAGGTCTCCCACCGAATGGGAAATGAAGGTCATGGCACTAAGACATTCCATGGACCTATCAAAGACATCCAACCATGAGCTATTCTCGGATCTCAAAGCCTACGAATTTGAGTGAGAAGAAAAGACCAGGAAGAGACAATTTGTACCCAAAACAATTTTGCTCTAATTGTTAAGGATGGCAAGAGAGCCGAGGTCAAAAGTCATTGACCCGGAGGAAATAGCCCGATGGTTAAAAGGTTCAACAAGTTCTTCAATAAGAACTACAAGAGAGGCAAGGACGAATCCTCCAGGAAGACACTCGGCTCCCTCCAAGTCAAGGAAGATAGGCCAACCAAGAGAACAAATCATCAAAAAGTCAATATCAAAGGGTGACAATCCAAGAATGGAAAGAGTCGATCAAAGGTTGAATATCTATGTTGAACCGTAGGGCAACCGGTCACTATGCCATTGATTGCCCATATCCTCGTAGTCAACAAATATAGGAATGAAGAAGAAAGAAAAGTCTTGAGAGAAAGAAGACAAGAAAAGAAAAAGGCAATGTTGGTGCAGGGAGATCGAGAGACAAAAGTCAAGAGACATAGTGATTCGAGAGTAGTGAAGTGACTACTCAAGTGACTCAAGAAGAAGCCTTGATCTGTCTGATGGCCAGAACAAGACCAACCCGACCAAGAAGATGAGGTACACTCGACTCATCACACTCGGTTCTAGTGATAGTGACCGTGACACACACTTCATCACCCACCGATCTTTATGATTCATTAGGCAAAATGATGAAAGATTTTGAACACATTAAATCCTCACACACACTACTAAATGAGGAAAACACTGCTCAAGAGCCAAAACTCACAACCGACTAAGGAGCCGAGTACTCTAAGTCAAATAGTGATGAGAATAAAAGTTTAAAGATCGAAAATGCCAAGCTAATATCGAAATAGCTGCCATAGAAAAGAGGGAGAATGGCCTCAAAATGTGATTGCCTCATTCACTAAGGCATCTAAGTCATTGGATGATCTTATCATGAGCCAAAGAGAATGTGGAGACAAGACAGGGCCAGGATTTAATTCCTCGTGCTATGTCAAGCTCCAAAAGTGATTTTCGAAAAAGGATCTTCAAGCAATGAAGTATCTCAAAATCCAAAACTCCAAATGGTGCACACACATTTATTCCAAAGCACAATTACAAGCAAACCGGGCATTGGTTATAAAGGAAAAGGAAAACACCCGATTGAGTGTCTTGAGACAACCAGAGAAGAAATTGATCGAGTTCCTCAAAGAAACTCCAAACAGAAATACTTTGTAAAGAAGAAACAGAGCTACCAAAAATCCCGGAAGTTCCATAAAAGAAACACATATGATGGGAATGGTAGAAAATACCCAAGCCAAGTGATTGGAATGATGTGAACTATCGGCAAAAATACCTATGGAATATAAGCCCAAATGGCAAAGGCCAGAACTCAAGAAAGACCATTCCAAAGGTATAAGAGCTTTCATCAACACACATATGCACCTAGGCACCACACTCAGAGATATCACAACTACCCAAAGATGTTGCATATGTTGAAGAAAAATGGATTAGAAATCACAGATGTTGCATATGTTGAAGGACTCAACTTCAACTTGCTAAGCATCAACCAACTCGCGTGACAAGGGATATATTGTTGGATTTAACATGAGTATATGCCAAATCGATCTTGAATCAAATGAAGTTGTGTTGCAAAGATGCGAACAAAAGAACATGTATATCGTGGATTGGTCAACAAAGAACCCAAAGATCTCATCTGTTAACAAAGAGCATAACTGAATCAAGTTGGTTGTGGCACAAGAAGCTGAGTCACCTGAATTTCAAAACAATTAACAAGCTTTCTAGAAGCAATCTTGTGGAAGGACTTCCCGGACTCGAGATACAAAAAGGAGAGTATATGTGACGCATGTCGAAGGAAAAACAAATCAAATCATCATTTAAAGAAAAGGCATGTCCATCTTCAACAAGAATATTGCATCTGCTACATATGGATCTATTTGGTCCAGTTGAACCAGCTAGGATAAGTGGGAAGAAATACACCTTGGTGGTAGTAGATGACTACTCAAGATATACATGGACAATATTCATGTGTAAGAAGAAAGAAACTCTACAGAAACTACCACAAAATGCTGATGAAGAGGATTCGGAATGAGAAGAGTCAAACCATCATCAAAATAAGATCCGACAGAGGAACTGAGTTTGTAAATGGTATAATAACTTCGATATTGTATTGAAAATGGCATTGGTCATGAATTATCTGCAGCAAGGACTCCACAAACAGAATGGAGTTGCGAAAGAAGGAATAGAACTCTCAAAGAAGCAGCAAGGACCATGTTAGTAGAAGCGGGGCTACCTAAAAGATTTTGGGTCAAGCAATAAACACAACATACTACACTCAAAATAGATGCATGATAAGCAGACAATGACAAAGACTCCTATGAGATTTGGACAGGAGAAAACCAAATGTTGCATATTTCAAAATATTTGGATGTAAATGCTTCATCCATAACAATGGCAAAGATAATCTAAAGGCTTTTGATGCTAAAGGTCGATGAAGGTATCTTCTTGGGATACTCAAAAAAGCAAAGCCTCTGAGTACTCAACAAGAGGACTATGGTTACGGAGGAATCCATTCACGTGGTGTTCGATGAGCCAAATGTAAATGGAGAAGACATTGAAGAATCGGTGATAAAATTAATCAACCAACCATGCGGAAGAGTCCCTATCTTTGGCCGAGGGAATTATAAACTCGGATGAAGATGAGATAGCCGAGTCTCAAAAAACAGTGGAAAATCGCATCTAAGTGATGACGAGAGAGGCGATCAAAGCAACACAATTGCAAGACGATCGAATCCACTAACTTACTCCAACTTTGATGTAAGATGGCCGAGAGACCATCCACCGAACTTGTCATTGGAGATATAAGAGAAGGTGTCAAAATAAGATCCGAACTCAACAAGAAGCTATGTTCACATGTTTTATCTCACAAATAGAGCCCAAAGATGTGTCACAAGCATTGGATGACACACATTGGATTCAAGCTATGCAAGAAGAGTCAATCGGTTTGAAAGAAACAAAGTATGGGAGTTAGTTCAAAGACCCACCCATCAAAATGTTATTGGCACTAAATGGGTGTTCGAAACAAGATGAACGAGGAAGGTTCATGGTAAGAAACAAAGCAAGATTAGTAGCCAAAGGATATTGCTAAGAAGAAGGGATAGATTTTGATGAAACATTTGCCCTGTAGCAAGATTGGAAGCTATTAGGATGTTTTTGCCTATGCGACTCACAAGAATTTTATTGTATATCAAATGGATGTAAAGAGTGCATTCCTAAATGGTTTATTGGACGAAGAAGTGTATGTTGAACAACCTCCGAGGATTTGAGCGGAAGACTCTTGGAGATAAGGTATACAAACTCAAGAAAGCTCTATATGGATTGAAACAGGACACCCAGCATGGTACGATACACTTGTCCCAATTCTTGACAAAATGGATTCACAAAAGGAAAAGTGGATAGGACACTCTTGAATTCAAGACAGAAGAGCATACGCTTGTTCAAATATATGTGGATGACATCATTTTTGGATCCACAAATAAAGAATCGTGTGATAAATTTTCAAACCTCATGCAAAGCAAATTCGAAATGAGCATGATGGGAGAGTGACATTCTTCCTTGGACTCCAAGTGAAAAACCAAGGATGGAACCTTCATAAGTCGGACAAAATACACCAGGAGATTTAATGAAAAATTTGGTATGGAAGAGAAGTCTTCTCGTGAAAATACCAATGAATACATCGGTCAAAATGGACATGGATGCGGATGGCAAGCCCGTAGATCAAACAAGATACGAGCACTTATTGGATCATTGCTTTATCTCACAAAGCGGGCCACACATCACCTTTGTTGTAGGTGTATGTGCAAGATTTCAATCTACTCCAAAAGAAAGCCATATGACCCCAAGAGGATCTTGAGATATTTGAAAGGAAGCGAAGTTGGCTTATAGTATCCAAAGGAAGGTGGATTCAAGCTAATTGGCTTTTCGGACTACGACTATCTTTGGATGTAGAGTCGACAAAAGAGCACCTCGTGTACATGTCAAATGCTTGGAAACAAAGCTAATTTCCTGGTTTAGCAAAAAGCAAAATTCAATAGCCACCTCCACACAGCTGACGCAGAATACATAGTTGCGGGGGCATTTTTGTGCCCAAATCCTATGGGTGAGACAAAGACCGAGAGACTATGAAATTAAAGAAAAGGAAATTCCAATCATGTGTGATAACACAAGTGCAATTGCAATCACTCAAAATCCCGTGTTGCGCTCAAGAACAAAGCATATCTATGTCGATATCACTTCATAAGATCATGTTGAAAAGAAAGACATCACCTTGGAATATATTTCAACCGATAAACAGATTAGGCGACATATTCACAAAACCATTATGTGAGTCAAGATTTGAAGAACTCAAGCATGAGTTAGGGTTAATTGAGTGAGTGACACTCGGAAGACTCAAAGAAAGGAAATGAAACACAAAAAGGGAAAAAGAGTCAATTCTCAAAATCACTAAATGAATCGATCAGATCGGAAAAGACAACTGACTATACCGAATTAGGCGATTTGAGTTACTATGAGAACTGTGAGAAGAAGAGTTAAATCGGCTAAGGGATAAGTGAGTCATTTATGAACAAAGTGACAAAAACGCATCGTTTTACTAAGCGGGAATGTTTTTAAGAATGACGTCGAAGATAATGATGATGTGTACAGAAAAAAGTCGCACACCAAGCTTATGATTGGATATAAATCTTTGCCGCATTAAATTCAAGACATTAAATGCTAATTGGCGTGCAAAATCTAAGCCGTTGATTTCGATCACATTTCAAAAACCACCCGCACGTCCTTTGAAACCATACTTAAACCATTTTCGTCCGTTTCTCTCACATATTACCAAAACTGTTCATTTGTCTCTCGAAGCAAAGGTAAAACTCTCTCAAAACCCTATCAATCTTCAAATTAACTTCTAAGTTTCTTTCTCGTGAAATATTTGAAAAATGGCATCGACTTATGATTTCGTCAAGCTAGGAAGCAAATCCACACTGGGTCTCTTGTGGATTTCGAGGTATGGTCAAACAGGGTCCGATGACGCCCTCATAAAGAAGATTCTTTGAAAGCTCAAAAGTCCGGCTAAAACCATTTCTCGACGATGGAGCTCCCGATGACCTATGTGGAAGAGGTCGCTCGATTCGGCGTGAACGCCGAGATTCACGATGAGGGGATCAAATCCTCTGTTCACGGAAGGAGTTCATCATCTCTCGCCAAAGATTTGGCGTAACACCGCCATTACCGCGGAAGGAGCATCGAAAATCAATGAAGGCGATGTAGACTTGGTTGCTTGCTTGGAAGGAAGTAGCCAAGACCGACTATCTTTGATAAGATAGTCTACACAATCAACAAGAGGTCTTGAAGGAGGACTACCACAAATGTTGGACATAGTTGCCAAATGCATAGACATCAAATTTGGCGCTTTGACCAACTATCCAAAGCAAAATTGATCTTCATGGCTCGATCATTGAAGAAAAGCAAGTAAACCTGGCCGAGTTTTGTCTACAAAGCAGACGCGCTGAATGTAGAAACAAATCCTTCAAGGAGAACGGAGCATTTGGAGGATCACGGGATACGGCCTGGTGATTGGCCGGTGATGGAGGTAAAAGGAGTCCCTCTTCGACATGGAAAGGCGTTCCATGTAAACAAGAGGATGTTCGAGATCAAAACTCTCAGGCGCACGAAGAGAGCCTACGCCAAGAGAGCGATACAAGTGAGGGGAATCACCGACCACAAGATACAAACAAGCTTCCTCTCCACCAAAGAAGAAAGCGCCCTGCGGCTACTAAGAGAATCTACGCCCCTGCGCAGAGAGGAAACTGCTCCGCTCCCGCCCGCAGCCGAGTCACTCCCCCGTTATCGTGTCTCCCCGCCCTTCAAAGAAGAAATGGGCCGAGAAAGAATCTCAAATACCTTCTCCTGGTTGTCAAAAAGAGGAGAACTGATAAGCCAAGACGGCTCACTCCTCGAAGAAAACAACAAAGACCGCCCCGCCCCAAGACTCGGAAAAACTCTCTCCGAACTGTAAATCCCTCCGGTACAAACTAAGAGAAGAAGAAGAATCTTCAAGCGTTCGAACTTGAGAAACCGACCGAGTCACCACTCAAATTAAACAGATCTGGGAGATCTATGGAGAAGTAGAGTCTCGAAAATTATTGATGAAACAGCCCAAGTCTCGCCAAGGCGTCAGTGAGGCAAATCAAGACCAGTGTAGTTCGAACAACCGAGACACAAGAAATAGCCGAGAAAGCTAACTCGCTGTTGACAGATCGTATCCCCTCCCCGCAATGTGACGCACCGATAGTATGGAGCACCGAGCTTGCTACCTTCTATCCCCGAGAATGAGGGACAGAAGAAGAAGTCGATAGAGATGATGATGTGATGATCCTATCCCCACCTTATCCGACATCCAAAATCGTCTGCGAGAGTGGAGGAAGTGGAAGTTGAGTCGATCCAGAACATTCCAACGGCGAGTTTATCGAAGAAGAAGAGGAACTGATGAATTTTCTTGGAGTGACCATCGTGGTCCAAGCATGGATGAAGAAAATCGCACGATATATCTTGCGATCTTCAAGGACAAGGAAAAGGAGAGACAGTGAGAGGAAGGCTGAGGCACGTGAGAAGGCGCCAAAGATCCGCCCTATCACCGCACCCACGAACATATACATCCTCTCCTTGACATCCTATCGACGGTGATGAGGATCCGGACCCCGTTCTCGCCACGAAGAGTTGCAAATGCAACAAGCAATGCACGAATCCGAGTCCTTCATAAACAAAGAATGATGGAGGGACCAGGAGAGTCTTCCAAAACACAAATGAGATAGACCCAATGGGAGTGGTGCGGATATTGCCACCGTTGTTGCTGCCACCACTTCCCCTTCCTCACTCGGAAGAAGGAACTAAGGGAATTGGCGATGAAACCGGGTTAGTGGGGACCCCGGTCGAGCCAACCCCTAATGAAGGTGTCTTACCACCTACCCCAACTACGAACACTCGGTAAAAGTAAATGGAGTTTGGAGACGAGTGACCCCATTCCAAGTCACCCCACTGGTGCGCCACCGAGGGGGAAACTCCTCCACCGCAGTCGGAGGATGCTTTGCAGATGACTCTACTATGAATCTAGGAGGCGAAGTGGAGAAGGAACAACCACAAAGTACACAACAAGTTGTCATCAACGGCTCGGATAGCTTGAGACTCGTCTCGGTGAGGTGCCAACCGCTCTACGGCGGCTAATGACGCCGCGATGCGGTCGAGGCACGAGAAGGAACAGCCCGGGAGTTAACACTGGGGCGATAAAAGTGCAATCCATGGGGTTGAGACTCAATGGATGCCACCGCAGAAAGACCCTAAGACAAATGACACAGAAAAGGGATGTCCAGTGCCTCGCCGCAGAGAGACTGCGGAGGTAATGAAGGCCAACGGGAGGTTGAGATGTAAGTCCAAGCGCTACGATAATCTAGAGAGGGTGAATAGATTATCTCCATCTTTTCGATTTCGCCCTCTTTTTCGAACCAAATGCTCATACACAATAATAAAGGTGCGGAATGTAAACAACACACGCCGATTTATAGAGGTTCAACCCACCTAGGGCCTAATCCTCTACTACCCAAGATATCCTGGGATGATTTCAAAAAGAAAAAGATTTTATTAATTTACCACAAATTAATACAACACCAACTTACAACAACACCTTGAAGAGCACCACGCCTTTCTTCAACACCACCTTTGAGATTACCACAATCTCTTCTTGAAGATTACCACAATCTCCAATCGCACCTTGTGAAGATTACCACAATCTCCAATCGCACCTTGTGAAGATTACCACAATCTTCAACCTTGAAGAATACCAAATTCTTCAACACCTCAACAAGAAGATTACCACAATCTTCTTACACCTAACACCTAGATCACCCAAGTGTGTTCTTATCACAAGAACACTCACAAGGATATCTTGTGTTAAATGATTACCCAAAATTCAAGATTACAACTCGATAATTGATAGTACAATAGAGTGCAAGTGTAATCAAGAAAAGCCTAGACCTCAAGGATGTGAAAGTGAATAGCTAGGCAAATTACAACAAGAAATAAGACAATGTAAGAACAAGTGTATTCTTGAGTGTATCTTGTTGTGTTGTAATTTTCTCTTATTGTGTTGCTTCAATTCTTCCTCTATTTATAGAAGATGTCTTGTACATGATAGGCTCCTCTTGGGGACATGAATTTGTAAAAATTGCAAGACAATTGAAGAAAAGAGCTGTTAGAAATCAATCCCACAATTTAGGAAAAGTTGTCTCACTGCACAACGGTTAGAATTTTGTTTGTCAAACTTGAGGCGACCGTCGCACAAATAAATAGACGTTTGAAAATGAGAAAACACATTTACACAGGCGGCCGGTTGATGGGGGGTTCGACCGGTAGACCCCATGCGCAGCCGGTCGAGCAAGACCAAAAAACGAGTCCAGGAAGCTCTGTTTCAGAAATTACTCCCAGGCACCGGTCGACCGGTCGACCACACCGGTCTACCACCCCGTTGGCCAAGTCAAACTGCCTTTTTTTTCAAGAATAGCTTATTCACTGTTTTTCACAACTTTTAAGTACGGGATGCCCTATAGGGTGACCGATTGGCCTCAAAACAAAAGTGTTGTCCAATTTTATATCGAAAATAATCTTCAAGAAATACTCCGAAAAATAGTAAAAATATTTTAAATCATTTAGGAGTATTTGGACAACCTTTAAAAACATTGTTTTGGTATAAAAACAAAATCATCAAAATTATGATAAAACCATTTATCAAACAATCTCCCCCTTTTTGATGATTACAAACCAAAACAATTTTAACGAGGTCGATTTTGAAAACAAAACATTTTTACCGGTTAAAAAGAGCTATCCGTTGTGAGCGTCAACATTCCATTCAATGTAAACAAAAGGATGGGAGTAGAGATACACAAACAAAAATAGCAAAAGCTCCCCCTATCAATATGCACAACAAGAGTAATGTAAAAGCAATCAACCACAAGCTAAAAGCTTAGCTTTTACATATTGATCTTAGGTTCAAGAGCTTATAAGCTCCCCCCGTCAACAAAACATCATTAGACAAGTATATAAGTCCATCATACATCAATTGGACTAAGTATAATGCACAACTTATGGCTTTATCAAGCCATAGCTTATAGCTTCTTTTGTTAAGCTTAACTTAGCTTTTATGAGCTAATGAGCTTATAACCCGTTTCTCCCCTTTGGAATCATCAAAAGAATGTTAGCACGATAAAAACATCATATAATCATATCAAAGTGCACAACTAAACAGATGTATCGAGCTATTTGAACAATGAAGCTTATAGGCCAAATGGGAGCGAAAAGTCGATCATGCGACTTGTAGAAGCTTATGAAAAAATCATTTGATTTGTAAAAACATGATCTCTATAAATATATGAGACTTTTTAAATCGAGAGAATCATGTAGGTGATGAATTTTTCATTGAAACGTTTTATCAAACACTTGGCGGGCGTCAAAAATTGAAAAAAATGTATATAGCCCTTGTAAATGAAATCAAGCCAAGTTTTTCATCACCAAATACAATTTAACAAATATCAATCATCAACAATCAATAAGCTTATTACAAAAATATATGAATTGCAACAAGAAAGATACATATAAGCCACAAACTCAAGGGTTCACCCCAATTGAGCTAAAGAGAGTGAAATTCTTACCATTCAATTGGTAAAGATGAGCATTGATGATGATAATCGAGCTAGATAATCTCCAAACTATGTAATTCATGCAACCAAACATATTTGAAGTGAAATGTGTGTGCAAATGACAAAGGGGACGAAATAGAGAAGAAAAAGGCCAAAATGCCAAATTCTGGAAACAGAAAGCAATATATCTGAAAACACAAAGGGCGACCTGTTGGAGGTCAGGACGGCCGGTCGGAGGCTAGAAGCGGCCGGTCGACCTCGGCCTTCAAATTCATCCCACTCGCTTCTTTCTATTTTGCAAAATTCCGAAGTTTGATCCAAAATCTAATTTTTCTCCCCTAAGTTTTAAAAACGTGCAAAATACAAACATAGACCTCATTCAATATACATTATGTCATAATCAAGCTCGAAATGAGGTAAAATACTCGGCGGTTAATGATTAAAAAAAAATCCGCAAGTTATCCTTGAGATGGAATTAAACACATCTCAATTTTTCGTTTTAGAAACGCAATCCCTTAGAAAAAATTTCGAATCTCAATATGTTTAGTTCGATTATGACGAACCATATTTTGATAAATTGAACTTGTTATCCCGGAAAAATAAGAACGTTTTAATACTTTGGATATACAAGTCATAAGAAGAAGTGCCCTTCAAATATTTGAAAATTTCTTTTAACGGGACTTTAATGAGATTCGTTGGGATAGCTTTTGAAGTAGAGCATATAGACATAAGGCATATGGAATGTCGAGTCTATAGAAATAATACAAGAAAACATACCTCGGATTTGTTTGTCGTCCGATGTGCCTTTTTCAACCTTTGTCAAACTATAGCCATAGAGGTTGAGATAGATCTTCTTTCTTCAATGCTTAACTCCTTCAAGAGTTCTTGTGAAATGTAGCCATCTTCTTGGCATTGAGTAATTTGAATTCCAATGATCAAATTTGAGCTTCCCTCATCATGATCATCTTAGGTTTACCTTGCATTGACTTGGAAAAATATCTTGCACAAATATTTATTAGTAGCACCATAAATATTATCAACATAAATTTGCACAAGTAAACAACCTTGCCCTTTTTCAAAAACAAAGAGAGTAGTATCAACTTTACCTCTTGTAAAATCATTTAGCAAAAATAGCTAAGTCTATCATACCATACATGGGGTACTTGTTTTAAAACCACAAGGCCTTTTATAAAAATCATTTGGCCTAGAAAAATTAAAAACCCCGGAGGTTGTTTTACATAGACTTCTTCTTGAATAAAACCATTGAGGAAATTGGATTTAACATCCATTTGGTAAAGCTTGAAATTTTCTTAAAACAGGAATGGGCAAGTAAAAATGCAAATAGCTACTAAATGTGCTATGAGTGCAAATATTACATCAAAATCAATTACCTTCTTCTTGAAAATACCTTCGAGCTACTAACCTCGCCTTAGTTCGACCAATGTTGCCTTGGTCATCGAGTTTGTTACGGAATACCCTTTTTGTCTTCTTCATTACTATCATCATAGGGCATCCAATTGATCTAAGGTGTTCATAATAGAACATTTACATCCAAATATTTTGAGGTAACAATATTTGGAGTACTTCGTTTCTCATCTACACAACTAAACAAACTCATTACCGGTATCGCTTATATAAGCAAGAAAAAATAGCCCAAGTGTAAAAATATGCCTCAATCATCAATCACAAAATATCTTCCATAATAGCATAATAGAAATAGACACTATATAGACCATGAAGCAAGAAACACATACTATGCATTTAGAATATCATCAAGAGTCTAATAAATCATGCAAGTTCAAATAAGCTTAAGAAAACTATAAAAGGTCTCTTTTGAAATTAGAAAATCCGATAGCATATAGTTGAGACCTCATTTAAAAGAAGTATTTGAACAAGAGTTGACAAAGCAAATATGTGCAATCAAATATCAAATAGTGCCTTTCAAAAAATCTAAAAATCTTCTTAATGGCACTTGTATGAAATACTATGAAAAACAAGCACATAGGCATATGGCAATACATATATCGAGTTCTATAAGAGTAAGAATAACACAAGTAAACGTACCTCGATAATTTATGCCTTTCTTGGCAAATAATGACGTAGATGGCCATTTGTGAAAAATGTAAATCCTACACAATTCTTAAAATAAATCTAGAACAAATCATTATGATAAAAGTGTAGGCTAATAGATATCACAAGTAAGCTCATGCCATAAAAATCCATAAGATATGATAAACCACTTGAGTCTAAAAATGCACAAGAGTTTTTTAAAAACATCATATAAGGTCTTCTTTTCAAAATATTTTAAAACCACAAATATATATTGAATACCTTAATTTTAAAATAAATATATGAAAACTCATTTTGCAAATAAGACACAAATAAAAACATGCATAATAGACAAATAAAATGCATATTCGAATGGGGAGATATGGGTTACCAATTACACCATTTCCATGGGTTGTGCCGTTCCCATTGTTGATGATATCTTCCCCTTGAGAAGTCATTTTGTTGATGATGACTTCTTTGATTACTCCATTTCCAAGGTTTGTTACCTTCCCATTGTTGATGGTCTCTTCCTCTTTGAAAATCATCTTGTTGATGATGTCTTAGCCATTTGCAAGGATTGTGTTCTTCCCATTTTTGAGTATATCCTCTTCTTAGAAATTTGCTTTGTCGAAAATAGTTTCTCCTTCTTTGATCAAATGAAACGGTCATTTGATGCCTTCTTGGCGGTATGAATTTTCTTTGATCATTATTCCGCCGGGTACCTAATAAAACATTATTTTGTGGTACCCTCAAGTGTTTGGGTCCTTTAGGATTAGCTTTGAGACTTTTAGGTCTCCAATAATGATTAGAGCTATTTCTAGCCCGATAAGTATTTACCGTATGACCCTTTTTACTGCAATAAAAGCATGTAATAATTCTAGGAGCATAATGACCAATGTGCTTAGAGACTTAATTCTTTTTCATGTGATTGACACCCTTTGGCTTATGATCAAGTTCTAGTTTCGATTTATCACAACAATCAACAATATCGGTCATCTTATCGGTACTCAAGTTTGATTTAGATAAATCATTTTTTAAGCAATTTATATCCTCAACAAGACTACTATTTTCTTTCTCAAGGTTTCTAACCTTATCAAGAGTGGTGGTGTGAGCACATGATAGTGATTCATAGAAAGTAAATAAACTATCCTTATCATTTTTCAAAACAATGAATTCCTTTTTCAAATTTTTGTATTTAACAAGTAAGTTTTAGAATTCATCTTGTAGCTCATCATAATCATTTTGCAAATCACTATATTCATTTTGCAATTCATTGTCATAAGAAGTAGAGGGTTTAGAACTTACCTCATTTTCTTCTTTGATGCCCATGAGGCATTGTTCAACTTGTTCATCATGGGAGGTTGTAGAAGGCTTATCCCATGTTGTTGGATTTGATGTTGTATCCATTTGTGAGGTAGATGCTTTTGAGTTGCTCCTTTCATTTGCATATACTTCATAGATGGCTTCTAATTTTTGCCATACTTCATGTGCCGATCGAATACCTACAACATGATCAAATTCCAAAGTGGTAAGTGAACAAAGTAAAATATTAAGAGCTTTACCATTTAAGGATATGATTTTCTCCTCTTCATCATTGAGCTCTTTGAAGCCTTTGGAGGTGTGTGGTGTATCTTTCATCGTAATGGATTCTCCATTTATGATGGTGTTCCAAATATCAAACCCGCAACCTTGTAAATAGCATTCCATTCTTTCTTTCCAAAATATAAAATTTTTGGAATCAAACCGAGGTGGCTTGGTGGTGGAGGTGCCGGAAAGATGAGCTTCGTTCGTAGCCGACGATCATTTCTCTTCACTCGCGATGTGAAACGAGCTTGCCAAAGAGTTTGGCTTTGATACCACTTGTAAGTCCAAGCGGCTACGATAATCTGAGAGGGGGTGAATAGATTATCTCCATCTTTTCGATTTCGCCCTCTTTTTCGAACCAAATGCTCATACACAATAATAAAGGTGCGGAATGTAAACAACACGTCGAAGAGGTTCAACCCACCTAGGGCCTAATCCTCTACCACCCCAAAGATATCGAGGATGGATTTCAAAAAGAAAAAGATTTTATTAATTTACCACAAATTAATACAACACCAACTTACAACAACACCTTGAAGAGCACCACAGCCTTCTTCAACACCACCTTTGAGATTACCACAATCTCTTCTTGAAGATTACCACAATCTCCAATCGCACCTTGTGAAGATTACCACAATCTTCAACCTTGAAGAATACCAAATTCTTCAACACCTCAACAAGAAGATTACCACAATCTTCTTACACCTAACACCTAGATCACCCAGTGTGTTCTTACCACAAGAACACTCACATGGATATCTTATGTTGAATGATTACCCAAAATTCAAGATTACAACTCGATAATTGATAGTACAATAGAGTGCAAGTGTAATCAAGAAAAGCCTAGACCTCAAGGATGTGAAAGTGAATAGCTAGGCAAATTACAACAAGAAATAAGACAATGTAAGAACAAGTGTATTCTTGAGTGTATCTTGTTGTGTTGTAATTTTCTCTCATTATTGTGTTGCTTCAATTCTTCCTCTATTTATAGAAGATGTCTTGTACATGATAGGCTCCTCTTGGGGACATGAATTCTAAAAAATTGCAAGACAATTGAAGAAAAGAGTTGTTAGAAATCAATCCCACAATTTAGGGAAAAGTTGTCTCACGCTGACAACGGTTAGAATTTTGTCAAACTTTAGGGCGACCAGTCGCGCACAAATAGACGTTTGAAAATGAGAAAACACATTTATACAGGGCGACCGATCGACGGGGGGTTCGACCGGTCGACCCCATGCGCAGCCGGTCGAGCAAGACCAAAAAACGAATCTAGGAAGCTCTGTTCCGAAATTGCTCCCAGTGCACCGTCCGACGCCCGGTCGACCACCCCTTGCCTACCACCCTGTTGACCGGTCAACCAGCCTTCTTTCAAAGAAATAGCTTATTCATTGTTTTTCACAACTTTTAGGTACGGATGCCCTATAGGGTGACCGATTGGCCTCAAAACAAAAGTGTTGTCCAATTTTATATCGAAAATAAACTTCAAGAAATACTCCAAAAAATAGTAAAAATATTTTAAATCATTTAGGAGTATTTGGACAACCTTTAAAAACATTGTTTTGGTATAAAAACAAAATCATCAAAATTATGATAAAACCATTTATCAAACAGAGACTTCCCTGGGTAACGGTCAAGTCACGAACATCCCTCCCCGCTATCATTGATCCATCCGAAAAAGAGATAAGCGTGCTTCACGATTCCCAGGATAATCCTGATGTAACCTTTCGGGATCGGAAGAAGACGATGGCCGAGTCATCCCCCCAGAATCGATCCAAAAGACTCAAATGAGGATGTTCCAACCACGAGCAAGTCGACCTCAAGACTACTCGTCAAACTTTAAATTTTGATGATGAGCCACCAATGGAAATCTCATCATCGTCCGATGACGCTCGATAAGGCCGAGGACCACCAACTCAATTGGAGAAACCAAATGAGACCGACGAAGCTGTTGAGACAAATGAGAGGCTCAAAGCAAGTCGGGTCAACTTCACAACCACCACCAAAAAGCAGTCCATCGCGCTCCTCAAGCCGCAGAGGGTTCGACTCCACAAGGAACTTCACGAGCACCACTCATCATTGAACAAATCCCGGTTGCCCGTGATGATTCCTTCGTAGAATCATTTCCTTTTCTCTCGGAGGTACCCGACCTCCCTAAAGAGTCGAAAGAGATCTCGAGCGCTTCTCTGCACCGGATCATGTCATTCCATCGGATACCATCGTTCTAGCCGACTATGATTTTGACGTTGCTTGGTTGTCACCGCAATGAGGGGAACAACTCAAGTTCGGGAGGTGTTCAAAGCATTATTTGCTTTGAAATTGAACGGATGGAGAGGCACCAGCCTCGATGGACATGAGATCGATACCGAGAGATGCCAACCTTACTGCCGACTTGAGAGGCATAATAGTCGAGAATCGGGAGTGGTGGCAACAACAAAAAACAATGCGTGTGGAACAAGCTAGATATTTGAACATTGTTCAACAAGTCGCTGTCCGGCGAGCGGTGAGAATGCTTGATGCAAAGACGCAATCGAGAGAACACATAGAGCACATGCATGAATCTCACACTCTTTGAGATAAAGGCTGCTGCGTGAGCAAAATAAGAATGAGCTCCTGCGTATGGAAGAAAACATGGATCGAAAATTCAGCCTTCTCATGGTTGAGATGAAGTTGCTTAAAGTCAATCAACGCTACTGCTCGAGTTTCGTGCGATACTCGCAGCACTCGAAGCGAACTCGACTATCGCCAGACTTCGACTTTCGCTTGCTAGTATGTTTCGGCGTTCCTCTCTCCTTTGATGATGCCAAAAAGGGGAAGAGGAATACCTTAAAGCATCAAGAAATCTGGGACGTTGAGAAGGAGGGAGCAAACAGAAAGGAAAGACAAATGAGAGGTCTCAAGAGCAAAGAAAGGAAAGTCTTGAGGAGGAAGGATCGGGAAATGTCACTCTAATGATTGCACAAACCCCCAACAAGGTCTTGTCACACCGATATTATCGCAAAGAAACTCCCAGTGACTCGCCACTCCAACACTCTGATGATGTGTCTATGGCCGAAAAGAGAAAGACATTGAAGCGAGGGATGGAGGAAGTGGAAGGAAGGATGAATGCCCGAGGTATGGATATCTTGAAACAACATGGAGGCATTCCAAAGAGACAGAGACACTTATGCCATCTCGTATGCCGGACCGAGCCAAGATCGCTTGATGAATTTAAAACGCCGCATCCAAGGATACTTCGCAAACATGTCCATGGCTCAAGCCTGGGACTTGTACTGGGAAAAGAGTCTCACGCTATGTGAAGAAGCCGACAGCAAAGACTACGGCAATCACCCGCTAGTCACTCACCGGGAAGAAGAAGACCCCAAAGACAATACACGCCCGAGGAGGAAGAGGTAGAGGAAGAAGCGGCAGGTAGAGGAAGAGGTTTCGGACCTGGGCCTCCTCTGCCAAAAACATTGAGTACATAGATCCGGCAAGAAATGAGGGATCTATCAATGGTTTTTGACGAAGTAGCCAATCTACAAGTGGCTAAGAACAATGCCGAGTATGTGAAAAGAATTGAAGAAGAAAATAAAAGACAAACTCAAATGCTATGGGAGGAAAGACAAGAGAGACTAATAAGAGATGAAGTCGCCTGCATATGAAAAGAAAGAAGAAGAAGCGGGCAAGATGAGAAAAAGAAGAAGACCGACCAAGATGACAGAATCAAGAAGATGAAAGAAGGAGGCAAAGGAGATGAAGTGTTGTTGTCAACCCTTCATGTATTTTACTATGTAAATACATACTATGTAAGTCTTCTATAATAAATCAGAATTCTCTATTTTTGCGTAGACATAGATGTTTGCTCCGATACACCTTGTAAAAAATTGTGTAAAGGACAAGAATGTTATGATCAATAAAAGGATTGATTCTACGCATACATCTCTATAAATACACTATCTCAGTATGTATCTATGCTATTTACATTTTGAATGTTTTAAGTTTTGGCATCATCAAAAAGGAAATTGTTGGGAAATTTATTGTTTAGATTTTGATGAATGCCATGTAAAACTTAGAATAGGAAGTTGGCACCCCATTTTTGTTGTAAAATCATTGTAACAAATAGGGTTGGTCAAGCCGAGTTAAGTCACTATGCCTAAACATGCAAGAAGACAACCGGAGACTAGAAGGAAGACTCATTTGCAAGACAAAATGAGTATGGCAAAGAAGAGAAGACGGAACTCGATCAAGGTGCGATTGAGATGCAAGATCATCAAGTCAACTCAAGATAGCCAAGTCTCAAGTTGAAGTGGATGACAAGAGTCATCCATGATTGAAAGTCGACTTAAGTCACCCGGGAAAGCAAGGAAATGCAAATCAAGTTGAGATAATCGAAAGAGATCCATTGCACGTAAATCAAGAGAATTACTTAAACAAGTCATACCTCCATGCTACCTTTCTCGAAGTGCTTCGTCCCCGAGGAAGCGTGCAAGGGAATGAACCAATGGGAAGCACTACACCGTACGTAACTCGAAAAGTCAAGAACAATTCATACGAGGAAGTGGCAACTCCAAGGATCGCAACAAGACAAGCCAACGACCACAAGTGACTTTCAAAAAAATAAGCCTATCTCTTCAACGGGCATATTTTTGAAAGATCACTATAAAAGGCTGAGGAATGACTCGAGAAAAGGTTACCTTGACTACGAACCACAAACATTTCAAGAAAACATTTGAATCAGAACCTAAAATATCCTCAAATCATTCAAGATTAATCCTCAAGCCTACACTACGAAGAAAATCAATCCATCACTCACCTGTGAAGGAAAGATAGCTTCAATCAGTTGAAGAGGAAACCTTTGAAGAAAAGGGGTCTACATTCCACGGAGGATTGTAGGAAGGTTTAAGGTCGAACCGGTCTCGAGTTTTTGGAGGGCTTCGTGATCAAATCCAAAGAGCTTGAGCAAGTGAGTCGTAGTAGCAAGCGCAATGCCGCCTGAAGAAGAAGGTGAGTCGCACGAGAAGCCAAGCGTGACCAAGGCATCTCCAAACCGAGTCCCAAAGGATCAAGTCACCGTGTGATCAAGACTTGTATCTAGACTGCTACCACTCGTATCTTGATCAATACTTAGTGGATTCCTCCAGAGTTGGAGAAGAGAGGAGTAAAAGAATTACCCCATCTTCGAACCTCTATAAAAACTTATCGTGTCATTTACATTTCAAAGATTTTAATTCTTGCACTTTATCCTGCTTAATTCCAACGATAAATTTGCTATCCACTTGATAATCTCTAAGTACTAAAACCAAGTATTAAATCATAACTAAATCAAATTTAAGGGTGTTAAGTCTTCCAAAAAACAAACTACATTGAGCTAAGTCTTTAGTCTTAACAAATGAGTTATTCTTTTCAACAAATTCGAGTCAGTTGAGTGACCGACTTACTTGATTAACTAAATTAGTTGTCCACCAAGGACACAAATTGTAGTATCAACTCTGAACTTTTAAAAGGACTGAATCGAAAAGTTGGTAAGGTTTATTCAAACCCCCCTTCTAAACCTTACACTCACACCCCTTGGGACCAACAATACCCGAGCTCAACCAAGGAAAAACAAAGACAAACCGAGCTGAGCTCAAACAAAAATAAATTCACGCGACCATTCAGCTAATGACGACGCCAGCCGACTAGGACGACTCTCGTGACGTAAGCAACCAAGCCAAATGACGAAAGCTTCCGAGTTGCTGGCGTGGCACAAACCGAGTTCAGCCTAGCGGAACAAAGTCAGGCAGGAACCCAAGTGAGCACCTTACCGAGCAGAGCACGCGTAACGAGAGCGGCCCCCTGGTGACGTCAGTCAAACGGCCAAGAGAACATGCCCACAATAAAATAGTCCCTCAAAAGTAGCAATATTCCCTCAAGGTCGACAAGATTCCCCAACACATGGTTACTCCCCACGCGCGCCGTAAATAGCACCATTATTTTAAGGAAAAGTTGCAACTAGTAAGCTAGATACACCCTACAGGATATATCCTAGGAGTAATTGAGAAAAGGACAAGTGCCCCATTACCTGCACAATTATTACCCCATGATTGGGTATAAAAAGGGCAAAATCGATTGTAATAAGGAGGAAGAAAAACAACGAGAAAAAGAAGAGAGAAAACAGATAACAAAAGATAGAAAATAGGAGAGTATCAAAAGAGAGCGAAAGAAAGACAAAATCAAGTTGTAAAAACCTAAAGCCGACCAGACATGGTCTGCTTGGTTAATTCAATAAAAAGGCTGAATTAGCCCTTGTTTGGTTGTCTTTTATTTCGAATTACTCCCCCACGATATCAAAACTCCCTATTTTTCTTTGTTGACCAAAAAGCACGTCAACAAATTGGCGCTAGAAGGAGGGTCGGCCCTGACTTTGACAAATACAGTAACATTCTCTCACCTACCTAAATATTTCCAGCGAAAAAAAATCAACACTTCTTTCCTTTATAGAAAATGAGTGAGAACTCAAGAAATTTACAAGGAAATGAAGACCTCTACCTCAGGGAACTCAGGTTGGCCAAAATACGAATGGCCAAAACGCTCATCCAGCAGGAACTGGGGTTACAATTGCGTCGCCTATCACCGACAAACGACCTGGAGAAGAGCTGATAGAAGAAGAATTGCTCCAAAAAAAAGGGAAAAAAATCCAAAAAAGCAAGAGAAAGTGCTTACGGAAATCGTATCAAAAAATGAGGGGTGGAGAAAGGAACGAGCTCCCCAGCCGGACTGCCAGTCGCCCTCGACCCAGAACCATTTATCCCTCCACTCTTTGAGGGACTGAGTAACGCTAGAAACCAGCCCATCTATGTAGCCGGGCCTGGTCTGCACGTAGTACCAACCCGAAGGGCGTCCTTGGGCTCTGAGGTCGCTTTCTAAATAACTCGTTTATCTCTTCAAAACGAGGACGCGGGTACTTCTCTTTAGAAAAAAGCACCAACAACCCTAGAAATCGACCTCAGGTCACCGGATGCACCTGGGATAGGGGCAAGTTCCACTCGTAGATCCACTTTGTTATGAAGCGAGGCACCGAGAACCTCAACCCGAACAACAGGCTGTGGGAATACATGGCAATGGATCCTGTCGGCGGATGCTCAGGCACCTCGGCAGGGTCCGGGCACCAAAAATGCACTGTCGAGAGAATCATGTATTTCGAGTGTAGCTCCTCTAATTCACTCGACATTACCATACTCACCTGCTCGTTCTGGATAGATCGAGTCCAGTCTTAGACTACATTCAACGGGGGGCCACCACCCTGCCTCGGGTCCTCATGACGGTGCCCGTCACGCTCTGAGCCACCGGGTCGTGGAACCTCTACACCAACCTCCTCTAAGCCCCTGGCCTCCTCAAGATCATCACGAGGAAAATCCATGAATTCAGCAGATATGTCCAAATGGTGATCTCTGTTCTGAGCTTTAAAGGTCTACGAAGATAGGGTTTGCAGGAGGAACCCTTCTCACTGGGGAAGAAGAAATAGAAGGGTCAGAAGGGGGTATTATATCCCAACCTCGACGCTAAGATTGCGATTTTGGCTATCATCAGAACCAGACATATTTTTTGGGAAAAATGGAAGGAAGAAGAAATTTGAAAAAGTACCTAAGTTTTATCGACGTTGGTACCCTAAGCCGACCTGAAAATTCTGCTCGGTCTCTGTTGATGCTGCTCGGAAAATGATGAATGCAAAAGTATGAAATGAAAGAGGGATGGGGCATTTATAGGGTAACTTTCCTCGAAAGTAGCGCACCAGCCCAACAGGTACGTCTTTTCGAATTCAGAAGGCTGCAAGAGACGTCATATCCCTGCAGAAACGGTCATGTCTCCCCGTTTCCTACGCGAAAAGGTCCAACCACTGAATGCCATGTGTTGGCCATCATAGCACCCAATTAATACACCGTTTTCAGCATTTAATGCCAGTTGACAACTGTCAGTAACTGAAGACTTTAAGGTTTCTCCTTCATTGAGATTCATGATTAGCATTTAAAGTTTAAATCTGACTCAGAAAAATGTTTTCCTCGGAATTAAACTTGGGGACCATTGATGATACCCGAGTTGAACCAAGGAAAAACAAAGACAAACCGAGCCGAGCTCAAACAAAAATAAAGCCACGCGACCATTCAGCTAATGACGACGTCAGCCAACCAGGACGGCTCTAGTGACGTAAGCAGTCGAGCCAAATGACGAAAGCTCCCAAGCTGCTGATGTGGCACAAACCAAGCTTAGCCCAGCAGAATAAAGTCAGGCAGGAACCCAAGCGAGCACCTTACCGAGCAGAGCGCGCGTGACGAGAGCGGCCCCCTGGTGACGTCACTCAAACGGCCAAGAGAACATGCCCACAATAAAATAGTCCCTCAAAAGTAGCAATATTCCCTCAAGGTCAACAAGATTCTCCCAACACATGGCTACTCCCCACGCATGCCGTAAATAGTACCATTACTTTAAGGAAAAGTTGCAACTAGTAAGCTAGATACACCCTACAGGATATATCCTAGGAGTAATTGAGAAAAGGACAAGTGTCCCATTACCTGCACAATTATTACCCCATGACTGGGTATAAAAGGGGCAAAATCGATTGTAATAAGGAGGAAGAAAAACAACAAGAAAAACAGGGAAGAAAAACAAGAAGAAAAAGAAGAGAGAAAACAGATAACAAAATATAGAAATAGGAGAGTATCAAAAGAGAGCGAAAGAAAGACAAAATCAAGTTGTAAAAACCGAAAGCCAACCAGACATTGTCTGCTCGGTTAATTCAATAAAAAGGCCGAATTAGCCCTTGTTTGGTTGTCTTTTATTTCGAATTACTCCCCCATGATATCAAAACTCCCTATTTTCCTTTGTTGACCAAAATGCATGTTAACAAATGATATAAATGCAAGATAAATGGAAGATGATAACTACAATATAAATTTATATCGTAAACTAATTTGTCATGATATAAATGCAAGAAGCAGATAGCCACGATACAAATTTATGTTGTGAAGCAGGTTGCCATGATATAATGTATATCTTGTATCTATATCGTGGCCAGCACATATCGTGGCTCGTGAAAGTCATATGATATGTCGTGGAAACCAATAGAGTTGTCGAAACTAGCCCACCCAATGATAAGACCGGACTGAGTATCGATTATGTAAGCACGATAAGAATCGGGCCTATTCGACCAAAAATGTCGGATCGACCCATTGGGTCCGTCATTTCATATGTATTTTCGTGAGTTGCGCCGAGCTTGGATCAAAAAAATAACGGGGCGATGAAGTTTAGGCTCAGTCCAATCCGATTTTTCCTTTGGGCCAACACCGACCCAACCCGTCCCATTTGGCAGCTCTAGTAACCATTACACATTGAAGTGAGTGTTAGACTTTTAGGTAATTTTGGATGGAAAATAGTTTTTTTTTTTTATAAAAGTGAGTAGAAAATAAATTTTCTTTAAAGGGAAAAAGAAAATGAGATGTTTGAAAGAGAGAATATCATATTGAAACTTAGATTTGCTTACCTAATAACATGCCTACGAAGCACGAACATTTCTCTGATAATGCCATACTCATATTTAGGGATGGCAATAGGGCGGGGCGGGTCGCCCCGTGTTGATTTTTTTTTTTACTTTTTTTATATTTTTATCTTATATTTTATGTTTTTAATAAATTTTTAATTTAATATTATATTTTGTATTATAAATACATATTGGTTATAAAACTTATCATTATATATCTTAAATATAATATTAAATAAATAAAACTATATTATTTTATATAATATACATATAAAATATACATTAAATATATTAAAAAATTAAAAAAAATAGCATGGGGCGGGTATCCACGGGGCGAAGGTGATACCCAGACCCGCCCCGCCATGGGTCACGGGCCGGGGCGGGTCATTTTGCCATCCCTACTCTATCAGATACGTATCCGATACGATACGATATTTTATCTGATACTTCATTGATACTCCATGAATACATCTACACATGAAAATAGATAGAATTTATTTTCTTGCTCATTTTTTCAGCATTTTTGTGTGTGTCTATGTGAGTCACAATTCAAATGTGAGTACTTATGAAATTTTAGTTTTTTATGCTTGAAACATTGTTTTTTAATTATACTTAGTACACCTTTATTTTCAATAATATAAAAATATATAATTTTATATGTATATATATATCGTATTCGTACCCTTAAAATTTCAATTATATGTCGTATTCTTGTACCCGTGTTGTACCGTATCCGTGTTCCGCATTCATATCAGTGCTTCAATTCATAGTAACATGCCCTTTCACCACATAAGCTATATTGAATCCCCTCCCCCCCAACCAAACAAAAATCATTATCCAAAATGGTTACTTAAAAAATCTCTACCCTTTTCCTTCCTGAAAAAATTATAAATTTGTATTTTTGACCAGTCAAATAGTTTGACCCCTCATCAGTCATCGGTGACCTTAGTAGTCCCCTTTTCCTCTGCGAACTTATAAATCTTTTTTGATCTTCTTTCCCATTTTCCTTTTAAGTTTTACAGATTGTAAAACGGTATACTTCATATACGTACAGGTGAAATACTTGTATGCATACACTTACATACAAAATTGCGCGAACCCTAGATTTTCAATACTATTTTTCTCTATCTATTTATCTTCCAAATTCGATATTTAAACATGTATGGACTTTTCTGTTTGCAGATTAAGGACAAGCATTTAATCCGAGATTGCATGCACAAAGATTGCGTTATCTGAAGGTAAGTACTCAGTAATCTTGTACTAGTTCCATTATTTGAGCAAAAGGCACAGAGTTTACACTCACACTTGTATACTCCAAAGCACTACTACTAACTTCGGCTGTTTTTTGATTGATTTTGTTGGTTGACCAAATATTACTTAAATCAGATTGTTTAAAACCATTAATCTGTGGGGAGATGAAGTTAAATTATACCCTTCCGGTGATAGTACTTATAGCGTCAGTGATATTTTCTTGTCCTGTAACCGCAAATTCAGAGGTAACACGATTGCCAAATTTTGGTATCTATTAATAATTACTTGAATGTTAATACTATTGTTGTTTACTAAAATATGACATGCATATTGTTAGGAGGGTGTTGCTGGTACAAACAATCTTGTACTGTCAAAAATTAATGGTAGTAATGATAGGGTAAATGAGACAGTTGAGCCTGTGAAGAATGGCAAGACAAGTGACTTAGGCAAAAATGATTCAAAGGAGCAATTGGAATCTAGAGAAAGGGAGATTGAGCAAAAGAAGGCGGATGGCGGTGCTCAGAAAAATGAACTTAAGGAGAATGAGAAATCGAATCCCAAGTCTAAAAATGAAGCAAAGGAAGGGAGGTTGCCACTGGTAAGAGAGAAATGTGATTCCTCGTCAAATCGTTGCACTGACGATGATAAGACGTTGGTAGCTTGCCTGAGAGTTCCTGGGAATGGTATATAATTTGCTTTCCCTAGTTTTCATGAGGTTAATTTTTGTGTTAATTGATAATTTCTCTTGAGTTAGCATGCTAAAGTGGCAACGATTTTAGTTCGATGCATGTGGAGTTATCTGTTACTTGGTTCACTTATTGGTTATTACTATATTTCCCTTGTATCCTCGTTTAAGTCAATAATATTAGCTCCTTTCACAGTAGTTTCATGATACTAGTTTGTGGATCCCTTATTGCTCCATTGGTTCTGAGAAATGATGGATATTATCATGTAACAGTGTCCTACTTCATCAGAGTCCTCTAGAGAGAGTTGTCTTTAATTTTGCATCAGCTGGCCATAAATTTTATTCATTTTGACTCACTGAATTAAAATGTACTATATTAGAATGATTTAACATTATCATACATATCTGGTAGTTGTGTTCATAAACCTGACTCTTTATGTGTGATCACAATGACAAAAACTTGCTCTTTGTCTCCCAGAATCTCCAGCCCTTTCACTTTTGATTCAGAACATGGGAAAAGGCTCCCTTAGTATTACAATTTCAGCACCTGATTTAGTTCAGCTAGAGAAAAAGCAGATTGAGCTCCAAGAGAACAAAGATACGGAGGTATATACTATATTGCATTAAATTCATCCATTAATGAAGTAATATTGCTTATATCTATTAGCTGATAATGTTATTAAGGTGGCATATTGGAAACTGTTTTCTTGGACTTGGATATCATATCAGCCTGAATTTTCGCTTCACAAACTAAAATATATTGTTTTTCTCATTCCCAACCTTGCGAATATAAATTGGGTCATATCATAATTCAAGTCCCAATATAAGAAATTAAGCGCATGTTCATCATGGCTTGTATTTGTCCACACCCAAGGGCATCACCTCATGCTGCATGCTAATCAAGTCCAAGTAATACTGGACTTGATCACTGGAACAGTTTTAGATATATTTTCCTCTATCGTTAGAGTTGCTTCACATAAGTTTGTGAGGCTTAATTTCGAAGCCGATGCTAGAAGCCATGCCAAGCGTGCCTAGTGGCAAATGTTATTCAGAGTCAACTCTTTCTCGGCTGGTTCTTTAACCACATGCCTTGTCTTGCACTTTGGTTGGTAAGAAATTTATTGCATTGCAGCTAGTATACCCATCTGTTTCTTTTTAACCCTTTGGCACGTGAACGGCTAATGAGGTAATTTTCACCAAAAGGCCTTCATCTGATCTTACACTGACTTCTTACATTTCTTATTTTCCTCTCGCATTGTAGCTTCACATAGCTTTTCAATTTTCCATGATAAGGAACAATATTCAAGTGAAAATAATCTAGATCATCGCAAAACTTCTGTGAAAAAATCATTTTAGCAAATGAAGTCTTATGTGATTTCCCAAAAATGAAATATGAGTAACAAATTTAGAACTGAGGGAGTAGTGTATTTTTGGAGTTGCTAAAAGATGTTAGAAGTGTATTTGAGATTATTTTAGGGTAGTTATAAGCTCAAGTGCACAAAGTTCTCTTGTCCAATTCGAAATGGTGTTGGAAGTTGCTTCTGAGTTTTATATGTATATAAACTTTTGAGAGAAAAAAGACTTTTGATGAAATCATTTGGGTGGGATCTAGAACATGCAGCAATTGGATGCATATGCCTGTTTTGGATTTGGTGAAGATATAAAGGTCGTTTGATTAAATAGCCAAGAATTGATTACAACATAGTTCATTTTTGCATCATATGTTTTGGCTCGGGTTCATGTAATTATTTGCGTAAAAGGTTCATAATATTTGTTTCAGGTCAGGCACAATTTAAGCTTATGTTTTGAATCTGTCAGAAGTCTGTTCCTTTGGTTAGTTTTTTTTTTCCTTTATTAGTTGGAAATTGGTACTGCTCAGTGTAAAAAGCTTCCGTCATTGTGTTATACCATGATGCCATACAGAGTCCTTTAGTTGTCCATGATCTGCTCAGCTGTGAATCCGAATTTTGTGAATATTACTTCAGACTATAGCTAACTTCTTTCCGCTTCTTGGTTTATTTATTTAAACAAAGTCACGTGCTATGTTTTTATTAGCGATATTTTACCTTGCAGATCAAGGTTTCTATTAGAGGTGTGGAAAGTGGCCACTTCATCATACTCACTGCAGGGCACGGCAATTGCAGTCTCAATTTCAGAGATCAATTTGTGGGCATGAAGAAAGCTGGTGATTCGAACGACTCTTCATACTCCTATAACATCTTTAACCTAACTCTATCCAAGGGATTCCTGTTTTTGGTTGCATTACTATTACTAGTAGTATCTGTTTTCATGAGTACGAAATTAGGACGGAAGTATTTTGCAAGAAAAAGTCCCAAATACCAAAAGCTAGATATGGAGCTGCCTGTTTCCCATGGCAGCAAGCTCGAGTCGGGTGAGAATGAGGGTTGGGATGACAGCTGGGGTGACAGTTGGGATGATGAAGAAGCACCAATGACACCCTCATTGCCTGTCACTCCGAGTCTTTCTTCCAAAGGCATTGCTTCTAGAAAGTTTAGTAAGGAAGGTTGGAAAGATTAGCTGCACAAAGATCACGACTCTGAGGTAAAGGCTACCACTGCTGATATTTCACGCCAGGTTTGATGCTAATTTATTAGCTTATGCTTATCATCTCTAAGATTGGAATAGAAAAACAGTGCATACACCTGATCTATATGCAAGAGTTCTCTAACCCAACTTTTGGTATTCTGTAGTAGTACTGCTCGATTTTGACGAATTTTGGAATTCTTAAGCTTAGAACGTACGTTTACCAAAATGGGAGATGAATGAACCAAGTCCTCATCCTCATTGCTGCATTAGTGGTCAACGGATAATAGATAATCGATCAAGTTCATGCTACCAATTTGAATTGGTTGGAAATCGAGTAGTTACTTGGATATACATGGGGTTAATGCTGCCTGTTGAAACTTGCTAATATGCTTTATTAGGCTTCATTTGGATTGATGGATTTGAAGCTGAGAATTACAAATTCATAAACAAATCTATTGAGTTTGTTTAGATAAACTCATTTTACAATGGATTTCAAATCCCTAAGGCTTATTTGGATGGAAGGATTTGAGCTATGGATTTTATTTAAATCCATAATAAGAAATCCATTGAGGTTGTTTGGATGGAGTCATTTTATAATGTATTTCAAATCCTTGGAAGCTATTTTTGGAGTCATTTTGGAGGATTTCAAATCTTTCCTATTTGGAGTCATTTGAAACCCTTCCCCAAATCCCCTCCCAAAATCCAAATCCTCCCATCCAAATGCAACCTAAGTTCATTTTTCAAGCTTTTATTTTTTGTTTTTTGAGTAATTGTGGCGGATTTGAAATTCATATTGGGGAGTCATATGAAATCATTCTCTCAAGTCCACTCCTGAATCCAAATCCTCCAATCCAAATGCAACCTTATAGATTTGCTCATGTCTACGGAAAGGATTTTTAATCTTTTATGTGCTTTTTAATGTGCTCCTCGTTATTCATCTTGTTCAAGTAAATATTTTTACATGTTAGAAACATAGTAGGATGTTCTATCAACCTTTGCTAACTTACTGATATATAACATGGCCCATTATATAACAATTTATGCTATGAAGTCCGTATGGCTCTGTATGTGACCATCCCTAACTGTTGGGGCTATATTTGTATTTTGGGCCTGTAACTCCCGCATAGAAAAACCAATGTTTCTTTCAGCTTTACAATATTCTCAAGTTTATGTTATTCCACTGAAATAACTGACAAACAAACTTGATCAATTCGGATTATTCCTGAATCAAGAAATCTTGTACAAACCTGGCCCTTTTATTTATCAAGCTGATCTTTAATTGAGGTTTTACAATTATTTTCAGCATGGAGCAATTTGAACCTGTGTTTAATATTGGTCACGAAATGTGCACTTGTTGATTTTCCAGCATAATGTGGGTGTGTACATTAGTATTAATAACTTTGCAACAACGAGCTGCATAAGGTATTATGGAATGGAACACCCTTGAAATCACATGGCCAGTTCCAAACTCTTTGTTGGATCACGTCTGTTCAATTATTAATCATTTGACCCCAGGACAGGGTGACATTTCCAATTTTTCCCCTGAGATCTATTTAAGTATATATTATTTTATAAATTGACTTTGTGTGTATATTAACAAAATTACTGGTGTCAATTTGTATCATCGGGTCGGGTTTGTATTTGGTTTCGCATGATTTCGGGTTATGCTCAAAATACATCAAAACTAAGTAATTCTCGCTTCTTCTCTCTCCCGTGCGCTGGTGCTCCAACTCTCGCATGGCGCACGACCCTGCACGCACGGGTCGTGCGCCCGCCGTCGCGAGTCGAACCTTCTCCCGCTTTGAACTTATTTAATTAATTACGAAAATTAATTAAATCTATTTAATTAATTACAAAAAATTAATTAAACATTTAATTTTAAAGGTTTTTGGTCCAAAAGAATAAGGGCCTTGAAGCCCAAGCCCAAGCCCAACCCGGACCGGACCGGGCCGGCCACGGCACAGGCAAGTGTGTGCTTTGAACCAAACCCACAAGCATTTAGGTCCTCTCCTTTTAAAAACTTGGGTGCCCCCAAGGCCCAAACCCATTTGTCCAACTTGGATAAATAAAGTGTGCAAACTTTTCATCCTTTTCCTATGTGGGATGGAGCATCTCTCCTTCCCCCACATTTTCCATTTTTCATACCATTTATTTGTGTTAAGTGGCTTAACTTCTAGCATTAATTTCTCATTCACCCGGAATCGGTTTGAGAAATTCCAAATGCTATTCTCATCTACTCTCTTAGTAGAATTTTTACAAATAATTTAATTCTATTTTTCACAAATGGAAACCACTTAATTAATTGGTCAAAATTGGGTCAACACCCCATTTAACAAAGACCAATTCTAACAATCCCCACATGAATGAAATTAATGCATGCGTGTATGCGATTCGCTTGAAAGTCTCGGCGAATCGTTATTGCATCGGATAGGTAGCTTGTGGCTTTGAACCTTCCTTAGTAAAATACTATCGGATTTACTAGGCTGCTTAGTGACGCGATGTCTTGAACTACTCGTAGTTTGTGTAAAACCAAGACAACAAGATTTTACACAATAACAACTCTAACACTTGTTGTTCTCACGTTGTGTCCATTTCGCCCTGGACCATATCTTAGATTCATAAGTATTTCATTTGAAACGGCCATTACTTCTCACTTATATAGGTGATCTCCTATTGAAGAAAGTATCCCGCAATACTCCACCTTTCAAAGATAGGAATCATTAAAAGTCTTAAACTTAACCTCACCACATTCAACTTTAAATACACTTGGATGTATCGAGAATGAGCTAACACATTTTCCAAGTATTCAAATTAACATCCATAACTTAGTTGTCCCATTGAACCAGGTCTTGGGATCTCCAATTCACCAGGTTGGGTTACCGCTATGAACATTCTTTAAGTTGTGGATTATAAACCCATTCTCCCTTAACATTTATACAACCGATCACGATTTATGCCTTTTGTAAGCGGATCCGCAAGGTTTTCCTTTGACTTCACGTAGTCAACCGAAATAACCCCATTCGAGATCAACTGTCTAATGGTATTGTGTCTCCGACGTATATGTCTAGACTTACCATTATACATATTGCTTTGTGCCCTTCCGATTGCTGATTGACTATCACAAAGGTATCAAAAACAAAGAGCACAGGCTTATTCCAACAAGGAATATCCTCTAAGAAGTTTCTAAGTCATTCTCGCTTCTTCTCCAGCTTTATCTAAAGTAATGAACTCGGATTCCATAGTGGATTGAGCTATGCACGTCCGCTTAGAAGACTTCCACGACACTCGCTCATCCACCTATTGTGAAAACAAAATCCACTTGTGGACTTGGAGTCTTTCTTTTTGTGTCGATATCCATTGGCATCACAAAGATCCTTCTAATACTGTTGGATATCTTGTATAAAGTATTCCATAGTTCATGGTATACTTTAAATATCTAAGTACCCTTGTCACGGCTTTCCAGTGATCCGTACTTGGGTTACTTGTGAACCTACTTAGTTTACTCACTGAATATGCAATGTTTGACGTGTACAATTCGTTAAGTACATCGACGCCAATTACCCTTGCATATTCCAAATGAGAAACCTGTTCGCTTCTATTCTTGGCCAAGTGTAGACTTAGTTCTACAGTGTGTCTTAGCTGAGGATTATCAAAAGCATTAAACCTTCTAAGTATGCTTTCGACATAATGGGATTGTGACAAGACAATTCCATCCAAGTTCTAAAGATTTTAACCCCTAAAATAACATCAGATAATCCCATATCCTTCATTTCAAAGATCTTCTTTAACATGTTCTTAGTCTTCATGATTAAATCATGACTACTTCCCATAATCAACATATCATCTACATAAAGGCATACTATGACGTAATCATTTGTAGTACCTTTAATGTAGACACACTTGTCACATTCGTTGATCTTGAAACCATTTGACTTCATAGTCGAGTCAAACTTTTTGTGCCATTGTTTAGGTGCTTGTTTTAGTCCATAAAGTGATTTAACAAGTTTACACACCTTTCGCTCTTGACCGGGAGCAATGTACCCCTCGGGTTGTTCCATATAAATCTCCTCTTCAAGTTCCCCATTCAAGAAGGCAGTCTTAACGTCCATTTGATGTATCTCAAGGTTATGCAAAGCTGCAATAGCAATGAGAACACGAATGGACGTAATCCTCGTGACAGAAGAATATGTATCGAAGAAGTCATATCCTCCTTTTGTCTAAACCCTTTAGCTACCAATCGGGCTTTATACTTGTCAATAGATCCATCTCGCTTTATACTTCCTTTTAAGGATCCATTTGCATCCTAAAGGCTTGCAACCCTGTTGGAGATCAACCAACTCCCAAGTGTGATTTTGCATGATGGAATCTATCTCATTATTGATAGCTTCTTTCCGGAGGAGCTTCGGACTGCATAACGCTTCTTGAATAGTTCGGGTTCGTTTTCTAACATATAAGTTAGAGAATCGGGACCAAAAGACTTAGCTACGCTTGTCCGCTTTCTCGCGTCTTGGTTCCTCTTCATCATCACTTTGAGGTAATCTTGCAGTTTCATAAGTCCGTTTACTCAACTTGCTTTTTCCGTTCTTTGTTCGGAAAGATATTCTCGAAGAATACAAAGATTCCTTGATTCAATGATCATACCTTCATTTATATCGGAATAACCGACTTGTGCACTAAAAAGCGATATGCACTACTATTGTTAGCATATCCAATGAAAGCACAATCGATCTTCTTCGACCGATTCTTACTTGTTTTGGCTTAGTACTTCGACTTTAGCCAAACACCCCCACACTTTAAGGTATTTGTATGACGGTTTACGTCCCTTCCATAACTCATATGGAGTTTCATTTTTACCTTTGTGTGGGATCTTATTAAGAATGTAGTTCGCAGAAAGTATGGCTTCCCCCCACAAGTTTTGGGGTAAGCCAGAACTTAACAACATCGCATTCATCATCTCCTTAAGAGTACGATTTTTATGCGTTACGCAATACCATTTGATTGAGGTGAGTAAAGGTGCGGTCGTTTGATGAATTATACCCACTTCCGAGCAAAATTCTTCAAACGGAGCAACATACTCTCCGCCTCTATCACTCAATCATCTTAATTTTCAAATTAAGCTGATTTTCAACTTCATTCTTATAAGTTTTAAAAGCTACTAAAGCTTCATCTTTGCTTTTCAAAAGATATACATAACAATATCTTGTGCAATCGTCATAAACGTTATGAAGTACTTTTTCCCACCTCGAGTTTGCACAAGTTTTAAGTCACACACATCCGTATGAATTAACTCGAGTGGTTTAGAACTTCTCACCGAATGAAACGGTGCCTTTGCCAATTTTGCTTCAACACAAATTTCGCATTTGTCTTGTGAATCGATTTTAAACGTAGGTATTAATTCCGCATTCACTAACCTTTTAATTGTGTTGAAGTTTACGTGTCCTAATCTATCATGCCATAAATTAGAACAATCCAACAAGTAAAACAAGTAACGTTTTATTCTTCGCCTCTTGGGCGGAAAACAGACATTACGTACATTTTGAACAGGCCCTTATCAAGGTAACCTTTACATAAAACCGACCATTCTTGGTCATTACAAACTTGTCGGACTCAAACACTAGTCTAAAGCCGGTTTGCTAAGCAACGGACTAGAAACCAAGTTCTTGCGGATGTCCGGGACATGCAAAGACATCTACAAGCGTAAGCTCCTTCCCTAAGTCATCTTGAGCACCACCTTTCCAAGCCCAACGACATTGGAAGTCGAGGAGTTCCCATGAACAACTTTCTTCCATTGATCGGAGTGTAGGAGGAGAACATCTCCTTATCGGCACAAATGTGACGAGTAGCCCCGATATCTATCCACCACTCCTCAGGGTTATCCACCATATTGGCTTCAAACACAACGGCGGAGAGATCGAGCTCGGCAAGTCTATTGGAACCGACTTGTCCTCCGTCACATTGCTTGTTGGTTGCCACCTTGATTGCCCTTCTTCTGGGTGTCGGCAATCCTTCGCCATGTGGTTCGGTTTGCCACAATTGTAGCAATTCCCCTTGAACTTTTTTTTGGCCTCCTTTCTCCTTCCCTGAGTGCTTACGTTTCTTGCTAGTGCTCGACCAAAGAATATTGGCCTTAGCCTCCATTCCAGATTTATCGGTCTTAACATCCGATTTCCGGTTGTCTTCTTTGATGCGGCCGAACAATCGATCCTCAAGCCCCATCTCTTTGCGCTTGTGCTTGAGGTAGTTTTTGAAATCCTTCCACAATGGCGGCAATTTTTCGATAATTGCAAATGCCACTTGAAAAATTCATTCAAAAGCATCCCTTCGCATACACTAAGTGAAGGATGATTTGAATCTCCGAACTTGGCCGAGCCGATAACCGCTCTTGGTGTCAACCATCTTGTATTCCAGAATTTGCCGACAACAAATTTCTTTGTGTCGGCATCTTCCGCCTTGTATTTCTTCTCCAAGGATCGCCACAATTCCTTGGGCGCCTTGAACGTCTTTATAGGCGTTGTAGAGAGTGTCGTCTAGCCCGCTCAAGACGTAGTTGCGACATAGAAAATCGTTGTTATGCCAAGCATCCACATCGATTCTCCGGTTGTTGTCAACTTCGTCTTTCTTCAATTAGAGGGGGTCGCTTTAGAAACGAGCCAACCCCAAAGTAAATGAGGTAGAACGAAGATCTTCGTTGCCAATGTTTGAAGTCGGCACCAGAAAAACTTGGGCGGCTTTTCACCGTGAGCGGGAGCAAAGAATGGGTGTGAACGAGATCGAATCGATGCCATCGTCTTCAACAAAACGTAAGAATAAATTTCCGTCTTGCGATTGTTGGGTAAAATTTTCGGTGTATGGTTTCGTTTTGAAAAATGGCCGATAGTGTATAGATAAAGCTTAAGTCGAGGCGCCGAATTAGATTATGTCTCCGCAAGACAAAAATGCCCTTGGTATACTAATGCTTACGGTTCCCCGACGCCGCCTAAGATACAACGACTTTACGATTCGGTTAGCGGCAAGACAAAGAAAAAACCGAATAACAACGAACAACAAGTTGTTCTTGACTTTCAAGCTTTTGAACGAAAGGGAAAATCAATATGCTCGTATGATGCAAATGACTGGTTATTATCTGAGTTTTTCGTATCTAAAATCATCTGCAAGGCGTCAATATTATAGGCAATGAAGTGCCCGTGCGGAAAATCGCGTCCTGTAGGCTCGAAAAGGCACATTTTCAGCGAGCAGGCGCACTGCTTTTGTGAGGAGCACGACCAGCGCACGACGTCGTCTTGCGGGTGCTCCAACTCTCTACATGGCACGACCACGCACGCACGGCGTGCGCGGTGCTCCAACTTTTCTGCATGGCGCACGACCAGACGCACGGGTCGTGCGCCCGCACGTGCTTGTAGTCGAACCTTCTCCTGTTTGAACTTATTTAATTAATTACGAAAATTAATTAAATCTATTTAATTAATTACAAAAATTAATTAAACATTTAATTTTAAAGGTTTTGGTCCAAAAGAATAAGGGCCTTGAAGCTCAAGCCCAAACCCAAGCCCAAGCCCGCGCCCAGCACCCGGCCGGCCAGCGTGGCGGCGGCGCATGCGTGTGTGCTTTGAACCAAACCCACAAGATGTAAGTCATCTCCCTTTAAAAACTTGGGTGCCCTCAAGGGCCCAAACCCATTTGTCCAACTTAGGATAAATAAAGCGTGCAAACTTTTCATCCTTTTCCTATGTGGGATGGAGCATCTCTCTTTCCCCCACATTTTCCATTTTCCATACCATTTATTTGTGTTAAGTGGCTAACTTCTAGCATTAATTTCTCATTCACCCTGAATCGGTTTTGAGAAATTTCAAATGCTATTCTCATCTACTCTCTTAGTAGAATTTTTACAAATAATTTAATTCCATTTTTCACAAATGGAAACCACTTAATTAATTGGTCAAAATCGGGTCAACACCCCATTTAACAAAGACCAATTCCAACAAATAATTCAAGGCCTCAATAAAATTTGAATTTAGTTACAACAACTCCAATCATTGTAAAAACCCGCTATGCCCTTGTAAAATACGTATAATATTTTATTTTTTTTGCAATCTTCAGATAAAAATTATCTATTAATTATCGTATTAATGTAATAAGTTTTTCTACAGGTAATTAAAATAACCCAATTCCCACGAAGGGTCGGGTGAACATGCATATGTTAGGCCGCGATTGGATGTCAATGAGAATCTATTTTCGTTCCGTTGGAAATTTTTTTTTACCAAACATACGATTGTTTATGAAAATTTTCAGAAAATATATTATTCTCTCTCTTTCACTTTTTCTCATTTTTTCTCTTATCAATCACATCTACACATTTTTTCACAAAAAACTAATCATTATTACAAATTCTCCCACAAATTTCACTATTCACATACTCACATATTTCTAACTACCAACCACATTCAATCATTATTTTACTATTTTTAAATCAAATCAACTCTCATCATTACTTTTTCATCTCACATTCAATCACACTCTCAAAATTCAACATTTTTTCTCCAAAAATTTTTTCACCACTATTCTCTAGCAAAATGAAAATTTTCAAAATGAAAGCATATCCAATCGCGCCCTAGAGTTTTTATTTGTGTTCCACATCCAATTTACTGAGTTGTTATTAGGTTTAAATATGGGTTGGGCGTCTTCTCCCCTTGAGCTAGCTTTTGAGGATGAGTTATACACAAGCCCATTTACCATGGTAACAGAGCACTCAGGTTTGGTTTGGCGGCGATGTTGGGAATTGAACCACGACCCATTTGGATTGACACGCTCAATGTTAGGGTGGATTTTAGTATTTGTATTTATGTCCCACATCCAATTTACTGGCATGTTATTATGTTTAAATGTGGGTTATGCACCCTAGAGCTAGTTTTTGGGGATAATTTTACCCAAACCCATTTATCAGCATAAACAGGACAAGTCCATTTCACTGCTAGAAATTCTGGATTTTATTGCAATAAAACATTTCTCGTTAGTTTCTGTGCCTTAAAGTTACTAGAAATTGACCATTTTCTTATTTAATTTGTTTCACTTCTCTAAATGTATCCTCGAATTACCCAATAAATAAAAGGGGAAAAAACACTGGTGTAATCTGAATATGATATATATTAATCGGAATGGAAGGAAAATCAGTTGGATTTGATAATGTAAGATTGTACGTAAGTTACAAAAAGAATGGGCCCAAAAATCTATTACAGTTAGTGGGGATGTTGTTATCCCTGGGATTCGGTTGTCGGCTTTTTAATTCCATTCTTGTCTCCAATCCACTCTTTTAATAATCCCACTTGCTTTAGTTTCTTTAAGTATAATCACAAAAGATTACTGAAAAAAAAATAACTAGAAAACATAGCATGGGAAGCATACAAAGAAGTTTTGGGATATGTTGCTAATTGTGGGGCTCTAGAATTGATTTTCCAAAACGTCTCAAATTTTCACTTATCTAGAATGAATTTTTTGGAGGAGCAATTTATCCAAAAGTTCATTCTAAATTAACCATCAAACATGAATTATTATTGAAATAGGCTTTTAGATCGAAAAGTATATTTCAAAAATACTCTCAAACAAACACTAAATACTTGTCTTATGAGCAAAAATATAAGTTTATTTTTAATGTTTACATGTGATCATGTAAAATACATATATATATATATATACATATATTGGGGGCAAAAATATTCTTTAATATTTAATATATAATCCATTTTATATATTAAAATAAAAATTATTAATTGCCCAATAATTAATGGGTTCCAGATGAATAATCCGACCCACAAACCACTTTCTCCTATACGGCCCACAAGTCTCATCACTCATCTATCTATATTTATATCTATACTTATTTATTTATCATAAAAATGTGAATGAGTTTGGAGGTTTCTTGAAAATTTTGATTTGCCACAAATATCCTTATAGTATAGTTAGCTTTAAGGGCAATTAAGTAATTTATTATATTAGTTTTGTTTTTAGTTTTTTAATAATATGATTAGTGTCTCTTTGTATTCAAAACTCTTCTTATAAAGATCCTTTTTTATTTGTAAGTTAATTCTCTCATAATCACTCTTTTTTTAAGAAGGCTTTCAATTCTCATAATCACTCGTTTTTTTAGAAGGCTCTCATAATCACTCTTAATCATTATTCAGTATTCAATTGGTGTCTTACATTATCTCTCGATCACTGTGTTGAATTGAGAGTCGAATAGGCTTTCCTGGGGCAACCTCGAGGCCCGTCTAGCATTTCCATGGGTGTGCAAGCAAGTTCCCTGTAGAAGATTTCCAACTCCCAGAGGAGAAAACTTGGAAGACTTTCTACTTGGAAAGGAGAAGACTTGGATTTATTCAAAAACTCTGACTTGGAGTTATCTATCCTATAAATTATTGATCACAATGTTACAGAATAGGGAATGCCTTCAAAATGGCAAATTACGTAAATGTAAAATTACAGAAATTGAATTAACTATTACAATCGGTTAATAGAACTTTCGTAAGCGAGTCGAGACGAATCTCTTTCCGCAAAGCAATTACGTCCCGGCTAGTGCTCACGGTTTGACGTATTGCTTCCAAAGATGAAATAGCGACTTCGTCTTCAGTAGTAGTAGCACCACTAACACGTAAGACCTTCAACTAGAAAAGTCTTTGGCCCTGTTCTTTGGACTTAGTGCGAGAATGTAGAAAATAGCTTTTGGAGGTGTATGAAATGCTATGAATTTTTCTCGTTTAAAATCTGCAATGCACAAAGAATGATTTTATAGACAACCAACACCTGCAGGAGATAAAAAGGTAGTGAGCATTAATCCAATTGTAACATCCTAGATGTTCCACCCCACTACTCCATAAATGACAAGTAGTAGGCTCTTTTCGGTGATCACTCTTGTAGGAGTTACTAACTCCAACAATCACACGAATCTGGACACCTACAATGTCCAGATTCATTGGGCTTCAACAGTCACTCGACAAGCCCATTTTCGAGTGGCAAAACTTTAGTGGACCAGCCCACTTGTGATCATCCACTTGTGTTATAGTTTATACAATAAATAACACCTTCTAGTAAATAAACTAGGATAAACTATGATTTGTATTCCATGTGGGATAAGACATAAGTCTTTCATCTCACTTTAAATAATCTTTACATAATGCCCATTTATGTGGCTACCTTCGTGTATTAATTTCTCACTCACCGAAATTCGGTTTTGAGAAATAAAAAATACTACGAACATCTACTCGTAACGTAGATTAATAATATATAATTTAATTCCTCTAGAATTAAATATTTAGCCACCGAAAAATTGGTCAAAGTCGGGTCGACACCCACTTTATCAAAACCAAAATTTCCAACATAAATATCATCATTATATTACAATGGAGAATCACAACCACTACCTCATAAGTTTTAATCGAACATTAGATATACTTGACATCTCGAACTAGAAAGTTTAACTCGTATCAGTTATGTACTTATGAGTTTATTTTTTGTTTTGAATGAGTACTTATGATTTTTTTTGCTGCATACATTTTGCTCAGGTTTTATCTTATACTAAGATGTTTTTATTAGTTAAAATTCCATGAATAATTATGCATCTAATAAATAATCACTTGTTTTTATTCTACAAAAATTAAGTAAATTTAGCTCATTATATCTGTCCAGGAAAAGGGAAAATAAAAGGAAAAACTGAAACGGAAAGTGGTGTCGTCGTGTCAGGTAAAACTATATATTTCTATAAAAAAAACAACGTTTTGGAAAGGGGTCCATGTAATTAAATATTGTCCAAAATCACTTGATTAGGCCATTGAATGCGAAAAATATTTTAAAAAGAAATAGTTAAATTTGTTCACATCGACGTGAGAAGATACATTCTTTTGTAAGTGTTTTCTTTTCTTTTTCTTTTTTTTATACTATAATTTTGGAATTAAATGAGGGCCCTGCGATGATTCGCCTTCTCTTCTCGGGGAAATAACTAATCATAACTATTATACTAAAGCCTCATTCGTATTATACTCTTTTCTTTGGGGATTAATTTTAAGGTGGGGTTATGGTTTTTAAAAGATATATATAACTATAGTGGTAACCATTCAACTAATAGAAAAAAAAAAAAGATGAACTTCATCCCTAACTTGACCTATTGTCCGGCCTCTAAAATTTCGTGGATAAGGCGAATCACGATATATACCTCAATGAGTCAAGGTTCTTAGCTGCTTTAGGCTGAGTCATCACACAAGAAATCCTCTTACAACTCGTTGCCAGACGGATTCGAACTTTCACACCGCGGATGCCAGTGAAGCGGTCATCACATCACTCATGTTCGTTGAACCAGTTCAGCTATGCACCGGGAGGCACCATTCAACTAATTAGGCTGTGATTGGGCGTGAAAAGTTTTCACAAGATTTTCCCACAAATATTTTAACCCAAATTGTGATTGGTTGTAAAAAAATTCAAAACATATATTATGCATTCATTTTCATTTTTTCAATCATCAATCACATCAATTTATTATTTTACTAGAAAATCATCAATATCAATTATCATCACTACATAATTAATCACAAAACACTATTCACACTCTTTTAATTAATATTCAAATCATCAATTGCATACAATCACTATTTTACTAAAAAAATATCACACCAACTATCATTATCATATTTTCATTTTACATCCAATCACACTATAATTTGTTTTTTTACTATTTTTCAATAACAACTTTTCACGACTATTCACTTTAAAAATGACAAATCCAATCGCAGCCTTAATTTCAAATACGCCATTTTGGATGTTGCACCTTTTTACTAGAATTTTTTTTTTTTGAGAATCTTTTTACTAGAAATTAAAGGGAAGAGAAAACAGAACATGTCAGAAAAATTATTTTAAACCACCGAAATTGTCAAATCAAAACATTTTCAATACTTTAAAGAATAATGATGTGTCAAGGAATTCATTATCATTTATGACCACAAAAAGTAATGATATGCATGTGATAAAGGTTAAGTTAGGCTGCCTTGATTGGCCGAACTGATTTTCTTCTATTGAGCCAAACTGAAGGATTACACTAGGAGGTTGAACTGTATAGCTCTGTCGATGAATGGAATACAAAGAATGAGTTAAGAAGCTCTATGAAGGGTTTAGCTATGGGTGTTGGTTTGGTTAATTCGGTTAATAGTTAACTGAAATATCAAAAACTGAATTAATCGAATTTTCTAATGGATAAAATAATTAATCGAACTCAGAGGCGTAGCCATGTGTAGCTAAAGACTCAAGCCAAGTGCAAATTTTCAAAAACTATATTTTTAGTACTATACTTTCTACAATATTCAAAATTAGCCCACTCAAAATTTAATGCAAAACTCAAGTTCACCCCAAAATTTAAATGCAAGTTAAAATTCAAGAATGAAGAATGTAAAATTTTTGTCTTATAATAAGATTGATGTTATATGTTCGTGATTTTTAGACTATTATGTAATCCTTATTTATCATTCGCACATTTATCATTTCATTACTTTTAAAATTTACTTAACTATTTGTATTGGTAATTTATTAGAATATTTATCTAATTAATAATAAAATCATATACTTTATTAGTTAATGGCCTAACGGTCCTAACTAAATCAATTTAACGGCTTTGCTAATTGTACCTATCGTGTCGTACTATGTTTCTCGTTTTTTTAGCGTGTCGTGTTTGAGTTTAAATTTTGGTCCAATAAGGTTATTGTGTGTGTTCGGGCTTGAGCTTATTGTGTCGAGTTGTTATTTATCGGGCCGACAAGAACGATTTGTCACTCCTAAGTGTCATCATCAAGTATGAAATTAAAAAGTTATCTATTTTTTAGTTTTTTTATATTTAATTATTGACTTCTTGTTATTTTGGCCCGACCGACCCACCCCATTGCCATCCCTAAATATAGATAATTTTTCTTAGTGAAATTTTTACTTCTTAGCCCACCCTACTACTAATTCCCCGGATCCGCCGATTGAATGGAAATTATATTTACCGAATTAACCAAATCGAATAATATTTTGGTTAATTTGGTCGGTCAACCGAATTAATCGAAATTTCATAGAAATAAAAATATATGTTTTATATATAATATATGATATAGATAAATAGATATACATATAATCCATATAATTTTATATAAAAATAATAATTCGGTTAATTCGGTGAATTTCAATTTTCGAACCAAATTAACCGTTAACCAATTTTTTTCAAAACATTTAACCATTCATCGAACCGAAATAATTCGGTTATGGATCGAATTAACCGAATTAATTCGGTTAACGGTTAACTGAAAAGAAATCGGTTAGTTGAACACCCCTAGGCTGAGCTATAAGAGATTTGTTAATAGGCCGAACTGTAGGAGTTCTGCTAATGAGTCATAAGGTGGAAAAATGCTACATTATTTGAGAAGCTAAATTCTTATCTCTTGTGGACCGAGGTGGTTGGCTGCAAAAGTACGTATAGTTGAGGATGGGTTATTGTGTTGATATTTTCTCGACCTGTTGAGCTCTTCATATGGTCCGAGCTCTGAAAGGATTGATCTTATCCTAATTAGACTCTGTTACCAGAATCGTAACAACCAGATTTTACGGAAACCTTAATCAGGACAACGCAATAAATAACATGTTACAGATTCATTATAGCCCTAATCACACTTTTTATATTAACTTTATATTATGCATCTTTCCTATTGAATACTCTTATGACTTAAGCATCGGAGAGGCTTGTAAGTCCAAGCGGCTACGATAATCTAGAGGGGGGTGAATAGATTATCTCCATCTTTTCGATTTCGCCCTCTTTTTTGAACCGAATGCTCAAAGACAATAATAAAGGTGCGGAATGTAAACAACACACGTCGATTTATAGAGGTTCAACCCACCTAGGGCCTAATCCTCTACCACCCCAGTATATCCGGGATGGATTTCAAAAAGAAAAAAGATTTTATTAATTACCAAAATTAATACAACACCAACTTACAACAACACCTAGAAGAGCACCACACTCTTCTTCAACACCACCTTTGAGATTACCACAATCTCACTTGAAGATTACCACAATCTCCAACGGCACCTTGTGAAGATTACCACAATCTTCAACCTTGAAGAATATCAAATTCTTCAACACCTCAACAAGAAGATTACCACAATCTTCTCACACCTAACACCTAGATCACTCAAGTGTGTTCTTACCACAAGAACACTCACAAGGATATCTTGTGTTGAATGATAACCCAAAAATTCAAGATTACAACTCGATAATGAATAATACAATTGAGTGCAAGTGTAATCAAGAAAAGCCTAGACCTCAAGAATGTGAAAGTGAATAGCTAGGCAAATTACAACAAGAAATAAGACAATGTAAGAACAAGTGTATTCTTGAGTGTATCTTGTTGTGTTGTAGTTTTCTCTCCTATATTGTTGCTTCAATTCTTCATCCATTTATAGAAGATGTCTTGGACATGATAGGCTCCTCCTAGGAGATTGAAATCTGTAAAAAATTGCAAGACAAATGAAGAATATAGCTGTTAGAAATCAACTCCATGATTTAAGGAAATGTTGTCTGCTGTCAAACGGTCAGATTTTTGCTGTCAAACTTAAGGGCGACCGGTCGCGCACAAATAGACGTTTGAAAATGTGAAAACACATTTACACAGGGCTACCGGTCGACGGAGGGTCCGACCGGTCGACCCTGTGTTCAACCGGTCGAACAAAACCCAAAAACGAGTCCAGGAGGTTCTGTTTCAGAAATTGCTCCCAGGCACCGGTCGACACCCTGGTCGACCGGTCGACGCCACCGGCGACGCCTGTCGGCCGATCGACCATACGGTCTACACACAGGTTGACATCCCTCAGCATGTTCTCTGTTTTCAAGTATAAAATACGTTCAGGTACGGGTTGTCCTCTAGGGCGACCGGTTGACCTCAAAAATGAAATATTGTCCGATTTTTGTCAAAAATAAACCTCAAGAAATACTCCGAAAAATTAGTAAAAATATTTTAAACCAATCGGGAGTATTTAGGACAACATTAGAAATAGTTTGGATGTAAAAACCCATTGATACAAAACCATAAAATGTGTTGTCCAATTTGTCGAAAATAAAACTTGAAGAATTACTCCGGAAAAAATTAAAACCATTTTAAATCATTTAGGAGTATTTGGACAACCTTTAAAAACATTGTTTTGGTAAAAACAAAATCATCAAAATTATGATAAAACCATTTATCAAACAATCTCCCCCTTTTTGATGATTACAAACCAAAACAATTTTAACGAGGTCAATTTTGAAAACAAAACAATTTTACCGGTTAAAACGAGCTATCCGTTGTGAGCGACAACATTCCACGATAAACATAAGGATGAGAGTAGAGATATTCAAACATATATAGCAAAAGCTCCCCCTATCAATATGCACAACAAGAGTAATGTAAAAGCAATCAACCACAAGCTAAAAGCTTAGCTTTTACATATTGATCCTAGGTTCAAGTGCTTATAAGCTCCTGCTGTCAACAACACATCATTAGACAAGTATATAAGTCCACCATACATCAATTGGACTAAGTATAATGCACAACTTATGGCTTTATCAAGCCATAGCTTATAGCTTCTTTTGTTAAGCTTAACTTAGCTTTTATGAGCTCATGAGCTTATAACCTGTTTCTCCCCCTTTGGAATCATCAAAAAGAATATTAGCACGATAAAAACATCACATAATCATATCAAAGTGCACAACTAAACCGATGTATCGAGCTATTTGAACAATGAAGCTTATAGGCCAAATGGGAGCGAAAAGTCGATCATACGACTTGTAGAAGCTTATGAAAAAATCATTTGATTTGTAAAAACATGATCTCTATAAATATATGAGACTTTTGAAATCGAGAGAATCATGTAGGTGATGAATTTTTCATTGAAACATTTTATCGAACACTTGGCGGGCGTCAAGTTTTAAAGAAGATGTATATAGCCCTTGTAAATGTAATCAAGCCAAGTTTTCATCACCAAAATCAGTTCAAACACAATACAATACATCATAAGTGACAAGCTCATCAAATTCATATGAAACTACCATCAACAATATAACAAATAAGTCACAATCTCGAGGTTCAACCCATTGAGCAAAAGAAGTAGAATTCTTACCATTCGATCGGTAAAGATGAGCATCAATGATGATAACCGAGCTAGATAAACCACAAAATGTATAATTCATGCATCAAAACTCATTTGAAGTGAATTGTGTGTGAAATTTGCAAAAGGGACGAAAAATGAACCAAAAAGCCAAAAATGCTAAGTCTGAAAAACGAAACTATTTTTAACCAAAAATCCCTCAGGCGGACCAGTCATGGGCAAGGGCGACCGGCGACGGCATGGGCGACGGCCAGTCGGCTTTGATCACCACCCCACTGTTTGAGTTCTGTCTCAAAATTCAAGTTTGATCCAAAAATCCGATTTTTACCCTAGGTTTTAAAAACGTGCAAAAATGCAAACGTAGACCTCATTCAATATACATTATGTCATGATCAAGCTCGAAATGAGGTAAAATACTCGGCGGTGGGCGATTAAAAAGTCCACGAGTTATCCTTGAGACGGAATTAAACACATCTCAAGTTTTTGTTAAAAACTCAATCCCTTTAAAAAAACATCGAATCTCAATATATTTAGTTCGATGATGACGAACTATATTTTGAATAATTTTCACCGGACTTGTTATCCCAAAAAAATAAGAACGTTTTAAAAGCTTTGGATGAACAAGTCATAAGAAGAAGTGCCGTATAAATATTTGAAAATTTCTTTTAACGACACTTTAATGAGATTCGTTGGGATAATTTTTGAAGTCGAGCATATAGACATAAGGCATATGGAATGTCGAGTCTATAGAAATAATACAAGAAAACATACCTCGGATTTGTTTGTCAACCGACATGCCTTTCTCAACCTTTGTCAATCTCTTTATTGGTAGCCATAGAGGTTGAGATGATTAACCTTCTTCAATGCCTAACTCCTTTAAGAGTTCTTTTGAAATGTAACCATCTACTTGGCATTGAATGATTTGAAGTCCAAGCAAGAAATTGAGCTCCCCCATCATGCTCATTTCAAGTACACCTTGCATCAATTTGGAAAAATATCTTGCACAAATATTCATTAGTAGTACCAAAAATATTCTCATAAATATGCACAAGTAAACAATATTGCCCTTTTTTCAAAAACAAAGAGAGTAGTATCAACTTTACATCTTGTAAAATCATTTAGAAAAAATAGCTAAGTCTATCAACCGTACAAGGCCTTTTATAAAAGACATTTGACCTAGAAAAAATTTTAAACCCCGGAGGTTGTTTTACATAGACTTCTTCTAGAATAAAACCATTGAGAAAATTGGATTAAACATCCATTTTGTAAAGCTTGAAATTTTATTAAAACAAGAATGGGCAAGTAAAATGCAAATAGCTACTAAATGTGCTATGAGTGCATACATCAAAATCAATTACCTTCGAGCTACTAACCTTGCCTTAGTTCGACCAATGTTGCCTTGGTTATCGAGTTTGTTCCGGAATACCCTTTTTGTCTACTTCATTACTATCATCATAGGGCATCCAATTTGTCTAAGGTGTTCACAATAGAACATATACATCCAAATATTTTGAGATAACAATATTTGGAGTACTTCGTTTCTCATCTACACAACTAAACAAACTCACTACCGGTATCGCATATATAAGCAAGAAAAAAATAGCCCAAGTGTAAAAATATGCCTCAATCATCAATCACAAAATATCTTGCATAAGAGCATAGTAGAAATAGACACTATATATATAGACCATGAAGCAAGAAACACATACTATGCATTTAGAATATCATATCAAGAGTCTAATAAATCATGCAAGTTCAAATAAGATTGAGAAAGCTACAAAAGGTCTCTTTTGAAATTTGAAAAACCGATAGCATATAGTTGAGACCTTATTTAAATGAAGTATTTGAACAAAAGTTGACAAAGCAAATATGTGCAATCAAATATCGAATATTGTCTTTCAAAAAAAATCTAAAAATCCTCTTAATGGCACTTGTATGAACTACTATGAAAAACAAGCACATAGGTATATGGCAATACATATATCGAGTCTATAAGAGTAAGAGTAACACAAGTAAACGTACCTCGATAATTTATGCCTTTCTTGACAAAATGACCATTTGTGAAAATATGTAAATCCTACACAATTCTTAAAACAAATCTAGCACAAATCATAATGATAAAAGTGTAGGCTAAGAGATATCACAAGTAAGCTTATGCCATAAAAATCCATAAGAGATGATAATACACTTTAGTCTACAAAAATGCACAAGAGTTTTAAAAACATCATATAAGGTCTTCTTTTTCAAAAAATTTTTAAAAATACAAATAAGTTTTGAAGACCTTAATTTAAAATTTAAATACATGAAAACTCATTTTGCAATTAAGACACAAATAAAAACATGCATAGAAATAAGATAAAATGCATATTTAAATGGGGAGATACGGATTACCAATTACGCCATTTCCATGGGTTGTGCCGTTCCCATTGTTGATGATATCTTCCCTTTGAGAAGTCACTTTGTTGATGATGGCTCCTTTGATTACTCCATTTCCAATATTTTTGTCCTTCCCATTGTTGATAGTCTCTTCTTCTTTGAAAATCATCTTGTTGATGATGTCTTTGCCATTTCCATGGATTGTGTTCTTCCCATTTTTGATTATATCTTTTTCTTGAAATTGGCTTTGAAAATATTTTCTCCTTTGATCAAATGAAATGGTCATTTGATGTCTTCTTTCGATATCTCTTCTCCGATCATTATTTCACCGGGTACCTAATACAACATTATTTTGTGGTACCCTCAAGTGTTTGGGTCCTTTAGGATTAGCTTTGAGACTTTTAGGTCTCCAAAAATGATTAGAGCTATTTCTAGCCCGACAAGTATTAGCCGTATGACCCTTTTTACAGCAATAAAAACAAGTAATAATTCTAGGAACATAATGACCAATATGCATAGTGACTTGATCCTTTTTCATATGATTAACAACATTAGGCTTATGATCAAGTCATTTATCACAATTATGAATATCAACAATATTGGACATTTTATTGGTACTCAAGTTTGATTTTGATAAATCATTTTTCATGCAATTCATATTCTCAACAAGAGTACTATTTTGTTTTTCAAGGTTTCTAACCTTGTCAAGTGTGGTGGTGTGAGCACATGATAGTGACTCATAGGAAGTAAATAAACTATCCTTATCATTTTTCAAAACAATGAATTCCTTTTTCAAATTTTTGTATTTAACAAGTAAGTCTTGGAATTCATTTTGAAGATCATCAAAATCATTTTGCAAATCACTATAATCATTTTGAATAACAATATCATAGGAAGTAGAGGGTTTAAGAAATACCTCGTTTTCTTCTTCGATGCCCATAAAACAATATTCAACTTCTTCATAATTGGAAGTTGTAGGAGGCTTGTTCCTTAGATTTGAACTTGTATCCCTTTGATAAGTAGATGCTTTTGTTTGACTCCTTTCATTTGCAAATACTCCATAGATGGCTTCTAATTTTTTCCATACTTCATGTGCCGATCGAATTCCTACAATATGTTCATATTCCAAATTAGTAAGTGAACAATACAAAATATTGAGAGCTTTATCGTTTAAGGAGATGATTTTCTTCTCTTCATCATTGAGCTCTTTGATGCCTTTGGAGGTGTGTGGTATGTCTATCATCGGAATGGATTCTCCATTTATGACGGTGTTCCAAATATCAAACCCGCAACCTTGTAAATAACATTCCATTCTTTTTTTCCAAAATATATAATTTTTGGAAAAAAATAGAGGTGGCTTGGTGGTGGAGGTGCCAGATAGATAAGCTTCGTTCGTAGCCGACGATCGTTTCTCTTCACTCGCGATGTGAAACGACCTTGCCAAAGAGTTTGGCTTTGATACCACTTGTAAGTCCAAGTGGCTACGATAATCTAGAGGGGGGGTGAATAGATTATCTCCATCTTTTCGATTTCGCCCTCTTTTTTGAACCGAATGCTCAAAGACAATAATAAAGGTGCGGAATGTAAACAACATACGTCGATTTATAGAGTTCAACCCACCTAGGGCCTAATCCTCTACCACCCCAAAGATATACGGGATGGATTTCAAAAAGAAAAAGATTTTATTAATTACCAAAATTAATACAACACCAACTTACAACAACACCTAGAAGAGCACCACACTCTTCTTCAACACCACCTTTGAGATTACCACAATCTCACTTGAAGATTACCACAATCTCCAACGGCACCTTGTGAAGATTACCACAATCTTCAACCTTGAAGAATACCAAATTCTTCAACACCTCAACAAGAAGATTACCACAATCTTCTCACACCTAACACCTAGATCACCCAAGTGTGTTCTTACCACAAGAACACTCACAAGGATATCTTGTGTTGAATGATAACCCAAAAATTCAAGATTACAACTCGATAATGAATAATACAATTGAGTGCAAGTGTAATCAAGAAAAGCCTAGACCTCAAGAATGTGAAAGTGAATAGCTAGGCAAATTACAACAAGAAATAAGACAATGTAAGAACAAGTGTATTCTTGAGTGTATCTTGTTGTGTTGTAGTTTTCTCTCTTATATTGTTGCTTCAATTCTTCATCTAATTATAGAAGATGTCTTGGACATGATAGGCTCCTCCTAGAAGATTGAAATCTGTAAAAAATTGCAAGACAAATGAAGAATATAGCTGTTAGAAATCAACTCCATGATTTAAGGAAATGTTGTCTACTGTCAAATGGTCAGATTTTTGCTGTCAAACTTAAGGGCGACCGGTCGCGGACAAATAGACGTTTGAAAATGAGAAAACACATTTACACAGGGCTACCGGTCGACCCTGTGTCCAACCGGTCGAACAAAACCCAAAAACGAGTCCAGGAGGTTCTGTTTCAAAAATTGCTCCCAGGCACCGGTCGACGCCCCGGTTGACCGGTCGACCATACCGGTCTACACACAGGTTGACACCCCTCAGCATGTTCTCTGTTTTCAAGTATAAAACACGTTCAGGTATGGGTTGTCCTCTAGGGCGACCGGTTGACCTCAAAAATGAAATATTGTCCGATTTTTGTCGAAAATAAACCTCAAGAAATACTCCGAAAAATTAGTAAAAATATTTTAAGCCAATCGGGAGTATTTAGGACAACATTAGTAATAGTTTGGATGTAAAAACCTATTGATACAAAATCATAAAATGTGTTGTCCAATTTGTCGAAAATAAAACTTAAAGAATTACTCCGGAAAAAATTAAAACCATTTTAAATCATTTAGGAGTATTTGGACAACCTTTAAAAACATTGTTTTGGTATAAAAACAAAATCATCAAAATCATGATAAAACCATTTATCAAACAAGGTTACGCCGAGTAACCTTCCGATCCCCCTGCAGGTCGATGGCGGAGCTCGATCGGAAGGGATTTTCTAGAAAGCGGAGCAATTTCTGGATCAATCAATTGGCGCCGTCTGTGGAAACATCTAAACGAGGGCATGAGTTTTAGAGATTGGTGGTTATGGAGGACTTGAGGAGAAATTTCACGGAGGATCTAAACCACACTCCGATGGGTGATACGCCAGGATGAGTGACGAATGAAAATACTAGGCCTCCACCGTTGCCGCCTAGGGTGGAAGGTGATGGAGAAGGAATGCCGAGAACAAGGGTGGAGGTGCCAACACCTATGTTTGGCAGAGGAGGAAGTTTGAGACCTATATTTTTTGAGCATTTCGATAGCTTTATTTCCAAGGCCATAGAGCAGAAGGTGGAAAGGAGGTTGACGAATTTGGTGCCACTGTCACCTCATGTCGCTCCTCCGGCGAGATAGATTGAGTCTAAAACACCGGAGGCCGGAGACAGAGGTTGGTGGAGCGCTGTGGCTAGAGAGGAGGTGCATTCGTCTAGGATGATCGAGTACACATCGATTGAGGATCCAGATTGGTCGGAAAGGATGGAAGATCTCCATCGGGAGGTGTGGGAGATTCATAGAAAAGTGATAGGGACGCCATGACGAGCTTCAATTTGGGTAGGCAGAGGGACCCCTTTTTCAGAAGAAATCATGACGGATGAGCTCCTATCGTCTTATCGAGCTTTGATTTTTGAATATGACGACACCACAGATCCGTGGGACCATTTGTGTCATTTTGAGAACGCTGCAATGTTACACAGATTCACGGATGGCGTATGTGTAGAGTATTTCCGACCACACTCACTAAATCACTTCGAATGGTTTGTGCTCTCCCCTCAAGTTCTATAAGAAATTTCGGCGAGTTCAATCAGTATACGAGTTCTCAAAAGTACGAGTAAGTGCCTCTAACTTTGTTTAGTATTAAATGAAAAGAAGGGGAAGGACTTAGGAGCTACATACAACGTTTTATAGCTGTGAAATTGGAGGTGCCCTCGGCTACCCCAGAAATATTGGCCAACGCCATAACTCAAGGGCTGAGGGACGGTGAGTTTTTTAAATCTCTGGTGATTGAGCCAGCCAAAATGTTTGACGAATTGTTAGCTCAGGCAGAGAGGTACACCAACTTGGAAAAAGCAAGGAAATGAAAAAAGAGGAAAGAGAGAAGCGAAGAGAGAAGAAAGGGGAGCGGGAGGATAAGACACCTCAGAAGAAGCTTAAGCCTGAGGTGATGGGAGGAATGTTGAAGTATGAGAAATATACACAATTGGTACTACCTGAGGATGAGGTGCTCATAGCTATTGAGAAGAATCCCGACCTGAGGTGGCCAAAGGCATATCCGGAGACACCAACTATTTTGCATGTTTTGGTGTTACGTTGGATTATTTTTTTTGATTTCCTAGGATTTGGTTGAAAAAATAAGTTTTGGAGCAAGAAACGTCAAAAAGTCATTTTGCGCAACTGCAATAATCATCGTATTTTGAACATAATGCTTTCATCCGAACTCCAATTCTATTGATTCATGCACCACTGGTAAGATAACTCAAAGTTCTACAATGTTTATTTCTGCTACTAAATACAAATGAAGATGTTTGGATGGGTTCAAATCATTTTCAAGTGAAAATAATAAGTTGAAATTCCGGAAATGACATGTCTTAGTAGTTTGGCCTTAACTCTCTCTAGAAAATTTATATTAGGGTCATTCAAGCGGCTATGGAAATATAAGAGATAGAGCTACAATTCATAAGAAGTCACCGAGAGAAAATTCAGAGGTTTCGATGGTGCACGTGTGTGCAAAAGAGGCGCGCGGTCGTGCAAGATGCACAGTGGCAGAACGCATATGCGTTCGCGGTCAAGCGCCGTGACTTGCAGAACACGGAATTTCCAATTTTGTTTTTTGTGTTTTCTAGCTCTCCACCTTGTATAGGACTCTAGGCTTATAAATAAGACTTGGGGAGCCCATATTTTCGAACACACTTTCATTCTTAACACTTTTAGACTTTACTTTTTGGTATTTTTCTCTTCTCTTTAACATTAGGATTGCTTAGGTTATTCTCATTGAAGTTATTTTTGCTGCTTAATCAAAGAGTAATATTTCTTCATCTCTTTTGTTTGATTTCAATTATTGGGTGATTATTATTGTTTCATGATAATATTTATGATTGTTTCCTTTCCTTCAATAGAGATTATGATCCCATCCCCAAGCATGAACTTATTTCCTTATTCTAGGATTAGGATTATTTGATTCAAACAAACAATAATGAGTATTGACTAATTGATTTGTTTTCCTGAATAAATTATTTTACTTGTTGATTAATTGTTGGGCCAACTCTTGATTGTTTTAAGAGAATAATTGAGATCGAGAGAAGATGTTATTCATGTACTAAATTTATTCAGGGGAGTTAGATATGAATCAGAGATGTATTATCTAACCATGGACTTAATGAAAATACCAAATTATGTTGGGATATCCCTAATCTTTGAATACTTGAGTTATCAGATCTGATAATCTCAGATATGCTTTTATTTTGAAAATTTTCATTTTGCTAGAGAATAGTAGTGAAAAACAATTTGGGAGAAAAAAGATGAATTTTGAGAGTGTAATTGGATGTGAGATAAAAAAAGTAATGATGAAAGTTGATTTGATTTAAAAATAGTAAAATAATGATTGGATGTGATTGGTAGTTAGAAATGTGTGAGTGAATGAATAGTGAAATTTGTGGAAGAATGTGTAATAATGATTAGTTTTTTGTAAACAAATGTGTAGATGTAATTAGTGAAAGAAAAAATGAGAAAAAGTGAAAGTGAGAGAATAATATATTTTCTGAAAATTTTCATAACCAATCGCATGTTTGGTCAAAAAAAATTCTCCAGCGGAACAAAAATGAAATCTCGTTCATATCCAATCGCAACCCTAGACTTTCATCCATATATTTTCTCCAAGTTTAACAATGTTTAGTTTTAATTTGTCTTTTTAATTATTTTCCTTTAGTTTTTTAAAAATCACAAATCTGATTATAGTGTTTAGGATTTATTCTTTTGTATATTGTGAAACATAATAATTATTTGTCGGCTAAGTCTTACTTGAGAGACGACTTGTGGTCAACTTGCTACCATACGATTGATTTCGTTCTCTTGTGAGAATTGCTAGATTTATTTTATTTTAGGTGTTTAGTGGTCGAACACCAACAAAAGCAAAATGTAAGGAATTCTGCAGGCTCCATAATGAACAAGGACATACAACAGATTGGTGTACGCACTTGAAGGATGATATCGAGAGGTTAATTCAAGTAGGGCACTTAAAGAAATTTGTTTATGTGAATAGGCGGAAGTAAAAGGTCGGATATCGAAGAGGGCATAATTACTATAATCAGCCTCGGCGTGAGTGGAGAAGAGAAGCGAGGAAGAGAGGGGGGACTTGCTTCCACCTCCGCGTCGACAGGCAGTGATCCAAATGATAGTTGGAGGGCCAGTGGAGGGGGACTCGAGGAGAGCTTGGAAAGCTACGTCCAAGCAGCAGCTCCAGATCGAGTGAAGGAATATATGAAGGTGGAGCAGGTTGGCCCGGGGCCAAATATCTAGTTCGGACCGTGTGATGGCAAGGGTGTTGTAACTCCCCATGGCGACGCTCTTGTGATCACAGCCACGATTTCTAACTATGATATTTAGCGAGTATTCATTAACACGGGAAGTTTGGCAGGTATCTTGTTCTGTAAGTGTTACAGGAAGATGGACCTCTAGGTCGGCTTGGAGTCGGTGGACACGGCGTTGGTCGGATTTGCTGGAGGCACCATCCAACCCATATGTATGATTACTTTGCATGTTTCTCTAAGTAAGGAGTCTGGTAGTAAAACGAGAATGATTCGATTTTTAGTAGTTGATGCACCCCCTCTTTATATAATGCAATATTAGGTAGACCATCGTTGAATGCCTCCAGGCTGTGGTATCCGTATACCATTTGAAATCGAAATTCCTGGTAGGAACAGAGGACAGTGAGGTCGACAGAGACCAGTATATGTCGAGGAAATTGTATGTGGAGAGCATTCAGAAAGCTGAGAGGGAGAGTATTTTTAATGATGATAAGAATAAAACAAGATTATTAAATGGATAACGAATCAAGTGGTTGAGCATGTGCAACCGGATAAGGAGTGATGTCGTGAGTTGGTACCAGAGAGCCTTTGATAAGGTCACTAAGGTCAGGAAAGGTTTATCAGATGAGTTGAGGGAGAAGTTAGTGGAGTTTCTGAGGAGCAATGTTGATGTATTTGCGTGATCCGCTAATGATTTGGTGGGGATAGATCCGGGCATAGCTGAGCATAGGCCTAATGCGAATCCCTCATATAAGCTTGTGAAGCATAAGAAGATAAACTTTGGCCCTAAAAAGATGCAATCATCCGGGCAGAGGTACAGGACACATCAAAGAAATTCAATTCCCGTAATGGTTGGGAAATGTGGTGTTGGTGTCAAAGACAAAGGATAATTGTAGGATATGTGTGGACTTTCGGGATTTGAACAAGGCTTGAACTATTGCCCGAAATATTATTATCACTATCAATTATTTACACAGTTACATCACAAAACAATATTAACACTTTCTTAATTAAGATTCAAATTATCAATTGCATTCAGTCACTATTTTACTAAAAAATTATCACATCAACTATCATAATTATATTTTTATTTTACATCAAATCACACTCTAAAAATTACTATTTTTCAAAAACAACCTTTCACAACTATTTACTTTAAAAATAAAAATGAATAGAAAGCACATCCAATCGCCGTAATTTCTATACGCCATTTTGGATGTTGCACTTTTTTACTAGAAATTAAAGGGAAGAGAAAACGGAACAATTCGAAAAATTATTTTAAACCACTGAAATTGTCACATCAAAACATTTTCAATACTATTAAAGAATATTAATGATGTGTTAAGGAATTCATTATGATTTATGACCACAAAAAGTAATGATATGCATGTGAGCATATTTTTAACACAATCTTGAAAACGACATGATCAGATTGGAAAGTAATACATTTCCCTTGTAGGGCTAAACATATTATTGTTGATGTAATTGATTGTTATGTTCTTTTAAAAAAATATATTAATTTTATCATATTATCGGTTTATGCGAGAATAAAAGAATATTAATTTAATTAAGTGCGATGCTGAAATTGGATAGCGAGCCAATTAAATAATTTCTCATATAATTTTACTAATTCTGATTTAAATATTGAGTTTGATGGTGACTCCTCCAATGGAGATTACCTACCTAGTAAAATATGATTTTGTTTAATTCGACTTTAACCGAATCAATGTCTCCATGCTTGTCGCTTTACCTCAATTACAATGATTCCACATGCAACATTATTAGAGTGGTCCTAAATAATCCTAATAACTATATCCTGTTTCTCAATAACCAATTGGCAAATATAAGGCCTACACTTTAATAGGCATACAACATTAAACACTACATGAAAAAAAGTTTACCTACGATAAAATCTTTTAGGTGTTTAAACATTAAGATAATTGTAATATGTAGGTAAAATTGTTGTAGATAATATCATTGCCGGTAAATATTTAACTACAGAATCTAAAACTATTGGTAATACCTACAATATTTCTGCAGATAAATTTAAAATCGGTCGATAATTTGCCGGTCTAATTTGGGGAAAAATAATATTTTTATTCTATAGGTTAATATGTAGGTAATTTCAAAATTTAGTGACAAATTATTTATGTCGATAAATTATGTCGGTAAACTGGAATTTTCTTGTCGTGAAAAGAGGGGGAAAAAAAAGAACAGCATTCCAAAACATTTTCTCCATCCCAATTAATTTTTGTTCCTTTCGATTCAGTACAAAATTAAATAACTCATCATATTAATTTATTAGCAATAAGATATTTCTAAAATTACAATTTATCATATTCTCTTTATTTTATCATTGTAATGCTTAGTAAAATCGATTAAATCACTTATTATTTATAATTTGAAAATTAGAAAGGCAACTAATTATTAAGCATTAGCTTTCCTATAATCTTAAACTAGTGGAGTATAAGAATTACACGAAGTAGGTGTTAATTAGCATCAAAATTCCAACAAATTTGAAAATGATGCAATAAATTTGAAATATTTTATTATATGTTTTACAAACACGCATTACAAATATATTATTGTAAATTTTACAAATAAAAGATTAATTTTTTAAGATAAAAAATTATAATTTGAATCCAGTTTATAGTAATAAGCTAGAATGTCAAATAACTAAAGGTAGGAACGTCATTTCCTAACACGAGACGAACTTAATACATTATAAGCGGGTTAAAGTTGAGACATAATAGGTTAAAATCTGAATCAGGTCGAACCGGAATAACACTAAAGATAAACAACTTAATCGGGTTATGATTGACTTGTAAATCATGACACGATTTATAACTCATTGTTTGACCAGATTGTGTTGTTTCTATGTTATTTTGTTCCAATATTATTGTTTGATTGAATATGTTGTTAGTATAATGATTAAATTTGAAGAAATTACCAAATGTATGTAAATTTGATTTTTAGATTAAAATTAACTCATAAAACTCATAAATAAATGAGTTGTTTAGATTTTTAAAATATGCAGGTCATTTTGGCTCGATCCCAAAAACACGAATAATAAATAAGCAGAGTTAGGGTTGAAAAATCTGATACAGAAAAATTATATGGGTCATGTTAGGATTGAATGTTAATCTGACACAAATAACACAAATTTTCTATTTCAACACGATATGCGAACCCGAACACAGCTAGAATAGTTACCCCCTGCATAAAAGTAGAGAGGGCGGCGCATCACATGGCACCGCAATTGAGTCACGGGAGGTGGGAATGGGACCTTTATTATCAATTCCCACTATCACCCACATTGATTTACGCTTAGTGCACCCATTGCTCCCTCATTCCTCACAACACCACAAAATATACGATCAATTGAACATGCAAATTTCTGTTTGTTTCCTCCCGCCAACATTTTGGACTTTCTTCTGTTTATGCCCATTTCCTAACATGCAGAAAACACCAAATCATGTTTACATTACTTGTCAAAATTATATATAAAATTCTTTTGCGTTTTCATTATATATCGACCTTATTACAATTTTGTTTTGTTTATGGGTATACCCTCTGTTAAAACTCGATATAGTTGGTTTCTAATTTTGGAAATATTTTAAAATTAAACTCGATTTAGTTGAATTCGGATGGAAAAAGTGGGTACACCCATGTTAATATGATTTTTTTTTCTTTTTTGTTGCAGCGGGGTTGGGTATGATAGGTATGGATGCAAATGGGGGAACATACCACCCCCTCCCAAATCCTATCTCAAACACCATTCATGTATCATTTCCCATTTTAGGTATTGGGGACGGGACGAGGACCCCATGAGAAATCGTGATCCCTATTTTGTATTTATTAACATAAAAAACATAAAATTAAATTAAATTACGTAAAACAACCAATAACCAAAATAACTAAAAGTTACATAAACTCCTAATTTATAAAAAAAAAATAAGTAGTAAAATTTTAAAGACTTAAGGTTTAGTTATTAGAATTGAAAATTATACATAGAATTAATATTAGTAATAGAAAAATAATATATATATATATATATATATATGGGGAATAGGGACAGGGGCCGGAATCCCCATTCTAATTTGGGACGGGTATGTGATGGGGGATATAAATATCATTTCTGTCCCATCCCCCAATTCGAAAGAAATGGGGAATCTCTATTCCCGTCCCCAGTCCTTAATTAACCGAGATTTTCCATCCTATTTTAATCTGTTACCAATGAGAGGGTTGTGCGGTGATTTTGTCATCCCTAGTTATAGGAAACAAATTGGTTGACTTTTAGAACTTGACCCATATTTGGCTCCATTGATTAGGGGATGTCTGGGACTAAATATGTGGCCTAATTGAATAATTAGAGAGCAAGAGTTCATTAAAGTCAATGCGAAATGCAACCGGATGGAAGGATAATGTCTCTGTCAGGCAATAGTTTCGCTGTAGTAGAAAACAAAATTTGTGTCTGAATTATAATAAGTCGCTAAAATATGTATTTCCTAAGTCTTCTATTGAATGTCTTTATGTGATTTGAAATCATGTATGTCTTTAGTCTTTATCTTTATGTGATTAAAATATTGTGGACTGAATATATTACAAAACGTTTAAAATTATATAAAATCAGAAATACCACAATAATCTTATTCAAATTGTTCTGTTCTTACAATTAATTCAAGATACCAATAAAATTTCAATATAATTAATTCAAGAGCTTGCTGGATTTACATTGCACTTGATGTGCATTTCACATCCTTCATCTACATTATGAAAGGTCGAGAGTTCGATTCCTTCTCCCAACACTTTTTGGTTGAGCCTTTCACACAAGGCTTACCTAGTGTGGTTTACCTAGTTGGCGTAGTTTGCGGTGAAGACGTTGTTTGCCCAAATGTTTATCCCAGTGCTTGTACTTCGAAGAGTAGCGGTTCTTGGTAAAATCGTAAAAAAGAAAAAGAATAGCACATATGCAACACAAGGTGACTAGCATCTGTCTTATAGGTATTGTCTGTTTTGACTCATCTTACAATTTTATCAAGATAAAAACGACATTTGAGGTAAAAGGGTTTGATATTCTCCAACACATACAACGTATACATTGGAGATATATATTATGTGTTGATGGAGACGATGATGAGCTAAACTATTATCTAAAAGTACAACTTAAGTTCAAGTTTTTATGCAATTTATTTATTGAAGGCCTAAAATATTCATAAAAATTTAGGTCTCATGACAACATAATTATACTTTGAAAGTCTCTTGTGGGATGGAGATTAAAGTTCAAATTCCTACTCCACCAAATCGCTCCCTCAAGATATGTGCGGTGGTGAAGATTTGGTGACTCATATTGAATAACAATTGTGTGGGTTTGATTCGGAAATATCAACTATTCCTTGATTTGGGAGTCGACGTCCTAATTGTCTTTATTTATTGGGAGGATTTGGTTGCGTTGTCGTCAAAGAACCCCTACCATAATACTAATGCAAAGCATGCACATTCCATCCCACCTTGATGGCGGTGATGAGAGGCGAGTTCTTGTCGCCGAGAAATAATCGACGTAATCCTTGAAGGCTAAGTTCTGACCAAAAGAAAAAAAAAGAAAAATGAAAATGCAAAAGATTTTTCTTCAATAAATCAAAAGAATATATGACATAGCTAGAAAAAAAAAAAAAAGGAAGTATAGGACCATGACAATTCTCATGCTTAATCATTCTGTGCCTGTAAGTCAGCACGTGTGAGGGGTGGGGTCAGAAATTGTGTACACGCATGACCACATAGACCCTCTGTGTTCATTCCCCGTTGAACACACTCTGTAGCGTTCGTTAAAGGTAGGATTCCAACCAGGTGGCAGCATTTTGTGTACCACCACAATCAATCGATTGTGGGATGGAGTCGAGGGTTGAAATCTGCATTAAATTGTTTGTGGAGTGGAGGTCGATGGTTCATGTCCTTACTCCATCAAATCGCTTCTCCGGGGCATATGCGGTAGTGAAGATTTGGTGGGAACTCATCTTGAATAAAGATCCGTTTGGGTTCGATTCGGGAGAAATCGTTTTTAGTAGATTGGGGGGTCGAACATAATTTGTTCTCTTTACGCAGGAGGATTTGGTTGATGCGTCGTGGACCGTCGAGAACACTAAGCTAGTGCGTGCACATCCCGCGATTTACCTTGGCGGCAAAATGATGAGCCAAGCTTTATTGTCTCGAGGCATACTCGGGCGTAAATGTTGGAAGCTTATAAAAAAAAAAAAAAAGTTAAAGGTAGGATTCCGATTTCCCGTGTATAATCTAAGCATGCGGGATTGGATGCTCTATCATTCTATGAAATATAGCAATAGCATCAAACATTTTTCGATGAATGTAGACTGACAAATTCAATATTTTTGCAGCTTTACTCATGGCTAGAAACATTATGCCTACAAATTCAAGATTCTTCCCCTTCTTTTTTACTCTTTTTGGCGGGTAAATTGTAAAGTGAGAGGTGAAATGGGACATAGTTATTATTATTTTTAGATAAAAAAATATCTCATAATCAATTACCTACGTCATTTGATATCTAATCAACTATCTACATGTAAACCAGGGACTTAGTGTTGGGATTACGGATTTCCAACACTTAGCACACTTCGTCACCACAAGTAATTGTGGGGTGGATGTCGAGTTCAAATCCCTACTCCAATAAATTGCTATCCCAGGGGCATATCGAGTGGTGAAAATTTGGTGAAACTCATCTTGAATAACATTCATGTGTTTCTCTTCAAGAAGAGATTATTATTAGATTGATGGGTCGAATATAATTGTTCTCTTTACATGAGAGGATCTGGTTGTCGTCGTGAGACCACATCGAACACTCTGTCGATGCGTGCACATCCCACTTCGTTCACCTTGGCGGCGAACGGCGAGTCGAGCTATTGTCCTCGGGCGTAGTCATTTTCGTATTCGACATAATCACAATGAAATTGGACAAATAGATTTTTTTTTAAAGAAAAATCTCGCAAATGACTCTTGAATGCGATCTAATTCCTTTTATGCTTTCGTTTTTATAAGATATAAAACCCACAAGGTATTAGAGTATATAAGTTTATTTCAAAATTATACAAATTTAGCCTAGTTATGTCATATGTGAAAATGTTGGGAATTTTTATTTGGACTGACATGTTAATTAAATGTGCATATATTGTCTTAATGTATAATAAAATTAAAATGATCTACTAACATTTTAATTTTGGATTAATTAAAGGATATCTAATTGTCATTAAATTTAAATGTGCATATATACTATTAGGAGATTTATAATTTGTTGATAAACCAAATTATAAATCAAGGGGATACTTTATCCAAAAGGTGTTATAACCCCAAATGATGCTTCTTAAGCTAAAAAAATGTTTATTCTCCATTTAGGCTGAACGTGATATAGAAAACCCAAAGGCAGAACCACTCGTTTGGGAGTTTCATACCAAATCAAGAATTCTCAAGCCTCTACGGATTCAGGTATCATTCCGTGTCTTAGATTTCTTCCTTTTATTCTCAAATTATCATGGTAGAGATCTGTTAAAACATGTTTTGATGGATTTCTTAATTAAAGCATCCTTTTGATTTAATTTCTAATAGAAAAACCACAATTTTTTCATAACGATATTAACTCGTTCCCCAATTTTTCTCCTAATAACTCGACCCCGTGACCAGTTAACTTTTACATAGTATATACTATGGAGCAAAGAATTGGAAATTTAGAATTGTGAACTCAATATATTTTTTGTTAATTATATTCATAGCCGCGTCGTGCAATTATAGTATGGCCCTAAGAATTATGATCAAGCCTGTACATTTACGAACAGCCATATTAATTCAATAGCCAAAATTACCAACAGACAAGAAATATATAATAGGAGATCATGAAGCAGTCATAATTATGAAACTATCAAATTCGCAGCTCCCTTTGGAGTGTGGGCCGAGCTATTTATTCATCCCGCGGCTTAGAGTACTACGACAACTATATATTTTGCTCATTCTGGTTATGCACGACTAAAGTAACTTAAATTCAATAATTAATGTACAAGACATATGTGCACCCACTCACCACCTTTTTTTTTTTTTTTTCTTTTTCTTCCCTTCTTATTCTGGATTTTAATTATTAATCCGTATCATATTTTTAAGGGTTTTTTAGTGATATTAGACGTCATATGTATATACGTCTCGTGCAATAAATACATTAATAATTCTTTAATATGTAATATATTTATGATTAATCTATGAAGACTTCATAAAAAAATTACTCAATTATTATTGTTTTTGTTGAGATTAAGATCACCTTGAATATCATCTTTGATTTTGTTAAGGTAGTCAAAATTTTTAGAGTGGTTTTCTCGTAGATCAACAAAAAGTTATCCAATGTCATTGTTGTTGACCTTCTTTACGAAAGGATCTACACTAGACTTATTATTTTCAACTTCACGATTCGCATGTTGTCCGCGATTATCTACTCACCGGTCAAGAACTCTTCAATTTCAACATCTATTCAGCTATATAATACCCGCATCATAAGGTTGAATCTCTTGATGTTTTATTTGATAATAAGAAAAATAAATCAATCAATATTTTGCATTGAATATTTTTTAGATGACAATAATAAGCCAAAATATTTTTCTACAAGTCATATTTCTATAAATTAATAGATTATTAATTTATCGATTTTTTAATATCTCGCTAAATTAATAGATTTTGGTGGTCTGGTCCCAAGGTTATTAATTTATAGAGGTTTAGCTATATATAGGCCAAGTTTTTATGTTTCTTTCATTGAGAAGTAAACTTTTTCCCTAGTTTTTTTTATCAAGTTTATTTTGAGAATAAATATATCTACAAATTGTATAAATTTATTTCACATAATTTTTGGTAGTGATATTATCAAAACAAATCATACAAACAAGTTTAAATATAAAACATAGGCGGATGTAATAGTGCAGGGTCTTACCCTCTGACAAAGTCCGGGTCTGCTTTAGGGGTAATTTGCCTAATTAAGGCAAAATAAAAATAAAATTGATGAAATAAGTGGATTTGTAAGGGGTATATGATGTTACTCGTTGGTGCATTAGACTCCCGCGCCAACAATTTTTTTTATATTATATTTAAAGGGCTGACGCATGAATGAAATGCGCCAGACCATTTTTTGTGGGGGTGGGGTGGGGTGGGGTGGTTGCGGGGGTGGGGAAGGTATTTGTTTGGGCAGCTTAAGAAGGGGTGGGTAGTTTATTATTTTATATAATAATAAATTAATAATCATCCCATTTAATTAATGTGTATGAGAAATTCATATGTAATTTTTTTCATTTTTTATACGTATTTAACGAATAATATATCAAATTAATTATTTTTTACAATATTCAATTTGACATTCATATTGTATATTTTTGTAAGAAGATAAATACACAATCATATAAATAAATAATCGCAATCGAACCCTAAACGAGCCGAGCTTTTGAGTGTTTGAGTTTGGCTCGTTTATTATTGAGGCGAACTCAAGCCTGAATTTATCAAACATATTGATGGCTCACGAACTTTTTCGAACTTAATTGAGTCTAAACGAGCTTAGTATATATTAGTTAAAAATTAAATTATTCTTCAATTTATTACAAAAAATAAAATTATTTATATTTAAAATTCATAATATATTTATTAAAACTTATAATTTTATTCAAAAAAATAAGTTTATTGAATTTTTTTTATATTATTTTGGTAAAAATATGAAAACTTAAAATTAAATTCAAATTATTTGTTTAATTTATATGAGCTTACTATCGAACCTATTCATGAGCTTACTAACGAGCTTGTTCACGAGCTAACGAATAAAATAGCTCTAATTTTGAGTTTGGTTCATTTATTTTAACGAGCCTCATTAAACGAACTCGAACGAGCTTTTATCGAATCGAGCTCGAATAGCTTAGGAGCGGCTTGGTTTTATTGCGTACCCTAGTCATAATACACGAGTCATAATATTAGGAAAATGCAATGTCACAATCCTAAAAAATTTCAACCTTATCAAATCGAGGTAAAAATTTATGATTGTGTATTTAGGGTGAAAATTAGGGGTATTGTCGAATTCGAAATATTATACGTGTATCACTCGGAATCACATTCTCAAATCGAGACCAATTTATGACTATTTATTTATCTTTCCTTATTAAAATATGCAATATGAATGTCAAATTGAAATCGTAAAAAAAAATAAATTATTTGATACACACTAATTAATTTGGATGATTATTAATTTATTATTATATAAAATAATAAAAAACTACCCACCTCTTCCCACCCCACCCCCACCCATCCCACCCCTCACTTTTGAGTTGGGCAAACAAACCCCTCCCCCCTCAACCCCCCACCCCACCCCCACCACAAAAAATATGGTGGCGCACTTCACTCATGCGCTAGCCATCCGGATATAATTTTCTTTTTAAAAAACTTTCATTGGCGCGATAGTCTAATGCGCTCTCGGAAGATAAAAGAAAGAATAAGGACTAAAATGGAAATAAATGAAAAATCAGGTTTGATCAATTTGCACATGAAGAACAATCAATTGCATGGAAAAGGAGGATGCAAACATTGTAGAGAATGCATTGGGCCGATTAGATGCTATCCTCAGTAAATTTTATACTTTTTCATTCTAGATTCGATCACCTCATTTTGTTGTATATAAATAGATGGTAGATAGTGGTGAGATGTCTGAATCTTATTCCAATTCAATAAACAATGGAAGTTTTATTCTTCAATCAATTGCATATTATTTCACATGGTATCAAGAGCTAAGGCATCATCATGCTCTTTTTCATTTTTCCGGAAATCATCTCTATTCATTCACTCTTTCTTCTTCTTCTTGAACTTAATCATCAACCATCCAATCCTTTTGATCATTCTTACGCATCATGTCTCTTTGAAGAACTCAATCTGACGAAAAATGAGCAAGGTAACACCACTCAAAACGTCGCGTGAAGGTTTCATGCACCATTTCCCATTTGAAGATCCTAACATGCCTTTCTTCCTTTCCCCTTCTGATAATTCTCATACCATTGAGATTAAACCTTCTTTGGATGGTACTAACTACACAGCCTGGAGTAGAGCTTTTTCTCTCAGCATATCAGTAAAAAAAAAAAGCAAGGTTTCCTTGATGGAACGATCCCCACACCAGATTTCACTGATGTTCTTTACATCCCTTGGCCCGATGTAATAATCTTATTCTCACCTGGCTTATCAACTCGATTAGCAATGAAATTGCTTCTTCAATCATTTACATGAACTCGCTGGGAGGTATGGGATACTCCCAAACTTAGGTATTCCCAACTTGACAATGTGAGGATATATCACCGCAATTTGGCTAAATTCTGATCAAGGCTCTTACTCTATTTTTGATTACTTTACTTCTCTCAACACAATTTGGGAAGAACTTAGAAACTATAGGCCTTTTCCACACCGCACTGTCAAGCTCTAAAATCCATCCGTGAAACTCAAATTTCGATTACACCTTTAAATTTCTCATGGGGCTCAATGAATCCTATGAAAGTACTTAGAGGTCGAGATCTTGCTCATGAATCCTATTCATTCTTTGGACACTGTGTATGCTATGTTACTCCAAGAGTAAAGGAAAAGAAAGTCGGGTTTTCTTTGATGCCTTCTCATGACAACAATGCTCTTGTTGCCGACTCTCTTCAATCCAAAAGAAATTCAAGGTTGATGTTATGTGTCAACATTGTGGAAAACCTAGCCATACCATAGATAAATGTTTCGAGGCTTATTGGTTTTCCACCTAACTTCAAATTCACCAAAGGTAAAATTGCTAATGGAAAAACCCAGAACATCAACCACTCGGCCCACTCGGCCAATAGTGCTGCGCTCAAAACACTCCATCACCGTCTCTGAAAACACTTAGTTGTTTTCATTCACTCTAGACCAGGTCTAAAAACTCATGACTCTACTTAATGGTGATCATATGGAAGTATCGCACCATCCTCTGCGAGAAAATACCACCACTCCCAATCATTTTCCAACATGGCGGGTTTTCATCTTCTCAAAATACTAAAAAAATCATTTCTAAATCAAATTCAATGGATCATTGACACAGGGGCCTCTGATCACATGATATGTTGTCCCTCTCTATTTACTTCAGAACCTATTAGTATCAAATCCTCAGTTTTTTTTACCAAATGGCTCTCAAGTCAATGCCACACATAAAGCACACACATTATCGAAACACCTTATACTCGGAGATATTCTATGTGTTCATCAATTCGATTTTAATCTTTTATCTCATTAACAAATTAACTCGGAATTCATCTCTTATCATTACTTTCTCAAAGAATTGTTGTTTTATTCAGGACCCTTCTTTAAAGATGATGATTGGTCATGCTAAAGCCACTCAAGGCCTATAGTTGCTTCTAGTTTCCAAGAAGGCTCACAACCAATTGTCCCTTACTTATTCTGTTTTTTCTGTTCAATCAAAGGCTCCGAGAGCTGCTAAATCAAAAAAAGCCAGCTTATGGCATCAAAGACTTGGTCATTTATCTACACAGAGGATGCAACTCATAGAAAATCTAGGATTCAAAATCAATCATAATGTAATAGATGACTATAGTATTTGTCATTTGGCTAAACAAAGAAGAACAGTATTCCAAGTTCATTCAAAATTATCTACTACACCATTCTCTATTGTACTCTATGATGTATGGGGCCTTATGCTAAACCATCTCTTAATGGTCATCATTATTTTCTTACTATAGTTGATGATTATAGTAGGATAACTTGGACTTATCTTATGAAAACAAAATCAGAAACTCGATCCATTTTACAAAATTTTGTCATTATGATATTCAATCAATTCAACATTAAAATCAAGATAATCAGAAGTGATAATGGTCTTGAATTCCATTTTTTTCTATGCTTCTCACGGCATTATCCACCAAAAATCTTGTCAATATACACCTCAACAAAATGGTGTAGTAGAAAGAAAACATCAAGACTTTCTCAATATTGCTCGAGCACTATTATTTTTCAAACCTGTTTTACCTATCTATTTACGGGAGATGTTATACTAAGCGCCACTTATTTGATTAATAGGACTCAACTCCCATTTTAAATAATAAAACACCTTTTGAAGTTCTGTTTAAACAATCTCCTTCATACAATCACTTTGAGTTTTTGGTTGCCTTTGTTATGTTTCTAATAATAAACCACATAAAACCAAATTTGAACCAAGGGCTAAGAAATGCATTTTTTTAGGATATCCCAATGGAATCAAAGGTTATAGAGTGTTTGATCTTGATAGTCGCACTACATTCTCATCTAGAGATGTTCATTTTAATGAATCGGTTTTTCCTTTTCAACTCAATCAATGAGACACGAATCCATCCCTCTTCCACCTCAATGCCGGTTTGTTTTCAACAATTTCCCCCTCCTACTACACTGGATCATAATCATCATAATGAAGCTCTCACTTCTCCTCATGCTCCTCTCAGCCCTTAGGAGGACTCTTCCTTTTAACCTTTATCCAATAATGACCTTCGTAATTCTGGCCATGTTTCTCCTACTCAACATCCTTCTCCAACACCCCGCACTCCAAACACTCGCATACCTCCTTCTTATCTAAAGGATTATTCTTTGTAATAATATAATTTCCTCCACTAATCATCCTTTTCACAAGTATTATACTTGTTCTCATTTATCTCCTTCTTATAAGGCTTATTCCGCCTCTTTAAATACCATTTACCCCCTACTTATTATCATGAGGCAATTCAATAACTATTCTTTGAACTTCAAGTCAACAATGGCACTTGGAGCATTGTTCATTTGCCTGCTAATAAGAAAGCCATTGGTTGCAAATATGTCTTCAAAACCAAGCTCAAAGTTGATGGCACAATAGACAAATATAAAGCTCGTCTAGTTGCCAAATGTTACACTCAACAAGAAGGTTTTGACTATCAAGAGAACTTCAGTCTTGTTGTCAAAATCACTACTGTCAGAATTGTTTTGCTTTGGCATCTATTCCTAATTGGCATCTGCATCAAATGGATGTCCATAATGCCTTTCTTAATGGAGACCTTGATAAGGAAATTTACATGTCACTTCCTCCTGGTTTTTCGATTAAGGGGGAGTCTCAGCAAGCATTGTCTCAACAAATATTAGTTTGTAAACTTCACAAGTGACTTTATGGCTTAAAACAAGCATCAAGACAATGGAACTCAAAGTTTACAAAAACATTGATTGATGCGGGTTTTAAACGATCTACACATCGTTATTCTCTCTTCACAAAGAATGATCATAATGGTTTTATTGCTCTCCTTGTTTATGTTGATGACATCCTTATTGGAAGTAGCAATGTTCAAATCATTAATTATGTTAAAGAATTCCTTCATTCCCAGTTCAAAGTAAGGGATCTAGGAGAAGTCAAATTCTTCCTTGGCATTGAGATTGCCAGATAAAAGGAAGGAATTCACTTAAATCAAAGAAAATATACTTTAGATATTCTCAATGACACATGTATGTTAGGGTGTAAACCCGGCAACACTCCTATAGAACAAAACCACAAAATGTGTCATTTATCAGATAATCACATCAAAGACATCACTAGTTATAGAAGATTAGTTGGAAAACTAATCTATCTATCACTAGGCCAGATATCACTTATGCAGTGAATATACTGAGCCAATTCATGGACAAACCTAATTCTATTCATCTAGATTTTGTCTATAGAGTACTTAGATATTTAAAAGGCTCTATATGACAAGGATTATTCTATCCTTCTCACTCAGAATTAGTCATCAGAAGTTATAGTGATTCTGATTGGGCATCTTGCCCTGAAACCAGAAAATCAACAACTGGATACTGCATTTTTCTAGGAAAGTCCTTGATCAGTTGGAGGACTAAAAAGCAAAGCACTGTTTCAAGATCCTCAGCTGAAGCTGAGTATAGAGCTTTAGCACAAACATGTCGTGAAATAACATGGATTACATATTTGCTTTCAGATTATAAAGTTGAAACACATGATCTATCACATTTTATTGTGATAATCGATCACCATATATCTTACAAAAAATCATGTTTTTCATGAAAGAAAGCGAAACATGTAGAGATTGATTTTATTTTGTTAGACAAAAGGTCTTTAGAAGGAAAGATCAAGATAGTTCATATACCTTCAAGATTTCAACTTGCGATTTGTTCACTAAAGGATTAAGTGCGAAAGGTTCCATTTCTTATTATCCAAGATGAGTATATTAAATATATGTCCTCATCTTGAGGGGGAGTCTCAGAAGATAAAAGAAAGAATAAGGACTAAAATGGAAATAAATGAAAAATCAGCTGAATCAGCTACACATGATGAACAGCTGAATTGCATGGAAAAGGAGGTTGCAAACACTGTAGAGAATTATGTTGGAACTGATCATTAGATGCTCTGTATTTTTCCCTGTAAATTTTATTCTTTTTCCTTCTAGATTCGATCACCTCATTTTGTTGTATATAAATAGATGGTAGACACTGGTGAGATGTACAAAATCTTATTCCAATTCAATTAACAATGGAAGTTTTATTCTTCAATCTGCTGCATATTATTCACACAACGAGTTATATCACATTCTCCTCACAAATCCACTTATTGAATCAATTTTATTTATATTTTGCCTTAATTAGGCAAGTTACCCTCTGCTTTGAGTCTATTGCAGCCTTAATAGGACGTGGGTCTTGGGACCCGACAGACCCGACCCACACCCGAGTCATTGACATCCCTTATATCGTGCAACTACTCATTTATAAAGGAGTTACATTTGTTGGATTGTTTTTAATATATAACAAAAATAGAAAATTAAATTGATGCCAGTCGATCGTGAGAGCAGGTGTGCTGGTAATATTAATTACATATTTTTCATTTTAACAACTCAATTTTTTTGAATGAGATGGATATTTGATAACAGAAGAGATGACGTGGATATATTTATTTTGATTAGTTGCTCAAGTGCAGAACTTACTTTCCAAAAACAACTATCGCATCGTTCACATGCAATCAATTTAATTTTCTAATAAACAAATTACTATTGTTGAGGTGGTTGAAAATAAATCGCGACAATCGAGAACTTATAAATGTATATGAATTTAATGTTAACTGGAGTGCCATATATGTTTCTGAGATTTAATTATAATATGTGACGTTCTGTGAAGGATTCGAATCTGCAATTGATATTGCTTCCAAGCTACAACGGATGTCGGCCCTTTTGAATGTTTTGACTTTGTTTTCAACTTTTTTAACTAGAAGATAGTCACGGAAATTTATATTAGAAAAAATATAAAATTTTGAAAATAAAAAATAGGTTTAAGATTTGAAATTGTATTATTATATTTTTTTATAGAAATAGTTTTTTTCCCGTCTGATACAATGGGGGATAGTAGGAGGAGGAGACACACGCACTTTCGTATAAGATCGAACCGTGTCAAACACCCTTTCAACATAAAACTCTACTACTTTGGAAAGACAATGTTAATCTATTATAGAAATAGTAATTGAATATGACTTATAATTGAATAATTCAAATTTGATAAGCAAATAAACATTAAACAGCTTGTATAGTATGTGAAAAACACGTTTGCCATGACAAGTAAATATTTAATATTAAGAGGTACAAAGTATTTTTCTCGCATTTGATTTTAGTACTATTGTTGTTAAATCAGAGTCATGTGGATGGATTTCTTGGGTTAGCTAAAAGGACAACTCCAACTGGGGATTCTGTGTGGGAAATAGTTCACATGGTTTCTAGCTCTTTTTTAGGGTGTAAAAAAATATGATTTGAATTTCTTTCTCAAAAATAAAAATGATTTGAATTTAATTACATTGCATTCCTAGCAAAATGTTAATTATATTGTATATACGTATATTAGAGTCTAGTAGATCTACTTTTTGGGGAGGAATCTGTAGGTGTAGTCTTATAAAACTATTGTGTGTATTTGTGTATAAATTTGTGTATATCCACAATAAATTTATGGTAGTTTTCTATATGGAGTATTCCCCGGTGTTGGATAGATAAAACCGGATATTTGGTGGTTCTAAGGAAAAAGAACAGCGAAATAAACGGGTCGAACTAGTAATAGACTAATATGAAATTTGGTTATTGGAATTAGCTGAAGTGATTAGATTCATTTAGCACGTTTAACATTTAAGAAATTATTTATATCTCTATGTAATCAAGTATATTTAGCAAGGACAATTTTGAAAAACCAAAAATGTTAAAAAAGATTGTTAAGACTTATTATTAATCCATTGTCAATGATATAGTAAAATGTGATAATGTATTTCAATGCTATACTTAAACATAAAATAAAATTGGCTGTTAAAAAGATATATTTCAATTTTCTTTTCACAATCCATAATCCATTATGAAGCTTGATTTTTGTTCTCATATTCCTAGATCTATCGACTTTTTGCCTAGTGCTTTTGTCAAAATTAGTGGGGAAAAAAGATGATCTTTTTCTATTATCATTATTATTTTTTCAAATTTATTATTCTTTGTTAATTAGATTTTTCTTCAGACACCTATTGAAGTCCCCATGTCAATCTTAACAGGATTTTGTGCGCTAATTGATGCTGAATCAAATAACCACTAAGTTTGAAAGTTAATAAAAAAAAAACAAAAAATCACTTGGCATTTATTGTTGTTCAGAATTCAAGAATCTCTAATGTCAATCTTTACTTCATTTACAAGACCTAATTAATTTAACTCGTGGAATGCAATTTTAGCAGCTTCCCGGAAGACATGTCATTTTGTACTATGTGCGCTCCTACAAAATTAAATATATTTTTTTCTATTCAAATATTGTTATTAAAGTACAATATGGTCTATGTGCATTAATATATTGGTAAATTGTAGTGAGATTTGATTAATGGTCCAACTTGAAGCCATTTTTGGAGTATTGGTACCTAAATTTTCAAGCAAACAATAAAGTTCGAAATATTATTCTAAAAAGGGTAAATCACAATTTGCCTCTTGAAGTATGCGAATTTTTGCACTTTGTTTTCTGATTTTTTTTTTAACATTTTACCCTTGAACTTAGTATTTTCCTCACACCATATCCATGTGGAGTTGGTAAAGTGTACAAAAAAAAGTTAAGTTCAGGCCATAAAGTGTGACAAAAAAAGGTAAGTGGACAAAATACAAAAATTCGCATAGTTTAGGGTGTTTAGTATATTTAATCCTTAAATAATAGTAAAGTTTATGAATAATTATTTTGCAAATTGAACTAATAAATTTGCTAGATTTTTTTGGACTTATTGGTATGTGTTAGGTTGAAAAGTTTTAATTTATTTCAAATTATGTGGAGTGGGTAATGTGTGAATGGCCTATAAATTCAAAAGGGCATATCCCAAACAGATGATAGAATTAAGGAGAAAAAGCAGTGGAAACAGTATTGTCCTTGGAGACTATGTTTGGTCTCCACCATCAACAACAAAGCATTAATCCTCATGACCCGGGAACCCTTTTACACTTCTGCCCACTTAATAATTATGTGCTATTATAATTTCCCTCCACTAAAAATTGAATATTTAAATTCAAAGTTTTCTATTTGACTATTTGTGATGCGGCTAAAATTCGCATATCACCAAGTCAAATAATCGATTAAAAGTTCAAATTCTTCTCCGAACTAGTAGAATCGGTTAAGTCTAAGTCTTAGACTTAAATTAAATTGGCATTATTTGTCAAAATATGTTGGTATTTGTTTTAATTATTTATCATCTTTATTGTCGTTTGATATGCAGGTTTTCATATTTGTCAGGATTTCTATTCAATGAAGAATCCTTGTTTAGAAAGGAAGATTGACCCACAAGAATAGATAAGGAATAGTTATGTTGGTTGAAGTAGTTTGTATTAAATAGAACTCTTGTTCACGTTGAATATTTTAGAGGTTTATGCCATGCACTTTTGTCTATGTAATGAGAGTTCTAATAGCATGTGGCTTTATCCGAAATAAGTGTTTTAATTTATTTAGGACTCGGCCTTAAGTTCTTTTATATAAAGGGCTAGAAGCTTAGATTGTTTTTTTATGCTTTTGACGAGAAAAACAGAGCACATCTTGCAGAAGAGAAATATTAAAAGCATCCAGTTTTGTTGCGCTCCAGCATATTGATAGTTCGGATTCCTAAAAGTTTACCTGGAGAGTTCTTTGTGTTGATCTTATATCTTTGAGTTCAACGTACGCGTATATATTCTTCGGGAGGAAGAAGGTGAGTCTTCGGGAGGAAGGCGATCCGCGATTTGGAGCGTCCAACGGTGAAGGGATTTCATTGAAGCGGATTATCGGAGAATAATTTCAGCGAAAATAAAGGGAGTTCAAGAACGGCGACGATTCAAAGAGAGAGTCTTTAAATTGTTTAAGTCCAATTATTGTGCTCTGTAACCTTTATTATTAGTGGAATTATTTTCTCTCGCGTGGCCTCGTGGAGTAGGATTGGTTAATCCGAACCACGTTAATATCGTTGTGTTTTTAATTTTCCGGTTGTGCGAAATACCGGTGTCAAAAGCGGTGTTGTAACATCGATTACAACATCGATTGTTCAGATTCTTTGAATTATTTAATAATTTGGGGCAACAAATTATAAGAAGTGGTATCGGAGCGGGTTACCGGATATACTTGGTTTTGATCTTGGATTAAATCGTTGCCATTATTTGTGAAGATGAGTCTACTACGCGAAGGAGGTTCGGTTGTCCGCCCACCGTTGTTAGAAGGTTCAAATTTCTCTTCTTTGAAAGCTCGTATGTGTGCCTTTATCAAATCTGTGGATGAAAAGGCATGGGAATCGATTGTGAATGGATGGGAACATCCAACTACGAAAAACGAGAAGAAGAAAATTGTCCCAAAAGTGAGATCACTTTGGACGACTGATGAGATCGAATTGGTTCATGCCAATTCCAAAGCCTTGAATGCAATTTTCGATTACCGTTGATGCCAATCAATTTTAGGCTTATTGCAAACTATGAAACGCCAAGGCTTGGGATATACTCGAGGTTGCACATGAAGGAACTGCTCAAGTTAGACTTTCTAAACTCCGGATGCTTGCAACTCATTTGAGACTCTTAGAATGGAGGAAGACGAAACTATTGCGATTTCAATGTCAAACTTTGTGACATCGCAAACGAATCTTATGCTCTAGGTGAGAAATATTCGATACAAAGTTGGTAAAGAAAACACTTAGATCATTGCCAAAGAGATTCTCAAGTAAGGTGACGACAATTGAAGAAGCCAAAGACATTACTCAAATGCGTCTTGGAACTCATAGGGTCTCTTCAAACATTCGAGATGAATCATTGTCAAAGCAAAAGCGACGAAAGGACAAAGGGATTGCCTTTATGAGATGATGTTGCAAGTGATATTGCAACATCGAGGTTTCGACATGGATGATACTGATAAATTTTCTTGAAGAGAACTTTGGGAAATTCTTGAAGTGGATGGAAGAAAATCAAAAATCTAAATTTGGTAAGAATTCAAGTTTTCCTAATAATAAAAGTGCTTTTAATCCTTCTTCTTTAAGTGTTGGCGGGAAAAATAAGCGAATCCAATGTAGGGAATGTCAAGGATATGGTCACATACAAGCCGAATGTGCTAACACTCTCAAAAGACAAGACAAATCCTTAAACACCACATGGAGTGATGTAGAGTCGAGGAGGATTCACAAGGATGAAAAAGAAGCGGCCGAGCAATCATCCGCACTCATCACGATTCGGATCACGGCCATGCTAATTTTTCGGAAAATGCCATGTCGCAAGTCATGTTGCGACATCGGTTTACGACACCAATAAAAATTGACGACGATTCATTTCTTTGCATCAAAAGGTAATAAGAAATCAAGTATTGATGAACCGATTGATTCATATTCGATTATAGCGGCGAGAATGATGTTCCTAGTGAAGAAGAGGTCCAATTTATGTACAAGCGGATGTTCGAAAAATTCATTGAGATTCGTTGTGCGAACAAGTCCCTTGAAGAAAGGATTACCGAACTCTCATGTCGGAATGCGATGTTGGAACATGAGATTCAACACTTCGAGGAACAGTTGCGAAAAAGACAAGTCACTTGAAGACACTTTGGATGAATTGAAAGATCTAAAGGCTTCTTTATCTAAGATGAACACTGTAAAACCAAACTTAATGAGATCCTCGATTGGTAAATTGGGAGGAAATCGTCAATGCTTGAGTTATATTGGTGAAAGCTCCAACTCAAAAAGGGATCCCAAAGATGATATTCAATTCATTAAAGGTGCGAATTCAAATCCCCCGATTCCACAATCTGGTAAGAATTTTATTGTTCAACAACCAAAACGTAAAAGGTTTGTTCCTACTTGTTATTATTGCAATATTGTTGGTCACATACGTCCTAATTGTTACAAATTGCATGATGATCGTTGGCATGGTAAGCATGTTCAAAAATAATTTTCGAGAAATTTCCAACATGGCCCCAAATTTGCTCCTAAACGGACACTTAGAGTTAAAAGTAATTTTCCTCGTAGAGTATGGATAAGAAAGTCTGATCTTATGTGTAACTTTGTGAACACATCTATTGAAGCATGCACAAGTCTTTCATGGTACTTTGATAGTGGTTGTTCTAGGCACATGACTTGCAATAAGAATAACTTGTCTAATTTTCAAAAATTAGATGAAGGTTTTGTGATTTTTGGGGATGGGGCAAAAGGAAGATTATTGGAATAGGGACTCTAAATATTGAGAGCTTGCCCAAACTTGAAAATGTGTTCTTTGATTGATGGTTTGAACACAAATTTGATTAGTATTAGTCAATTATGTGATCAAAATTTCTTTGTAAGATTTGCAAAAGATTTATGTGAAGTTTTTGACAAAACTAACAAGTGTGTTTTGCAAGGGAAAAGAAGCTCGATAAGCTGTTACGGTTAGAACATCACAATTCATGTCGCAACAAGTGCCGGAAGAGACCAATTATATGAACCACGAAATTGAGCGAGTTGATGAAGTTTGAGGATACATGTTCTGCTTCGAAATCTTGAAGCATAAGAAAAATTCCATGTCGCAACCCATGTTGCAACATGATGTATCCGATATCGAACTTTAAACGCGAGAAAATCTAAAAAGTGATAGATATGTTATCGGATCGAAAAATTGATCCTTCGAAGTACTCCGGGAAGTGTCTCTTACTTGATAACAATATCATATCTCCATCCAATTATGCTCCTCTACTTTCTTTGAAGAGTGTGAATATTTCTTATGAAAATCTTCAAAAATATGTGAATATAATTTTTAATGGGTTAAGTGCACATAATATTTCCAAAAATTCAACACATTTCTCTTGTGCAAAACACATTGATGCATGGAATCACTTTATTAGAGAAGTTGTTGAGAGTGGAACAATATTAATTAAGCATGTTTCGACTGAGAACAAAATGACTAACATATTAACCAAAGCTTTAGAGACGGAAATATTTATTTCTTTAAGAAAGTTGTTGGATATTTGCATTATGTGATGCGTGTGGTATTGCATTCTTCTAGTTTGATAGAGTCTATTTTATTTTATTTTTTGTTACGTATCATTTAGGATTGCATTAGACATGCTGCATAATGGTAATATATAAATTTGGATTTCCTTGAAATCTCTTTCTTGACCTCTATCTGAAATGACTTAATTGAACTGTCTAGCCATAGAATCTGGATAATTTCAATATTGCTTCCAAAAAAAAAGGGATCAATTGTGGTTATACTCCTCTATTGTTGCTGCTTAGTAACTAGGAGCATTCATGAGCCCCATGTTTGTCTCTTACGTAAAACGGCGGTATAAATATGAGTAAAAAAAAAGAAAAGAAAAAAAAAGGGATCAATCGAGATTATACTCCTCTATTTGTTGCTACTTAGTAACTAGGAGCATTCATGAGCCCCATGTTTGTCTTTTACGTAAAACGGCAGCACAAATATGAGTATGGGAAACCACCCTGGGAGTTTTGAAAGGAAATTCAAAATTTAAACCTAGTGGAAGAATCGCTCAAACGTCCCTAGCAAAAAAAAAAATGAAAAGAAACAAGAGAATTGAAAGATTCTGGAGACTTTGGCTTGTAAGATTTATTAGGAAATTTTGGATTGTTGGTCAGATATTTGATTTCTTTGAAATCCGCCTAATAAAAATTGACATGTTTATTTTTGTGTGCATAATTTGCATGTGATTTGCATTCATGCATTAGGCATAATCTTTATTTTATTTTTGTTTATTGTTGTTTTTCTCTCTCTCTCTTGCCTTGGAAAATATGAAGGCTAGTGACGTTCAAAGGAGAAACGAGGTTCTATTTTTCATTGTCCAACTCTCCATGTCTCTAATTTTGTGGAACCTTCTGAAAGTGGTTGGTGAACCCCTTGAGTTGATTAAATGAATTTAAGGAAATCTTATGTACTTTTAGCCATTTTTGCCAAAAAGAGGGAGTAAGTGTGTGGAGTATTTGATTGAGGGGAGATATACGTTTTTTGTTTATAGAATGATAATATTTGATTGAGGGGAGAATGATATGATTAAGGGAAGTTATATATTTTGGATATCATCGCATTGCTAATTGTGATTTTGGCTTGTGGTTTTGGCAAAAATGCTAAAGGGGAGATTGTTAAGTCTAAGTCTTAGACTTAAATTAAATTGGCATTATTTGTCAAAATATGTTGGTATTTGTTTTAATTATTTATCATCTTTATTGTCGTTTGATATGCAGGTTTTCATATTTGTCAGGATTTCTATTCAATTAAGAATCCTTGTTTAGAAAGGAAGATTGACCCACAAGAATAGATAAGGAAGAGTTATGTTGGTTGAAGTAGTTTGTATTAAATAGAACTCTTGTTCACGTTGAATATTTTAGAGGTTTATGCCATGCACTTTTGTCTATGTAATGAGAGTTCTAATAGCATGTGGCTTTATCTGAAACAAGTGTTTTAATTTATTTAGGACTCGGCCTTAAGTGCTTTTATATAAAAGGTTAGAAGCTTAGATTGTTTTTTTTATGCTTTTGACGAGAAAAACAGAGCACATCTTGCAGAAGAGAAATATTAAAAGCATCCAGTTTTGTTGCGCTCCAGCATATTGATAGTTTGGATTCCTAAAAGTTTAGCTGGAGAGTTCTTTATGTTGATCTTATATCTTTGAGTTCAACGTACGCGTATACATTCTTCGGGAGAAAGAAGGTGAGTCTTCGGGAGGAAGACGATCCGCGATTTGGGCGTCCAACGGTGAAGGGATTTCATTGAAGCGGATTATCGGGAGAATAATTTCGGCGAAAATAAAGGGAGTTCAAGAACGGCGACGATTCAAAGAGAGAGTCTTTAAATTGTTTAAGTCCAATTATTGTACTCTGTAACCTTTATTATTTATTGGAATTATTTTTCTCTGGGCGTGGCCTCATGGAGTAGGATTGGTTAATCCGAACCACGTTAATATCGTTGTGTTTTTAATTTTCCGCTATGCGAAAATACCGGTGTCAAAAAACGGTGTTGTAACATCGATTACAACATCGAGTTGTTCGATTCTTTGGAATTATTTAATAATTTGGGGCAACAAATTATAACAGAATCTTTGGATATAAACTAGCATGCGACACACAGAACAGAGTTAGGGGGTCCCTGGGGTGGTTCTAGGAAGACCCATCCAATACTCAATTCAATGAATGTAGGAGAGCAAAATCGAGAGCGGGGAATTCAATTCATTGAAATTACTCACAAGTGAGATTGAGATATCTTTTTATACCGAGTTAATAGGTTGTGTGGGCCACGTAAGAGATAATATCGTGTGGGCGGATAATTTTGTAAGTAGCCCAATAATAAGAAATATTGGGTAATAATTGTGATTAAATAAATGCGTTAAATAAACAATAATGATAATTATGAAATGCCATTATTGCCTACAATAATTTTTAATTTTTATTCACCATCTCCCACTTTGCAAAATATACGTACCACTCGTGGAAATTGCAATTGTCTAAAGAAGAAACACCTTAATGCTCGAAGTTGACAACAATTTTTCTTTTTCTTTTTCCTTTTTGTGACAATGAAGTGGACAATAATTTGAGCATCAGAAACACTTCTTTTACTTTTCTTTTTCTTAAAAACTTTTTTAAATAATAAACCAATCCAATACACATACATCTAAAGTCGTCTCTCACAAAATATGACTTATTAAAAGTACAAAAAATGTTCAAGTCCATCTTGATCAAGAAAATATGCCCTTTTCTCCGGGTATTATTAGATATTGTATAATGTATATGATGACACCCGAAGCCCGAGCGGGTGTTAATCCACGTCGATCGACACATATCCGAAGAGGCGACCTGCGAGTGACGCGTCAACAATAACGTCATTTACTTACCGTCACGAATTAGGCTCGCGCTCACGAAACCCAACTACTACCGAGCCCAACCACAACACGGCCGAGCGCCCCCGAGCCCCGATTTTCAATATGAAGCACACGCGCGCGACAACCTCGTAAAAATAATCACACGCCCATTCTTAGCACTTTATTGGTATCAGAAACTGCCACATGTCAGAGAATTATGAAGAGAAGTCGACAAGTGGCGAATTTGACTGACATGCACAACTATAGAGGGACATGTGTCGCCTTTTTAGCTATTTTATTAATTAATGAATAGTTAGTGCAAAGATGACTATTGTAAACCCACTTACTAAAAAGGGGTATAAAAAGTCTGAAACAGAAAAAAAAAGAGGAGGTAGAAAGTAACAAATGATAAAAATACCGACCCCAATATTTCGGCTCGGCAAAACAAAAAGAAAGGCATAATTAGCCAGAAATAAAGAGACGTTACGCACGTTTTCATTTCCACGTGTTAAACCTTTTACGTATTTCTACTTGTTGACCAAAACGCACGTCAACAAATTGGCGCTAGAAGGAGGGCCCGTATTGGTCGATCGAAATTCCAAGCACGTGGCAAGTTAAGAAAAAACCAGGCAAGATTTAACGTTTGGGCTTCTTCAACAACAAAAAAATGAGTCATCGATCGAAATGCTCGTGTGATCAAGAGCAACATTTGAACAACCAAACGCGGACTACTAATGGCCAAAACATACCCCAAACGGAGGCGGGAAGCACTACTTTGTTTCCCTTCGCTTTCGGCTAATTGCCAACCCAACTTTTGTACAACAAATGAACCAACTCATATCACAAACTCTCGCTACCACGAACTCTCAAGCACCCCTCCATTCCTTGCAAATACTAACCCACTCAACCCACAACTAAATGTTAATGTCAATCCTCAAATTCCGGGCTTCATCACACGAAGCCCAAAGCCGATTCAGGTAATGAACAACATGTCCGTCGTGATGAGAGGCGGCGAAGAAAGAAGAAGAGGAGCAAAGTCGGATAGCGAGAATCATTATCGGAACCAACGCGACATCATCGTGCCCACTCGGTGTTCGCCGGACGATCGGGAGTTGATCCTTTTCTCCCGGCTCGTCGATAAGTTCTCGGCTCGGGTTTCGGATGAGCGGGAGCGTAGCAGATCAATCAAGTCAAGGCCCTGGCTCATGGCGAAACGGGATGTAGAAATACACCGCTGCGTCGTCGTAAACGAATTAGAAGGTGATCCGGATAACGAAACAGTTTCGAAGACCGTCCCAAGTAATGAACCGGCCCGGTTGTTCCGTCGCCATTTTCTCCGGGAATCTGGCGACCCCATTACCACCAAAGTTGAAAATCCCCCAGTGCGGCCTCTATAATGGGAAACCGACCCGACCACTCATATTCACAAGTACTTAGCATGGATGGAACTATACGATCCAAGCGATGCGATCCTTTGTAGGGCTTCCCCGACTTTGGGCGACCGAGCCCACGTTGGTTTAGGACCTGCGCGGGATCCATTCAAGCATGGGGATTTAGCCTCCGCTTTACGACGCATTTCTTAACGTCCAAAGTCCGAGCCGCGCCTAAAGACTCCTCGTGAACATCAAACAAGGGAAAGACGAGCCCCTGAAAAGCTATATTTCTTGGTTCAACAAACAAGTTCGAGAGATGGAACCGGTGTCGACGACGCCATTTTAATCGCGACCATGGCGGGCCGGACGGCTCCCGAAACATGGTTTAATTACTCCATCCACGAATCGGGGCGACCTCGTTTCAAGAATTTCTAATCCGCGCGGGAACGCCATATTTGTCTTGGGAAGAAGCCATGGCAAGTAACCGCCCCAGCACCGACAAGGAACGTAAGAAAGGACGGAAGGAAAGAACCGATGGTTGGGCCGGGTCGGGTTTAAGCCATTCTCGGAAAAATCCGACCACCGGATTTAGAGCTCGCCGAGGCGAGAGCCAAGTCGCCGCGCTAAGAGTACTTTGACCCACGCTCCGTCGGCCATATGGAGTGAAGTACATGGTCGAATTTGTTGCCTCCCGCTCGGCCTCGAAAATTGAGCCATCAAAACTAGATTCGCGTCGATTCTGCGCCTATCACAAATCGATGAGTCACGATCTTGACGAGTGCCGAGATCTAATTAGGGAAATTATGCGGGTTGTTCGGCGGGCGCCTTAAAGATACGTTCATGAGCTACCACCCCCACCGTGAATGGCTCATGGCGTCAACCCGAGCGCGTAGTCAACCCAGCTCTCTGCCGCCGCCCCACCAAAAAACCGGGGAGAAAATCCTCATGATGTCAAGTGTTAGTCGGATCAATACCAACACAATGGAGGATAGACGCTCCAACAGAAAAGAAAAGCCGATGTTAGGCAGGCAACTAATGCCGAAAGACAAGTTCGGGTGGCCGAAATCAAGGAAGGCCAACCCACCGGCCACTTTGTGTTCTCGGATGCGGATGCCGACCAGGTGGTCCATCCTCATTCTGACCCTCTGGTCATCACGGCACCGATTCTGGGTATTCCGGTTCACAGAATTTTAATTGATACCGGAAGCTATTCGTCAGTCATTTATGTCCGAGCATTTCGAAGATTAAACGTGGATGATAGTTATATCCGTCCATGTAACGATAGCATTTTGGGGTTTGGAGGAGGAAGGATAGTCCCGCTCGGAGAAGTTGATTTGCCCATCCAAATGGGGCAAGGTTTGCATAAACGGACTGTCATGACAACATTCAAAATAATCAATGCCGATTCGGAGTACAATGCCATCATTGGGAGGCCATTGCTTTATCATATCAAAGCAAAATGTTTCAATATATCATTTTTGTATAAAATTCCCGACGTCTGATGGCGAAGCTATACATAAAGGGAATCAAAGGGAATCACGAGAGTGCTCTCTTAAACTCCGACCGGTGGAGATTAATGTGGTGGAACAAGGGCAAACCAGTGAAACCACACAAGATAATCCTTCGCCCGAAAAGGAATCCGAGCGAAAAGGGATGATCGTTCGGAGGATAATCCAAGTCGACGGCCGGGAAGGAGCGATGATGGAAAGAAGCGGCCGGCAATCGAAACCGAGTCGGCCGAAGAAGCGAATTGCCCCCGCAAATCAAGGAGGGGCAAAGCAAGAAAAGAAACGAGCGGAACCCGTAGAAACAGGTTGATACAATCAATGCCGGTAAGCCAAGCGGGCGCCAACTACGTATTGGTCATGATCTTCCGAACCATATCGGCGAGTTGGTCGAGTTTTTGAAATAATCTTGACGTCTTTGCATGGACTCATGCGGACATGCCCGAATTGACCCCAAGTATGCGTGCCATCGCCTTAATATTGATCTAACGTTCCGCCCGGTCATCCGAGAAAAAGCGCAAACTCGGCCCGATAGAGCAAAGACTCGAAATCGAGGTTAATAAACTACTTGACAATCAGTTCATCCGGAAGCCCTCTATCCTCGGTGGGTCGCCAATCTGTTTTGGTAAAGAAAAGCAATGCCGCGGTGGCGCCTATGCGTGGATTTTACCGACCTCAACAAAGCATGCCCCAAAGACGATTATCCATTGCGAATATCGATTACATGGTAGATGCCACGGGCGGAGACACGAGCCGATGAGCTTCATGGATGCATACTCGGGTTACAACCAAATACGGATGCACCCGGAAGATGAAGAAAATACCTCATTTTTCTCTCGCTGGGAATTCATCATTACAAGATGATGCCTTTCGGATTGAAGAATCTTTGTGCGACCTATCAAAGGTTAGTGAATAAGATGTTTGAGAAAATGATAGGTCACACTATGGAAGTATATGTAGATGACATGCTAGTAAAATCATCAGTACATGTCCGATCATCTAAACGATCTTAATAAAATGTTTCTTTGTTTTGAGAGAGTACAAGATGATGTTAAACCCGAGAAAGTGCACATTTGGGGTCGGCTCGGGTAAATTTTTGGGTACATGGTCACCAAAGGGGAATCGAAGCGAACCCGGACAAAATAAAAGCCATCACCGACCTAGAATCCCCAAACTCGTAAAAAGGTACAAAGCCTAACAGTAGGTTGGCCGCCCTAACCGATTTGTTTCTCGGTCCACGAGACAAGTGCAAACCTTTCTTTGAAATTATAAAGAAAAGCAAAAATTTCGAGTGGACCGAGCAAGCACAAGTTGCCTTTGAATCCTCAAACATCATCTATCTTCAATCCCTATATTACAAAAGCCGCCCAAGGGAGGACTTGTATTTGTACTTGGCGGTATCCGAATACGCCATCACTCGGTGTTAATCAGGCTAGATGGCTCTATTCAACATCCAAAGATGTATTACACCAGTCAAGCGTTACATGATGCCGAGCTCCTCCTACCCACCAATGGAAAAGTCGCTTATTCATTAATTACCGCGGCGGAAACTCCGTCCATATTTCTTAGAACACAAGATTATAGTATTGACGAACTATCCGTTGAAACAAGTGTTACACCGACCCGATACTTGGTCGGATGATTAAGTGGGCGTCGAACTTAGCGATTTGACATTATATACGAGCCACGTACTGCAATAAAAGGACAGGCTTTAGCCGATTTTGTGGCCGAATTCACGTCTTCCATACAATTAGAAGTCAAGGAAGACCAAGAATGGAAATTATTCGTTGACGGCTCTTCCGCTGCAGGCCGAGCAGGGGGCGGAATCGTGATAATCGATCCAAATGAAAAATGCTACTGCTCGGCCGTACGATTTCAGTTCCCAGCAACGAACAACGAAGCCGAATATGAGGCGCTCATAGCAGGTTTAGATATGGCGGCCTCTATGGGCCTAAAACAACTATTGGTGCACAGTGACTCTCAGTTAGTCGTTCATCAAATCAACGGCGAATACGAAGCAAAAGGAGCAAAAATTGCACAATATTTGGATTTGGTCAAGAAAAGGTTATCACACTTTAAGACAAAAGTCTTACATGTCCCCCGAGCCGAGAACATGCAAGCGGATGCCCTAGCTCGGCTCGGCTCCCGATCCGAGGGACGGATGCCATCACGGATGTCACTGCTTGTCACAACCTGCTCGCCCCGTCACTTGGTGCGAGAGAAAATATATACAACCGAAACCGTTGAGCAAACTTGGATGACCCCAATCATCCAATATTTAGAGAAAGGAGTTCAACCTGAAAACAAAGCTGAAGCCAGAACACTACGAACTCAAGCGGCTCGGTTTACACTAGTAGAGACGGCATCCTCTACAAACGAGGTACTCCATCCCACTTCTACGCCTTTTCGAGACAGACGCAGATTATGCGCTTGAGAGGTTCATGAGGGAATATGCGGCAACCACGCTGGGGGCCAAACGTTGGCCTACAAATTAATACGGCAAGGATACTCATGGCCATCCCGAGAAAGGATGCAACCGACCTCGTCAAAGATGTGAGAGGTGCGAGATTTGCACCACAGTCGATATCATCCCGAGCGACTTACTTCCGTATTTAGCCCATGGCGTTTGCCAAATGGGGAATGGACCTCATCGGACCATTACCCATTGGCAAAGGCGGCAAAGTATGCCATTGTGGCGGTGGATTATTTCACAAAATGGGCCGGCGGAGCCTCGCAAAAATAGATGAAGAAAGGTTGTGAGCTTTGTATGGAAATCCATCATCTCAGTAGATTTGGGATACCACATTCGATTATTACTGAGACAATGGGAAACAGTTCGACAACCGAAAGTTCCGAAAATTTTGTGAAAGTTTCCACATAAAAACTATTTCTCAACTCCATACCACCCCCCGATCGAACGGACAAGTTGAGGCCGTTAACAAAATACTCAAGTATACCCTGAAGGCGAGATTAGAGAGTCTAAAGGCAATTGGCGGAGGAACTACAGCGTACTATGGTCATACGAACGACACATCGAGCGACCACGGGAGAAACACCTTTTTCTTTAGCTTATGGAGTGAGGCGGTGATTCTGTCGAGATTGGAGCCCTACTTTGAAATTGCAAATTTTGAAGAAGATCAGAATGAGGCCGCGCTCCCGAGCCAAACTAGACCTACTTGAGGAAAAAAAGGTGCGATCTGCCGAGATGAAAAATGCGATGTATAAACAAAGGAGTGAAAGGTACTACAATTCGAAAGTAAAAGAAAAAGATTTGGTCGGCGATCTTGTATTGAAAAAGATAACGGGCATTCAACCGAGCCCATTGAAGCCAACCTGGAGGGCCCGTTTGGATCGACCCCGTCTTATCCGGTGGGGCATACCATTTAGAATATTTGAGTGGAGAAAAATTCACGCATCCATGGAATGTAGCATACCTGAGCGGTATTATCAATAAAGATCTTGATCTACGATCCGGATAGGATTCCAAAGAATTATCCCTTCATCCGGTATTTCGTGAGCTCTTTAAAGGAGAACGAAGTTTTTACTCACCAAAAATAAAGACTCGATTCACGCACCGAGCACGAAATAAAGACTCGCTACGCACCGAGCACAATAAAGACTTGTTACGCACCGAGCACAAAACAAAGACTTGGTTACGCACCCAGCACAATAAAAAGACTTGGTTACGCACCAAGCACAATAAAGACTTCGATTCTGCGCGTTACGCACGAGCACGATACAAAGACTTGGTTACGCACCGAGCACAATAAAGACTTGGTTACGCACCGAGCACGATACCAAGACTTGGCTATGCACCAAGCACGATACCAAGACTTGGCTACGCACCAAGCACAATACAAAGACTCGGCTACGCACCGAGCACAATAAAGACTTGGTTACGCACCAAGCCCAAGATAAAGACTTGGTCACGCACCGAGCACCAATACCAAGACTCGGCTACGCACCGAGCACGATACTAACGAAATTTCAAATACAAAATGAACAGGTTTATATCCCCGAGTGCAAGAATCGATTAAGACAAGCGAGACCCCTCACTCGGAAGTACCAAAAATCGAGCCCCGTCTTGGGAAAATAAGAGGAAAAGAGAAGACAGGCAACAATCTTACAAAAAGGAAGGAACCGAGCATCCACGAAAAAGCTTGAAACACATACACAGGAAAGGAAAATAACAATTCATTTTTACTTCAAAAATAATTACAAAAGGGAGGCCGGAGCCCGTTACATCTCGAGGCACGAAGCCAAATTACTGCCTGGGGTACATATAAAAGTATCATGACCGAGCGGGCGGAATATCGACAAGACCGCTAGAGGCGACTTCTTCCACATCCCAGGAGGAGAACCTGCGCATTAGAAGCCTCCGCAAAGTTCGGCCGAAGGGTATTGAGATCAGCCTCCCGGAAGGGCCAAATCTTGTTCAAGGCCGAGCAACAAGATGCGCCCGCCCTTAAGTAAATCAAGAATTTCTTGGAGACCGGTCGCATGGCCACAAGTTAACATGAATGCATACTCCTGAGTCTTTGTAAGCTTTAATGGCCTCTCTACGAACTTCCTCGGTTTGTCGGGCGGCTTCTTGCCTCCTGCGCACTTCGGATAGCGCCTCTCCATTTCCTCGGCCGGCGCGTGGCGGACGTTCCAAATTTCGCGACCTTAACCCCGAGCTCTTCTTCACCTTGCGGGCCGATCTCGCTCGCCTCGGCCCTCGCAGCGACCTCTCTCTCGAGTTGGCCCGAGCTATAGCCTCATCCGCTTGAGTCTTAAAAGATTCTTGCACCCCTTGAGGGTAGCATAGGCCTCCCGCGAGATCCCCGTCGTGCCGCCTTTCCAGTCGGCATATTTTCTCTCCAACTCGCGGGTTCCCCAACCGCATGCCATAAGAGCCCAATCATCCGCCCGGACATGGCCATAAAGATATTGAATTTGTTCTTCGGCTTGATCTACGCGAGCATTGCTCGATGCCTTTTGTCCAAGCACGGGCCGGGACGGTCATTCTTGGCCCGACCTGCCTCCCAGGTAAGACTCTTGATTGCTCCGCTCTGTCGGCGTGGCACACCGAACGAATTCCACAAACCACCGAGGGCGTAGTCCAACCATTCCCTCGCAATACTCATCTCTTGCTTGGTTTGGAGAAATGAAATGACCTTCTCTGCCGAGGTCATCCGAGAAAGTTCGCGGACTTCCATTACGGGGTCGCATTCGGGATGTTCGGGCGCCGCTCGACCAACCCTTGCGATCCGATCGGCTCCTCCATCACAATTCCCCCTCTTCTCCTTTGAAGAGGCGGTTCTGCTTCCCGGCTCCATCGCCAGGGGCGTTTACGCCCGGATATCTTCTCTCGAGCCGTCTCCACATCCGCAGTTGATTGGCGGCCGCCCGAGCTCGCCGTCTTTGTATTCCTCACACTGCGGCGTGCACGCAAATCCAGGCCACGCCCGCATAAAGTAACCATCAATTAGAAGAAAGATCAAAGGAAAACAAAAAGACAACTCAAAAGAAATGGAAGTAGTACGATATTTTACCTCGAACAGCCGCCGCACTCGCGACTCCGGAGTGCTGTGGTTCGCCTACGGGCGCGGATGGTCTCGCCCACGGGACTAGTCGTCGCGAGGCGGCGCGGCTTGCTCGATTCTCGCCGATCCCCGGAGAATGGGGCCGTATTTCTTCATTAACGAGAGGATTCTGCTGAGGCACTCTCTCGACCTCCTCCTCCCGCTCGGCCGCCTCATCCCGAGCCGCCCCTCGGCCGGGGTCGTCGGGCGAGCAGCCTCAAACCAGTGCGGCCAAGTTGGCCTCAGGTGGCCAACCTCTCAATCCGCCCGTCCATGATTCCCGCCTGGATGTTCTCGACCTTCGAATAAAAGTGGGCGACAGAGGCCCCTTTGATGCCCTTTTTAGTAAGGTGGAAAGAAAGGACAATTATGAAAAGAGAACAATAAACAAAAAAAAAGCGGGAAAAGGAAAAGATAAGACTTATCAGTAACCAAAAACAAAATTTGATGGGGATGAAGAACGGTCTCACTTTCTCCTTCCCCCACGCGAGCCCGCCACTCGCCGCTCACCCCAACCATTTATCCTTCCACTCCTTCGAGAAGAAGGAGACCCTCCACCAAACCGTCCCTGGATACCCCGGGCGGAGTGCATGCGTAATACCATCCGGATGGGACCCGAGACGATGGAGTCGCTCGCCATACAAAGAGCTCGTTCATCTCCTTAAACTGGGCGAGGATATTTTCCAGGTGAAACATCACCAGGAGGCCGATGATCCTTCCCCAAGAAATAGGGTGCACTGGTCGGATGCATACCCCACTTGCAAAACCACCGCGTGAGAAGGCGCCTGGTGGAAATCTTAAACCGTATAAAAGGCCGAGGAGCAAATACAGCCGTACAACCCTCTCAGTGGGTCTTGGGGAACTTCCGTGCCGTCCCGGTACCCAAAAAGTAGATACCGCTCGGAATACGGTGCGTCCGCCGAGCTCGTCCACCTCCCGAATCATCAACATGCTCGGGATATCGTTTATGTCACTCGGCGTCCAACGAGGTTCGACACGAAGACGAGGTCCTCCTCCTACACGACCGTCGCCATTACGGTGGCCTATGGGCCCTAATGGCCTTTCCTCGAATCCCCGGACGGCTCATCTACTCGCTCTCGTTGTCACGCTCCGCTCGAGATGGATCCATATCTTCTTCTTCCTCGGCCGGCACGATTTGGAATCAATACTTGGCGATTCTTCACCGGAATTCTCTTGTACCGTCAGGGTTGGTACACGTTCCTTCTCTGTAAACGGTCACGGCGTCGGGTCAAAGATAGTGTGCGTCCGCTCCGGGGCGTTCCACCTCGTGAAGAATCGGAGAAGATATCCGGATAATACTCGGTCGTGGGACGGAGATCGCCGTCTTTGTGAAAAATAAACAGAGGTTCGAGATGGAGGATCTTCAATTTCAACTTCTACACTATAACTACGACTCTACTATCTTCAAAAGAAGACATTTATAGGTAAAGGAAGAGTATTTGAAAAAATACCTAAGTTCAAGTCTCGAACTTGGGAAGCCGACCAAAATTTCTCGCTCGGTTTTAATTACTTTAGCTCGGGGGTTAAAGGATGCGAAAGTGAATAATGAAGGAAAACAAAGGTATTTATAGATAAGTTTCCTCGATAAGCGGGGCGTTTATGCGAAAGGACGCTCCTTTTTAAAAGCTCAAAAGCCGTCAAACATGACAAAAAAACGCACGTGTCCCCACGCCCGTGAGAAGCGACGTAACTTTTTTCGGTTCTGCGCAAGATTGGTCCAACCGCGAGATGCCACGTGTTCGTGTCATTATGGCAACCCATTAATGCGCCGTTTCAAGCATTAATTGCTACGCGACAGTACCAGGAAAAAACAAAACCTTTGAAAAATCCGTTTTCCCATTAATTGTTCATCATTAGCATTAAAGTTTAACTCCGACGTCAAAGAATTTTCTCTCGAAGTCAAACTTGGGGGCCTTTGATGACACCCGAGCCGAGCCCGTGGAAATTAATCCACGTCATCGATCGACACATATCCGAAGTAGGCGACTGCGAGTGACGTCAACAATAACGCATTTACGACACGTCACGAATTAGGCTCGCGGCCTCCGAGCCCAACTACTACCGAGCCCAACCACAACACGGCCGCGAGCCCGAGCCCCGAGCCCCTGGGCAATATGAAGCACACGCGCGACAACCTCGTAAAAATAATCACACGCATTCTTAGCACTTTATTGGTATCGAAACGCCACATGTCGAGAATTATGAAGAGAAGTCGACAAGTGGCGAATTTGATGACATGCACAACTATAGAGGGACATGTGTCGCCTTTTTAGCTATTTTATTAATTAATGAATAGTTAGTGCAAAGATGACTATTGTAAACCCACTTACTAAAAAGGGGTATAAAAAGTCCAAACGAGAAAAAAAAGAAAAGAGAGGTAGAATATAACAAATGATAAAAATACCGACCCCAATATTTCTACTCGGCAAAAAAAAAAAGAAAGGCATAATTAGCCGAAATAAAGAGACGTTACGCACGCGTTTTCATTTCCACGTGTTAAACCTTTTACGTATTTCTACTTGTTGACCAAAACGCACGTCAACAAATACTCTTGTATTATTTACAAAATTTTATTGTTAGTTTGCGAAGTGCAATATGAATTAGCCGAACAAGATTCAATTATTTTTGTATCTCCAAACTTACATTTCTCATTGAGGGGTTAAAGTTAGAGGTGGCAAAACCAAGCCCTACCCACAGATCGGCTCGGCCCCGAGGTTTGGTTTGGTCAATGTGTGCAGTAGGCCCAAAAAATTGGGCTGTATTTGACTTCGGTCCGAGTGCCCAAATTTTTTCTACATATATAGAATGTATGCATGGTTTGGCCGGATAGGCAATTTCGTGGCTCAACCAAAATTGGCTTGGCCCGAAATTTTGCAAAAGCTCGAGGGGCTCGGGTCGGGCTATCCCATTGACATCTATAGTTAAAGTCGACCGACCTCCGATCAAGGTAAATAGGCAATTAGCAAGGTCTATCGGGGTGACTGTTGCTAGACTTGCGGACAACGATCAAGACTATCCCCGAGTTCTCTTAATCAAGGTACTTGTTGGGCCGAGTTGTTGTGCCTTGTGACAAAACATACATACATATCCCGAAATGTAAAACCTGAAAGCTCGGATTACAATAAAAACCTTAAATTTAGCTTTGAGTTCTAGGAGGATTAGGGTTGACTCATCAATTCTATTTCAAAATCCTAGATTCTCCTAACTAATCCCAAATTTTTAGAAAACTCTAATCCTGATAACCTATAAATAACTCATCAAAAGGTATGTTCATGTTAGACTCTATAATACACATTTTCAATATTATTAGTAATTTCGCTTTTTCTTCTTGAAGTTGTTACCGACTTGAGCGTTGTACAAGGTACGCCAAAAAAAAACCTTCTGACCCTTTTCTAACAGTGATTTTGCAGGCTTCAAGATAGACTTAGCATCGGAGCTCGGTTGTGTAGGGTGGTGCGAAATCTTCTACCCACCACTCATGGACTTAAAGATTCTTATTTTAATTCCTCCTTTACAATACTAGGATCTTCATTGCACGAGTCAAAAAAATAAATAAATAAAAGTTGGAAAATTGAAAATTTAGAGTATCTTCATTAATGACTCAAAATTAGTGATGCCCAATTATTATCTTAAGCATGAAAATGTACCTAAAAAGTAGAAATATATTAATACATTTTTATTTTTAACATTTTAAAAAATAAACAATGCAGTAAATTTGACAATGAAGGGTACCATTTTAGGTGATCATCTTGAAAAAGAAAGAAAGATAGGAGGGGAGCCCTTCACGAGGGACACCCACATGAACATGAGTTTTCACACCACCAAGTGTCACTTTTTAAGGGTACCTAAATATAAAGGACCACAAGGTAACGACCTGTTTGGCAGGTTTTATCCGGTGACAGTAGTATTGGGGGAATAATTAGGGCTAAAAAATGAACCGAGCTATTCGATCCTTGATTAGAGATTGATCGTTAAAGTTTGTTTGAGCTCGATTCGTTAACATAACAAACTAAGTTTGAACAAATTTTTTCGTTCGATAAAATGTAAAGTAAAGATCGGCTCGAGTTCGACTCGATTAGTAAAAAAAGAGAAAAAATTGTATTAATATATCAAACTACTCGAGCTTCGATTCGTGTTTGGCTCTGTGTTGATCGACTAAAACTTCGTTAAGCTCGATTTGATTAATAATCAAATCAAGCCAAACAAAAATTTTCAAATTCATTAAATTGAAATAAATTTGAACAATATTATGTTTGGTTGAATAATTGACTCGCTTACACTCTAAGAATAACCAACATCCGGCAACCGGTGACCTCCACTATTGTCGTCACCGTAACAAAACCGGCTACAGCCGGTAATCACGGAGACCTGCCCTTTTTGACTTATGTATGACGTGTTCAGTTTTCTACACTTTGTCCGAAGAAAAAAATAATGAATTTCTAGACGTACTTTTTTGGCCTTTACCTTTTTAAAAGTGCACGAGAAAATAGAGATTACATGCATTTCTTTTTGGGCGTAGGCCGTTGATTGCGGTTGAGAATAAAGTGTTTTCTTTAGTGGACCTAATTTTTGACTGCCATTACCTTAGCTTCTTCTTTTTTGGCATTTTCTTCTTGCCCTTTTTCCTTTTGTGATTTTATCTTTTTCTTTTTTTTAAAAAACTAATCAAGAATCATATTCTCTGACATCCAAGTATCAATTTGCAACTTAACAGATTTATATTTCTTGATTCATCATTGAAAATAAATCGGTATTCTCTCCGAGAAATTTAAAATAATAAAAAATGTAATTAGTGAAAATATGCTTGATGGAAGTATGAGGGGTGAACGGAAAAACGTCAAGTTTTCAAAACGTTTTTGGAAGATGGAAATGGCATCCAAATAGTGGGGCCTAGGCTAATTTATCGATTGATTTCTTTGTCCACGTTTTTATTCCACTTTCTATTATATTGTATTGACACACATATGACATTCATCTACTAAAATAAATTGGAATAGGAATTGGAATGTAGAACAAAAAATCGGGACTCAATTTACCCAACCTCAATATTGACTACTTGAACTCGGTGTGTTCACATTCTAAATATCGTGTTGGGCGCATCACTCGAGCGTAATATATATGTCTCATGTCGCATTAGTCCCTTAGATCGTCTCCAGGTTTTGTATATTAGTGCGAGAATCTACATTACATTAATTTTTTTTTAAAAAAAATGGAAATATATAAAAAAGAAAGAAAAAGGTCGATCACAAGGTGATCGATAGCAAAGAAAAACAATGTTAAACTTCGGAAAAAAATTAAAATCGCAATTTAAATGAAGGGAGTCTATTTCTAGAGAATTTTCGGATGGCAATGTCATTTGTTTTTTTGGCACGTACTCAAGTATCGTCTTGATGGTCGAATATATTCTGTGGAATGTCGGCCCAGGATCCTCGAGCCACACTTGTCATAGTCTTCATAGCTTCTGAGGAATCACATGAGTGAAAGATATCAGAGTAATTGAGAAGCCACCAAGCTTGGTCTTTAAAACTTCCAATTTATTTGTATCAACTTGATTCAAACTTGATTCAACAACATTGGAGTAAACCACAATAGCTAGCGGATTATCCTGCGTCGTTGGTACGGTGTGATCATTTGTAATCGTTTCAGTATGCTTCTCTTAAATAAGACCCAAACTGCAATCTTTTTTTCCTATAGAGCCTCATACGGATTGCGAGTATAAATGTTTTGATGAGCGCGTGGAGAGCTGATATTTTTACCATTACTCGCTAATTGTTTTGTTGATGGCCACAAATTCGTCATTGTCTACTGGCGGAGATTTCCGAGTAGGAGGTTGGCCCTCGACTAGTTTGGTCTTTCTCGGTATAGTCCACCCACCATTTACTGGTAGTAGTCCGAGAGGGTGAGCCAACATGCAATGCAGAGACCGGTTCTTCCACTGAGTTATCAACGACCTTACCTTTATCCTTAGATGAATGGATATGTCTATATATACACCTTACGAACACATGATCTACCTTTCTTGTCACGACCATGAGATTCCTTTGGAACAGAGGCAAAATACGATGACATGCAACAGTATTATGACTCATAATGCAACAATTTGAGCAAAATTATGGTAATTTCTCATAACTCAAAAAAACAAACGAACACATATGTTTAACCATAATATACTCCCAAGAGGCTTGGCAAGAAGATCAATATCCACAAGAAACAAAGACAAAATGACCAAGAGAACCATTCGGCGATTTTTCATCAATCTGAATAGGGGTCTCAATAGCCTTGGCAATGCCGTGATGATCTTTGGATGCCAATAATATTCAATACTAAGCTCAAAAATCGTGCCCAAACACTAGCTACAGAGGTATTGGTGATAGACAAATAGTACCCGGACACAAGTCCAAGAATAACATTGCACAACTCTAGTTCTTGTTTGATAAATGGTTTTATCATGATTTTGATGATTTTGTTTTTATACCAAAACAATGTTTTTAAAGGTTGTCCAAATACTCCTAAATGATTTTAAATGGTTTTAATATTTTCCGAGTATTTCTTCAAGTTTGTTTTTACTAAAATGGACAACGCTTTTAATGATTTTATGTCAAAATGTTTTTACATCAAAACTATGTCCTCGAATGTTGTCCTAATACTCCCGATCGGTCTAAAATGTTTTTACTATTTTTCGGAGTATTTCTTGGAGTTTATTTTCGATATAAAATTGGACAATACTTACGTTTCGAGGCTCGACCAGGTCGCCTATAGGGCAACCCGCACTGTGTTGAGTTTTGGAATAGAAAAAGGGACGGAGGGAAAACCAAGGGGGGCGGCCGGTGAGGGCGGCCGGTGCACCAAGCCCCCGAAGAATGATTCATCTGTTTCCCTATTTTAGTCATGATCGACCTGGTCCAACATGAGGGGCGACGGTCCGCCCCTCCGACCGGTCCTCCGTGTAAAAATTGCGAGTTTTCAATTTCAACTTATCTCTGTAGCGACCGGTCAAACCCCTCTTTTGACAAAGAAACTATCCGTTGAGTTCTGAGACAACTTTTCCTTGATTTAAGGGGTTGATTTTTAATAGCTCTTTTCTTCAATTGTCTTGGTATTTTTACAGAATTCTTGTCCCCAAGAGGAGCCTATCATGTACAAGACATCTTCTATAAATAGAGAAAGAATTGAAGCAACACTACAAGAGATTAAACTATAACACAACAAGATACACTCAAGAATACACTTGTTCTTACATTTGTCTTATTTCTTTGTAATTTGCCTAGCTATTCACTTTCACATTCTTGAGGTCTAGGCTATTCTTGATTACACTTGTACTCAATTGTATTATTCATTATCGAGTTGTAATCTTGAATTTGTGGTCATCATTCAACACAAGATATCCTTGTGAGTGTTAACTAGGTAAGAACACACTTGGGTGATCTAGGTGTTATGTGTAAGAAGATTGTGGTAATCTTCTTGTTGAAGTGTTGAAGAATTTGGTATTCTTCAAGGTTGAAGATTGTGGTAATCTTCACAAGGTGCGATTGAAGATTGTGGTAATATTCAAGAGATTGTGGTAATCTCAAAGGTGGTGTTGAAGAAGAGTGTGGTGCTCTTCAAGGTGTCGTCGTAAGTTGGTGTTGTATTAATTTTGATAATTAATAAAATATTTTTTATTTTTGAAATCCATCCGGATATCTTTGGGTGGTAGAGGATTAGGCCCTAGGTGGGTTGAACCTCTATAAATTGGCGTGTGTTGTTTACATTCCGCACCTTTATTATTGTCTTTGAGCTTTCGGTTCGAAAAGAGGTAAAATCGAAAAGATGGCGATAATCTATTCACCCCCTCTAGATTATCGTAGCGCTTGGACTTACGATTCTATCATGCGATGAAAAATTTTATGCAAAAATATCCCTTCCCATTGAAATTAACTTCCAATCATGTGTGATACCCCATTAAAGCAAAGGAAAATTTCTTAACTCTTTGTTGATAAAGATTTTCATCTATTAAAATCGAAAAATAATCACCTTTTTTAATGGGTTCGAGAGATGGAGATAAAGTTACTTTTCACCATATTTGTGAATGATAAAACCTGTTTTGTAACTTGTGGGATGACCCGACTTAACCATAGGGGCAAAAAAATCTATAATAGTATATTTGACCAAATTTGGGACAACACCATGAATCCGGGGCGGAACCAGGATTCGGTAGTCTGGGGGGCCAACAATGTCCATTGGATTTTTGATAATTTATCCATATATGACAAAAACAATGATTAGCCGTGACTTTCAAAAATTTTTTTACCCATTTTGAGTTCCATTCTAATATTTTGTTAAAACGTATTTCTCGATCCCGAGAAATGCATCGCATCAATTTTTTCAAATTTGCTAAGTAACTCCCCAAAGAATGCAAGGAATGTATGACTATTATTTTTTTTTGTTAAAATGGCTAAAAACATGTTTTTGAAAATTTTGACTATTTTTATCTCTTGAAAACCTGAATGACTAAAAAGATCTATTTACACGTAGTAAAATTTAAAATATATTATATTTTTGCATCAAATACAATGTAAATATTTATCATCAAACATCTCAAAATATATAGTTACAAATCCAATATATTAAAATTTTGAATGTTTCTCTTGCATATCACGAATATCATCGAAAATAAGCAAGTTAGTATACACATTATGATGTATTTTAATGAAAATTTGAAGTGTGTAAGGGTATAGATAGGCTACAAATTCAAAAAAATAAAATCTTGATATAATTATTTTCCCCAAAAAATTACCCGAAAATACATTAAAAAATTGAAAATGTTGGGGGGGGACAAGGCCCTTCCAACAACACTTAGGTCTGCGCCATGCATGAATCTCGAGGCCTGCAATTAGCATCATGGGAGTTGAAGGCATTCTGGGGATCATCAAAGAGGAGCATCAACATGTTGCATCATGGGGGAGAAGGTTGCGTCGCAAATTACCCGGAGGACGGGTGGGGACCGCTACAACATCATGGAAGCGCGCTTGGGGGGCCGTAACATCATCGGGCGTGTGGTAACATGGAGGAGGATCACCAAGCGGGGGTGAAGGAAGGGCATGTGCAATATCCATCTCGAATAGTTGTGAAGCATCAAGGGCATTGCCACAACAAGTTGTACCACGGATGGCTCATGAGAATTCTTACGTTAGGAAAAAACCAAAAGGGAATAGGTTGGAACGGAAGAGATGACGATGTCGTCCATCAAATGGTCGAAAAATTTGGTTGGGATCTCGTCCATAGAGGCGACATCGATAGAGCTTGTGCGAGGAGAGATAAGAGATCATATATTTGTATTTTTGAATCGCATTATATTAATGCGAACCCGCATTCCATCTTGAAAGCGATCTGCACTAAATTCTGCACTAAAAAGAATATTTCATAATATTCCATTTTAGTATATATTTAATACACTAAAACCATTAATTTAAAACAAAAGGAAAAGAAAAATTTTAGCGCAGGTGTTGCGCCATTTCTAACATAGAACTATTCACATATTTAAAATGCCACGAGACTTTGACGCACTATTGGAGCAAATTTTTGCTCCATATTTAAAATAGAAATGATCTTTTGGAGATTTTCTTGGAGACGTATTTTCCTATTAGAGATAAGATCTAACGTCAATTTCTTGTAGCACAATTGTTTATATTACAATTCATTAATAATATCCAAATACAATTTCTAAAAGAAAAATTGTAAAAATAATTAAATTTGTACTTTCTGACTGTAATTTGGATTTTCTTACAATTATAATATGATACATTCATTACAAAATAGGTGGATTTATTTATATCTAAATTAGAAATAATTAACTAAACCTATGTTACAAAGCTGCACACAACAGTATTTTAGTAAGTAATTTGTTTCTTTGTCATTTCTCACAATTTAATTAAAAAAATGTTTTGTCTTATTATTGTCGACTTTAATAAAGTTTTAATTTCATATGTGTAGCTTTTCATTTGGATGTATTAAGATCAGCTCCTCTTTGTATTATCCCCAAGTATCTTAGGTTAGGTTTAGTTTTACCGTTTTTACAGAACAAATATTATATAGAAAAGAGAGCCCATATAAAAACAAAACAAAAAGTAGTACAAAATACAAATTTGTGGGGGCATGGCCGCTCCGTTTTAACCGGATGTAGACGGTGAAAAAAAGATTTAACAGAATGCTGTCGGTGGTGATTTTTATAATGTCAATGCCAGGTAGAAAATTAAATGGTTGCGAGTGTTATTTGTCGGGTTGTCGGGTTATCGAATTACATTACAGGTTGAATCACTTGTGTGACACGTGTGAAGTCGAGTCAGATAGCTAATTTACATATATACCCTCGTACTAAATATGGTTCAAACTAGGCGCAAAATGAACCAAGATCTTTCTCGAGCCTATTCGAGTCTCGGTTCGCAAAAATATTCATTCGAGATCGTTAAATCGGGCTTAACGAGCCTAAAATCCAAGCTCGAACTTTTAATTGAATTGAATTCGAGCTTGCATATATTTGGTTCGAAAGCTCGCTGAACATGTTCGTTCTGAGGTTCGCGAACCTTCGAACTCTAACTCAATCTTTAATGAGCTCGAGTTTTCTTTGACGGGCTCGTATTCAAGTTCGAGCATTTAATTATCCTTTTGCGAGTCGAGCTCATTGATGCTTATACAAGCCTTTTACGAGTCGAAGTCGAGCTAAGCTCATCAATACATTAAGCTAGCTTTTTACAAGTGAGCTTAAACAATTCGCAAACCAAATAACTTTCAAGCGAGCCAAGCTTGACTCAATTATGAAAGCTCGTATTTCCTCAAAAAAAGGATACAAATTATGAAAGCTCGTATCAAACTCGGCGAAACTCGAACCTATCCATAAATAAATGAACTCGAACTCGAGCATGTTCATGTTCATAAGTTCGACTCGTTTGCATTACTAGTTTAATCTACAAAGACCATCTAGTAACAAGGCGTGCAAAGTGGGGAAAACTAGAAAATAATTCAAATATGTTATTAATAATTTAATTAGAAATAATAATGGTCGATCCCAAAATCGCTCCGCCTCCCTAAAAGTCTCTTCCGTCCGAACTCCACCGTCGACCTGCACAAAGAGGGGGTTGGAGGGTTGCTCCAGCGTATCCTCTCTGATGCTTAAGTCAGAAGATGACTCAACAAGAAAGAGGCAAAATATGAAGTAAATATAAAAAGTGTAATTAGGGTTAGAATGAACCTGTAACATGATATTTATAGCTTTGCCCTAATTAGGGTTTTCATAAAATCTGGAGTTTGTTACGATTCCAGTAACATAATCTAATTAGGATAAGATCGAACTTTCCAGAACCCAATTTCACTAAGTAGTTCGGCAGGTGGGGATGGTGTTGACTACCTTAGATTATCACCTCAGCTACACTCTTCTTGAAATCAACTGCTTTAAACCCAAGAAGACCAGAGCTCGGCCTTATGAAGATTTTATTCTATCCCATCACACTCGATCTTGGCCTCCTATCAAGGCCCTTGACTCGTCTCTTTATCATTTCACATCGACCCACAACTAAAATGCTTCAACCCACTAATAGAGTAACTCAGTTCATCCCATTAATAAAGTTCTTTAATTCAGCCCATGAGGTGATCAGTTCATTAAGCGCCCTCATCATGCCCATTAACGAGTTCCTACTAACGAGTTCTTGATTCGGCCCAAGAGGTCACTTAAATTAACCCTTAACAAATAATACAAAGTCAATTCATGTTGTAAGCATTGAAAATTTTCATAAATTCCCGATTCCCATTTTTTTTAGCAATTATATAAAAAACAATATTGAATTTATGCCCGGAGGTGAATATGACAAAATAACTCAATCTCATACGTACATCAGCTTAAATGTCAACAATAATAGTGAATATGTAAGACTAGTTAAAATTAGGCCAATGACAATTAAGGCTCGCATGCTACGCACACATTTGTGTTTTATACAGCGGCTTTTTGGTATAAAGAAATCACATGTTACTAATACCCAAAAAGAAAATGGCAAGCAATAGGTATTCTAATTTAGATGTTAGGTTTTGCCCCCAAAAAAAAAAAAAAAAAAATAGATGTTAGGTTTTTTTTTTTTTTTTTTTGAGGCAATTAATTGTCTAATCTATACTATACACACCAGTTTAGAATTGAATGTTAATAATATTCCTCGTTTTGGTGTGATGGTCATTGATATGTCAATATTGTTTTAGTGAATAGTACTTGTCTTTTATGCATCGCATTGAACAAACAAACTAGCTAATTTGTTGACTCGTTGTATTTCCAATCAACAATTAAGTCAAAAATTGACTTGATAAGTAGAGGTGGCAAATCAAGCCCTGCCGTGGGTTGGCCCGACCCAACCGGGATTTGGATTGGGACCGGGCGTGTTTTTAGCATAGGCCCGACTTTTTTCGGGCCGTTTTTTTTTTTGTGAAGTGTATGTATGGTTGGCTTGGGTGCAACAGTCATTTTTGCGGCCCAACCCGAAATTTTTGCAAAAGCCCGATGGGCCGGGGCCATGCCATTTCACAACTTTATGTAGATGCTCTATTCAATCCCTTTGTAGACCATTAATAAGGACCAACATCATATTTCTTTTCGTCAATATATGTTACGTGTATATATATTAATAACATTATCATTAATATTCACATAAGTTATATCAATCAAATGAGATGTGAGATGAAATACATTTTGAAACAGAAAGATTCAGTTGAATTAATTGAAATTTCCATTTCAGACTCCAAACGCATGATGAGAACGATGAAAGAGACCAAAACGAAACATGCATCGAGTAAAGTGAAACATTATTACAACTAATTGTTGCTGTGCCAAACAAGCATATATGGATAATTTTATATGACAGGACTACTTAAATGTGTTTTATGAAGTCTATCTGGAAATTCTGATATTCACACGCTTTTTTGATTGCCCAGTTCTTTTAGGAATTTGATGCAAATTGCGAAGTATGTTATATTTAAGATCGATTATCATTTTTAAGCTTATGCTATTTGATATTTCTGTCAAGCTTTCTTGTGAAATTTAGACGTGCAATTTAAGCTATGCTAGGGAAATGTTGTTGATACTTCGATAAAATCTTATTCACGTTGTGTTTATATCTAGGATTTTTTATTTTTTTTTTTTTTTTTTGGACAAGGTCGTGTGAGAAGTGGTGCTTAGTGGGATTTGATCTCGGTCGATGGTGAGTTACAAAAGGCTTTACTAATCGAGCTATAATTGATTCCCATTTATCTAGGATTTTAGCAAGAATAAAGGGGTCTATCCCGACACTAATTTAATGACGCTATTTAAAAAATATTTGTAATTTATAAAATTAATTAGTGACACACTACAAGAAAGCAAGGAAATTCCAACGGGAAAAATCATTTGGAATTTGGTCAATTACCGTTGGAATTATCGATTCCAATGGAAATTCCAACATAAAAAGTATCATTGGTAAAATGGCCGTTGGAATGGCGAAATTATAATGGAAAAATATTCCAACGAATTTCCAATGTTATTTATCGATTGGAATATATAACCGTTGGAAAGAACTCCAACATTTTTCCAACACTAATTCCAACGAGTTATACTATTGGAATATATTTAATCGTTGGAAAAAACTCAATCTTATTCCAACGGAATTATACTATTGGAATTTAGTCGATGTTATATATCGATTGGAATATTCAATCAATTTATCTCATTATCTAATATCTTTAACTTCCCAAAGAGGTCACTCATCGTCAATTTGTCCCAAGTCAAGACATTTAACCATGTAGTTTTAATATGATTGACTTCAGAAGAAATATATATTTTATTGATAAAGATTATACTATCAAATCATTTAACCCCTATTGGAAGTTTCAATGGTATTGAAATTTCAATGGAATTTTCCAACAACATGTTGTACCATTGGAATTTTCGTTGGAATTTTAAATACTCAACAAAAATTCCAATGATTAATTCCAACATTTGGTTTACCGTTGGATTTTTTTGTTGGAATTTTTCAATGGTATGTATTAGCGATGGAATTTCATTTGGAAATTTTTAAATTACAATAGTATTTCCAATAACTTATTATTACTATTGGAATCATCATGTTGAAATTTTCCAATGGTTAGTTGTGGTGTTGAAATTTCGTTGGAATTTTAAATTCCAATATTTTATACCAACATTTTGTTTCTTGTTGGAATTTTCCAACAATATAGTGTAACATTGGAATTTTCCGTTGGAATTTTAAATTCCAACATTTATACCAACGATTTATTTACCGTTGGAATTTTCATTGGAATTTTCCAACGGTATAGTGTGGCTTTGGAATTTCCGTTGAAATTTTAAAAATTCCAACATTTTTCTATTTTGTTGGAATTTGATTGTTTTCTTGTAGTGACACTTACTAGAAAAAGTGTTTGTATTTTAGTCAATTTAATGATACTTTTTTTAAAGTGTCGTTATTTTAATAAAATTACTTGATTGTTTTTATAAGTGTCACAATATTTAAAATAATTACCTACACATTTATATTTACGTCTTTAAAATGACAACACTTAGCAAAAACGTCACAAAATTGATGGCACTTTCTATTCTACTTACTCATTTTTAAATGTGTCACCAAGTTTTTAGAATTTACTTGCGCTTTTATTATTTGTATCATTAAAATGAAGATACTTAGTAAAAAGTGTCGCAAAAAAATTAGAATATCTATCCCACATTGAAAGATAAAAGGTGTAGAGGGTGATAATAAGAGTTATTTAATACAAACCATGTAGTATAAATTAACCAACATATCTAATTAAAATAAAATAAATATTAATTTAATTTTTAAAAAATTAATAATAAATTATTTACCACATTGGTAATCAATTTTATAAAAACTGAAAATGTAAATACGTCATAACTTTAATGACACTAATTTTCAAAAGTGTCACGATTTTAAAGACGCTTAATAAGATCCCTAAATTTAACAATATTTTTAGCGTCAAAAATAAAATGAATCCACTTAAATAATATTTCAACCAATTTCAATAGGATTCCCCCTCAATATGTGGTTCCTTAGCACTAGGACGGTGAGTTCTATTTCCTATTATATTCTATTTTGTCATCAGTAAAATCTATACAATATTTTAACATATGAGAGAATGTTATTCTACAAAATGAATCTCGATTGTTCTTCTTGCTCTGGAAATATATGTCGAAGACTGGTGGAAAATATATGTTGTCCACAAGCTAAATACATATGAATCTTATCTGTTTAGTATATTTCCTTTTGGTAACTAAATTTACCAGAATTAGACAATGATCAAAATTTGAAGCTAAATATCATTTAAAGGCATTTGCCATTGATGGAAAACATTGAAAGATACATGCAGCGATAAGCTTTTTGGCCTGAGCGATTTTTTTTTGGATTGTGAAAGGGATCACACATATTAATGGAAATGAGATAATAAAGCAGTTACAAGGTGTGAAATTGCTTTTAAAGTATTTTATGTTGCGTTTGGATTAAGAATTTCCAGATGAAGAAAGATTTGTCAGCACTGAATATTAGGTGAATTTTATCAGATTAATTTAATTGATTGCAACAACTGAAAACACAACACTAAATAATAACTATTAAAAAATATTTCGCATGCACAGTAATTCACAATATTTATATAATTACTTTTATCTAGGATGGTGAGAATTGAAGGTAAACTTTTCCGTTGAAGCAAATCACGTTTTATTTGGTTTATTAATTTATTTGTCCAATTAAGATACCTATATATTTTTGAATTTTTCTTTTTTCTTTTATTATCTCCACCGTTCCCATAAAATAGTAAAACTTTTCTCATATCCCAACTCTTGAAATTAGGCAAAAAATCCTACAAGAGAAATAAAATTTTCCAATTCCTCGTACTAAAATAAAAAAGATGATCAATAAAAAAAAATCCCCTAACCTAATGAATAAAACCCAACAAATTGTCCCTTTTCCAAATTTTAGCTGTACAAAGCACATGAAACCCTCGAATACCAATCAAATTTCCCACCTTTAGTTCTATCAAAAAAAAATAAAAAATCCCACCTTTAGGAGTATCAACTTTGACCCACATGATAATCAAATGATTTTGGTGTCCGTAAATCTAACTCATGCAAATGCCAATGAAAGATTAACCAACCATGCCATATGGGCATTTAATTAGAGGTGACCACGATTTTGGAATTGCTGGTTATGGTTTTAAAAGTGAAATTTGGTTCGTCCACGATTTTGGTTTTGGTTGAATCGTAACCGTTATTTTTCTCTCTTGATAATTTTTTGCATTTTTTTCTTAAAAATAATTTATCAATTTTAGTTACAAAAAAGAGAGAAAGGAAAAATAGAAAATGAATTGGGCTTAATATTTATAATAATATTAATAATAATATTAAGTTGCCTAGGTATCCTCTTAGGATATAAAAAAATCAAAGTTCACGTAAATCGATTCAACATTAGGTTTAAGATGTGTCTAATGCGGTTGTGAATATAAAACATAACGATAATATTTAACATTTCTTCTAAACATATTTTTACCAAAAACTAAAAATAAAAATCGTCGATTTTAATCTTAAAGCTCGTCGATGGACTAGTGGTTCGGATTTTGGGACCAAAGCTGATGTCGGGGCCAGCCTCTGCGTTCGGTTCGAATTCAAATCCGATTTCGGTCAACGGTTCGGTTCCGGTTTGGCCCACCCCTACATTGAATACAAAGTCCAAGGGCATTATGGACATTGTACACAATGTAGACATAAAAGAGACAACCCTCTGAGGAAACTTTTTGACTACCCTCTGTTGCAGCAAGCAACTCAATATGTTCTTACTGCTTTTGGTAACTCCCCAAAACTTCAGAAACCTTGCAAGAAATTGTTCCATGCACCCTAAAATAATTAAAAATAATGGAACCTTAATTAATCACTACTTAATTAAACTAATCTCTTCTTCTGATTATTGCTCTGCCGCAAGCAATTTGTTTGACAAATTGCCACCTCAATTTCAAACGTACATAACTACAAAGCCGACCCTTCCTAGCAAAAGCACAGAACAAATGCACATGCCTCTGCCCATTTTCGTCTTCCCCTCATAAAGAATATAATAATTATTGTTTTTTGAAAAATATTTTTTTAAAAATAAATAAATAAATACAAAAAGAAAAAAGAAAACAAATTGCATTAATTAATATCTGCCCTTTCCCTGTACTATTGGCACCTTCCTTCACTCCTCCATATATACTGCCTTTAGCTCTTCCCATTCTCCATTCCCCATTTTCTCTCTTTTTCTTTTTCTTGAAGGGCATTCTGTTCTGTGTGAGTTTTATCAGAACTTTTTGCTGATAAACCAAAAATCCACATTAAGCTATTGTGTATACACACAACACATATATAGCAGAACAGATCTGTATATTGCGTATAGGTCCTTTTGTTTGAGCATTTAAGTTAAAAAAAATTACAATGGGGAAACTCTGTTTTTCAATGGCTCCCCTCTTTTTGGTTTTTGTGATTCTTGTTCCTCAGGCATTGGCTGGCCATGATTATGGGCAAGCTCTGAGTAAAAGCCTTCTCTTCTTTGAAGCTCAGAGATCTGGTTATTTGCCCAGAAACCAAAGAGTCCAATGGAGGGGTAATTCTGGCCTCAATGATGGAAAAATAAGTGGGGTATGTTTTTTTATTCTCCTTTAATTTCTTCAACATTTTCTAAACCAGTTTCTGGTTGCATTGGACCTAACTGTAATTTTGCAGGTGGATCTGGTGGGAGGATACTATGATGCAGGGGACAATGTTAAATTTGGGCTGCCAATGGCATTCACCATTACTATGATGTCTTGGAGCATTCTAGAATATGGAAAACAAATGGGTGCTAGTGGTGAACTTGGGCATGCCATTGATGCTGTTAAATGGGGCACTGATTATCTCATCAAAGCTCACCCCCAACCTGATGTTCTCTATGGAGAGGTAACCTAATTATTTCTTTTTAGGTCATAAAATAAATAATAATTCAATTTTGGAAATATTTTAGCACTTTATTTCAACACCAAGACAGTTACAGACTCTAGGCTGACCAAATAAATGAAAACCCAAGAAATCTCTTAATTCTTTTTTAATGGGCTCATTCTAAGTGATTATACTCATTAATTGCATTTTTTAATAGATTAATAACAAATTGATGTGATTTTTGTTGACTTTTTAGGTAGGAGATGGAAACACAGACCACTATTGCTGGCAAAGACCAGAGGATATGACTACCTCAAGAGCTGCTTACAAGATTGACCCAAGCCACCCGGGATCCGACCTCGCCGGAGAGACCGCCGCCGCCATGGCCGCCGCATCCATTGTCTTCCGCCGCTACAACCCTTCGTACTCGGCGGAGCTCCTTAAACATGCGTACCAGGTGAATTAATTCTCCATTTTGTCCCTTTTTTCCCCCATTTTTTCTCAGCTGAGTAGAATGTGAGCTTCAGTAAGTGGTGTGTGGTCAGTGTGTGTTCCATGATTGGGGTTGTTGCTACGCGCATTTTAGCGAGCGGTTGGCGGTGCGCATGTTAGTGAAACGGTCGCAGTTATTAGGCAGTTACGTTAAGCTCAGCTTTTTTGTCAGATAGGTGGTTGTCGGTGCATTATAGCAAATGGGTACAACTTTAATTCCGATCATATAAAAAAGAAATTAAAAATTCACTGCGTGGAGTTAAACACTAGAGCCAAAAACACTATGAAATAATTTTATAAAAAATACTATAAAATAAATAATACAGTTACTGTTTCTGAAATTTGGGATTAAGGATCAACATTGTGCTAGACTGGTAGGAACTTGTATTGTTAGAGTAATTGAGTCGAGTTCGATTCGTATGAGGACGTGTCCTCTCCTCTACTATCTCCCATTTTTTTTTAAAAAAAGTCGAGATTAAAAAACATTGTTGGTATGTTAAAAGATTAATTGGGAAATTTAGGGAGTGGAATAGGAAAAGTGGAATAGGAGATCTCAACCCAAATTTAGGTGTTATGTTAAAATTGATTTATGGAATAAAATGTGTCAAAATCTCAAATTACTGTAGTTGTAAACCAACTTATTTAAAGTTTAAACAGTAATTTAAAAATATTATATAGTAACTAAAATTAACCTTTGGCATTTAATGGGCTTGGGTAAAATATTTCGGCGCATAAATTGGATCATGTGGTGGGGACCGAATTCTGCCGTAGATCACGGGCATTGTTTCGGAAAACCTATCAATCTAAATCTCAGCCGTCCAATTGATAGCCCTTCAAAGATCCGTGGTTATTGTGGGGCTGGGGTATGTCACGTGACAAATTTGTCGGTGATGTTGTACCTACCGCATATAAAGTAGTTTCTTTCTTGATATGTCGAAACTACCCTTATCCTTTGGGATATTTCACGGGCATTGTTTCGGAAAACCTATCAATCTAAATCTCAGCCGTCCAATTGATAGCCCTTCAAAGATCCGTGGTTATTGTGGGGCTGGGGTATGTCACGTGACAAATTTGTCGGTGATGTTGTACCTACCGCATATAAAGTAGTTCCTTTCTTGATATGTCGAAACTACCCTTATCCTTTGGGATATTATTACATGTCTGCCTCCGGGCTTGAATAGCTAACAAAAGCGCTCTCTCTGTTGGTTTCAGCTATTTGATTTTGCGGACAAGTACAGGGGCAAATATGACAGTAGCATAACTATTGCGCAAAAGTACTACCGATCCGTTAGTGGATATACAGTATGTGATTCTGCCCTTTCTTTAATTACATTTAAAATGATAATCTCTCATTTTTTTGACCATTTAATAATTATTTTATTTTATTTTATTTGGTCAGGATGAATTGCTGTGGGCTGCTGCTTGGTTATACAAGGCATCAAATAACCAGTACTACTTGAATTACTTAGGAAACAATGGTGATGCACTTGGAGGGACTGGTTGGGCCATGACTGAATTTGGTTGGGATGTTAAGTATGCTGGTGTTCAAACCCTCGTTGCCAAGGTACATTGTCTCAATAATAACATCATTTTAGACTCAACACTCACCTATGCATTGTGAATTGAAACACTTGATAAAAAACACTAGCATTGTGAATTTGTTTACTGTGTGATTGTTTGACCTTTTGTTCTGTTTTTTCAAAAATAGTGCGAAAAGTTGTTTGGAAAATTAAGAATAAATTTTGAGTGTAATTGAATATGAGATGAAAATGAAACATAGTTGATTTGGTAGTTATTTTAGTAAAATAGTGACTCAAAGTGATTGATGATTTAAAACGCAAGAGGGTGTGAATAGTTGATAGGATGGTTCTTTATGACTGGAAAGTAAGATTGGGTGTATAATGTATTTTCTGAAAATTTTCACAACCATTCACATGTTCGGCCCAAGAAAATTTCAAAGCGCTATTTTTGAAAATGAGACAAGCAATGACAGACTTAATTTCTGCATTCGTACGTGATATCGATCTACAAGTTGCTAATTGGCAATTTTGTTACCTTTCTTTTTTTTTGCAGTTCTTGATGGCAGGGAAAGCTGGCAGGCATACACCAGTCTTTCAGAAGTACCAAGAAAAGGCTGAGTTTTCATGTGTTCATGCCTAGGCAAGGGCACCCGCAATGCTCAAAAGACACCAGGAGGCCTCATTTTCAGACAAAGATGGAACAACATGCAGTTTGTCACCAGTGCTTCATTCCTTATGACAGTCTACTCTGATTATCTAACCTCTGCTGGCAAGTCCCTTAGATGCGCCTCCGGCAACGTTTCTCCCGCTGAGCTTCTCTCCTTTGCTAAATCTCAGGTATAACATTAATCTCAACCGAAAATTGCAAAAAAAATTAATCTGTAATGATCTGCTTGAAGATAAACTAATTCTTGTATATTCGGAACTGTAGGTGGATTACATCCTAGGAGACAACCCACGAGCCACGAGTTACATGGTTGGATATGGCAACAATTACCCAAGACAAGTGCACCACAGGGCTTCTTCAATTGTGTCCTATAAAGTAGACCCTTCATTTGTTAGCTGCAGAGGAGGATATGCCACTTGGTTTAGCAGAAAGGCGGCGATCCAAATCTTCTTACCGGTGCTATCGTTGGTGGCCCTGATGCTTATGATAACTTTGCTGATCAAAGAGATAACTATGAGCAAACTGAGCCTGCAACTTATAACAATGCTCCACTTATTGGTTTATTGGCAAGACTTCATGCTGGTCACAGCGGCTACAATCAGCTCCTTCCAGGTTTGATAAGTTCATAAGTGTAAATTATGAAAAATTATTGCATTTATATATAAAAATTAATGACAGTTTGTTGTGTTGGTGGTTTCAGTTCAACTGCCTGCGCTTAAACCAATTGCTACTAATCCAAAACCAGCTACGAAGCCGGTGGTGAAACCTGCTCCAGGTATTGTTGTGCTTCTTTAGCTCTTTCAGACTTGGTTTTTGGTAAAGAGAAACATCTGGATGGAAATATGAGATGAATTATTGGGAAAATTACCCTGAAGTTTAGCCTAATTACAAAACAACCCAATTATCTTTTATAATTATAAATACCCCTTGCGTATTATTTCTATTTCACAAATTGCACCTTTACGAGGGAGGTAATTGTTAGGTTAATACAAACCTCTAAGCTCTAGGGTGTTTGTAGTTTTGATATTTGGAGTTTTCTGTAAATGGACTAAACCCCATGGGTAATTTTTGTAAGAGATAATTACCAGAATTCCCCTGAGGTTTGGGGTATTTATAAAAAATTCCCAGAGAAATTTAAAAATTAATAAAACATCCTTGATGTTTGATTTTGTTTTAAACGAAAGGGGTAACTATAATATTTTTTCATGAAAGTAAGGTGTGTTTAAAATATTTTTCGCTTATGAAAGGGGCAAAATGTATGACAAAATCAAACCTAAGGTGGTTTCTGTAATTTTGAAACTTCTTCGGGTTCTTTTGTAAATATACCAAACCTCAGGGTTCTTTTGTAATTATCCTTATCTGTAATTATTCCAATTTGTTCACAATGCTTAAGAAATATCTTGTTTCATGGATGCAAAATTGACACCAGAATTTGTATTGCAGCTTCATCTACCAGCCCCATTGCTATTACTCAGAAGGTCACAAGTACATGGGTTCGCAATGGAAAAACTTACTACAGATACTCAACAACAATCACCAACAAATCCTCCAAGAACTTGAAGAACTTGAAGCTTTACATTTCCAAGCTCTATGGTCCTCTATGGGGTCTCACAAAGTCTGGTAATTCTTACTTCTTCCCAGCATGGATCAACTCTTTGGCTGCTGGGAAAAGCATCGAGTTTGTGTATATCCACTCGGCATCCCCAGCAACGGTTTCAGTATCGAGCTACAATCTCGTCTAACAAGCAAAAGAAAGCTATTTATCAAACTTCACTCTGTTTTTATTGGGTTGAGATCAAGAATTGTGCAGCTATACACAATACCGTCCTCTGTTTAAAGTTTCGATTTCCTTGTTGATTTGTGAGATGAGTAGGACTTTTTAAGATGATGATATTAGGGTGAATAAGGTTGGAAACGGACGAAGAAAGGAGCGAAGAGACGATTTCAAACGGGTGCTCATCCTCTTTCTTCTCCTTTTCACCAGTCACAGGATGATAGATTCAGAGAGTGAAACAATGCTTCAAAGTGAGGATGAGAAGTCAAGAAGACATCTCAACAGAATTTAAAAATATCTTATTTTTGTTGCTTATTTGTACTTTCAGATCAGGCTTGAGTTTCTTTTGTGTTTTCTTAATTTGTGTTTGATGTTGTAACCTTTACAACATTTCTTATTTTCCATATGAATATATAGTTTGCGCAAAGATCATATGTATTCATAATCTACTTTTCCATTTTCTTGTGCAAGGCAAATTTGTTGCTTTTCATATTTCCGTAAGTCTTTTCCATTAACCGCGAACCATTATAGCAACCATCCGGTGGAATAAGATGGAATAAGAGATGAAACACATTGTTGAATAAAAGATTTCATCTGATCAGTAAAGCATACTAAAGCGTTATCGGTATGCAAACTAAGATTCTCTATTCCAAAGTGTGTATCACGCTAAGTGTATTGATAATGTCATTAATGTACACTTGGCGTGTATTTAAGATATTTGAAATACGAGATGAAACATAGTTTGGGAACATATCTGACTAATATTGGACTGATCAATATGGCAAGAGAACCCCTATTTATTCCAACTTTAACTTAACATCAAATGTGGAACCATTTTTTCACAATCCAAAGGCTAAAAAGCCTACAGGGGGAGTTCATTACATTGAACTACTCGGATACCTACCAAGAAAAGGACTAAAAAAAGTAACATACTGTTACCAGTTGATATGTACATAATACTGCACTGCAAATGAAGCAAATGGAAATCTTACACCTGATGGAGAATTTGAGTGCAGTGTTCCGCATTGACAAGCAGCAATCTCATCAACTGCCCTTTTTTGTCCGAACACCATAACCTGCATACAAACAAACCTCCACAACTGAAGAACCTGGCTGAAGCAATAAACGGGATGAGGCTTCGACAAACCTGATACACAACATCTAATATTTGATCTTAAATCCACATAGGCAGTCCCAAAATTATGCAAAATATGATGCAGCATTCTTATAGCACACCAAACACTACTTTTCACACCTGATACAGTGACGAATCCTTTAAACCACAACGAAAACTTAGTCCAAGCCAAATCCTTCCTTTACATCACACCTTCAACTCTTACCAATTACAAACACACAGCGAAAGAGAAGGAAAAATACAAATCAAATACGAACAGGAACACAATCCACATTGCCGCTTCATGTCATCTGCACGACGATGACACTGATGTTGTCTCTGCTTCCCTTAGCAACTGCCAGCTCAGCTAGTACTGCCGCTGCCTCTGATGCGCCAGTTTTATCTGAACCCGGCCTCCTACATCGGCCACTGAGACATTTGCTTACAACTTCACATGCAATCTCGTTGGACACAACATCAAACAGACCATCGGTTGCTATTATTAGGAAGTCATCGGACTCTGATCGCCTAACGACAGTCACCTCGGGCTCGGAGGTTACATATGGTTTCAGATAATGATCACCTGCCAAGTGCAATTCGTAAAAAGTCGAACAAATAGGCCATACATTTATTATCCAAAACTGATTCAAAACAATTAAGCATGCTACTAATCAATACCAAATAGTTTCAAATCAAGATTGGCAACTATGGCAGAATGCAGAAGACCAAAAGATTCCTACAAATGTATATTTGAAAAAAGGTTTACAAACACACGACTATCCAAAGATGAACCAAATACACATGCTGGTTGTGTAATAGAATGAAAAGGGTTGAGGCTACAATATGACTAATTTGATAAATTAAGCAATTCATAATTAGTGAATAAAATGTTGCTAATGGTATAAAATTTAGTTTACCTAAGGACCTGGAAGTAGCAAGAATGCCTTGGACCCGCCAACCATTCCAACTTATGATCTTCCCCCCAGCAGCTTCTATCCTCTCCTTCTCATCATCTCTATCAGGCTGATACAATTAAGAATTTAAAACTACAAGGGACATAAAAAATAATGGACCTCAACATCAAATCAAATCCCTTTACCCAACTGCCATTAAATTTGTAAAATAATTTGCAAGAAATTTTGTGCTGAAAAGAAATTTTGTTTTTTTCCCTTTTTCCCCACCCCTAAAGAAACCTTAAAATAGAGGATGTTTTATATAAAAACATTTCATGTGGGCTCCACAAAAGCAGTGACACGTCACCTTGTGATCTGTTGACAACGGCACCGCCACACCACCCCGGCAGAGCACCGCCCTCGAATCCCCGCAATTCGCCACCACCATGTCCTCCTTTCCCACCAAAACCACCGCCGCCGTCGACCCCATCAGCCTCTCCGCCCTACTCGCCGCCTCATCCCCACTACTATCTTTTCCAAGCTCGTCATCCATACTACTAAAACACTCCACCATCACCTTCTCCCAATCAAAATCCTTCTCCTTCGGCACCTTCTTCGCTTTCTCTATGTGCTTTTCCAGACACTTATGCATCTTCTCTCCACACTTCTCCGCAACCCTAGCGCCGCCGTGCCCGTCGTAAACAGCGAAAAATAGTACTCGCCCGCCATCCACCCCGGCGGCGCCACGGTCACCATATCCTCCATCACCCTCCGACGCCCCATCATCGCTATGTGTCCATACGCCACGCCGCCGCTCTTGCTCCCCGATGACGTCCCTTCTCCTTCGCCGCTATCAGTGTTCTCCTCTTTCCTACTCCTGTCAGAAGACTCAGCCGATGAACCTGACGAATGCGGATCGGAGGACGGGTTTTTAGAACCGGCCTCGATCTTTGACATAGCCTCCGGCGTAAGCGCCGAAGCAGCGGCGGCTCTTAGCCGAAGGATTTCCAGCCTTCTCTGGCGAGATTTTCGCGTTTTCTCAAATTGTAAAGCGGTTGACTTACCGGGGCCCTTCGTCATTCTTTTAATCGCAGCATATTTGTTTTCCGGCGGCTGAAATTCATCAATTAAAGAAGTTTCGAAAATGTATGTATTCGAGTTTTTGAGTTTTACAAGCTATATGCACACACACATATATATATGTAAAGAGGGGATTGAATAGGAAAGCTACGTGTCTATGCGTTCAGAAAACTGTGAAAGACGTAGAGAGAGAAGATGGGTAGAGGGACACGTAGCAGATGGCCGACTTGGCGGGGAGATATGTATATTTTGGGGTTTTCTTTGAGAAATTGCGGCGTCTGCCACTCGCCTCGCGCCGGGAGGAGGCACGAGGCGGCGATTTTGTTTTCGCTGGTTCATGGCAACGTGGCGATATTGATTGCACGGAAACTGTTTGATATTTTGCCAGATAATTGCATATATGGCGCATGATCGGAGGAGGTTTCATATGCTGGAAAATGTAAGTTATGAAAAATATAAAATCAAAGTGAAACCACATCATATGTTTTAACTGTGAAATGGTGATTTTCTTCAATTCAAGTGCACGAAATTGCCAAATGTATCAAAATTGCAGTAATATTTTCAGAAGGTTTTTTTTTTTTTTTTTTTACCTTTTGGGATAGTCAAACCACTATTCTATCCACGTTTATAAAAAAATAATAATTTTCCCGTGCGACGCGTATTTTATTTTAATATTATCATTTTATAATATAAGTATCTATTAACATGATTGAATATTTATTACATTATTTTTATTACAATATTCATATAAGATAAATAGAAACAAATATTATCTATTAAAAATTCAACGTTATATTTTCAATAATAAACTTAAATGTTAAATTCATCTGGTTAATATTTATCTCTATATTACTATTTTCTCTCTCTCTCTCTCTCAAAACACACATGTGGTAGAATTTCTACCTCTCTATAAATAATTATATATATATTTAAAACATATATTTTAATATTGAATTTGTATTGTTGACAAAAATGAATATTTCACAATGTCAAGAAAATATTTTTCTTAACATGGATATGATATAAGTTTACCAATTTTCATAAAAAAATCTTTATGAAGAAGTGTAATTTACAAATTGTCAAATGAAGTTTAACTACAAAAAGCGTTTTCATTGACTTGCTTGATATAATATAATAAAAAACATAATAACTTGAAATCTATCTCGTATTTGATTCTCATTGAATGAAGCTTCGCTAGTCTCAAAAACGAAAAAAAAAAAAAAAAAACTATTGTTGGTTTGTGGTTAACAGATTAAGAATATCAAATGCTAAGAAAAAGTATCAAATATTTCAAAGTTAAATATTATTATTACTTTATATATAAAATAATTATAATTTTTATTTAGTATTCATTAATTTATTATCCAATTGAATCACAAAATTAATACAATAAGTAATAATTTATTAATTTTTATAACTAATATATATCCCAATTTATTAATATTTTTATAACTAATATATATCTCTTCTTATAGACATCTTGTCAATTTTCTATAGTTTTAAACTATCATATACTATTTTTTTCTTCCAATAATTAGTTTTGTAATTCTTGTCAATTATATTTCATTTAAATATAAATGTAGTAAATCTCATATAACGATATTTTAGCTTGTAAGTTATTTTCATTCATTCTTTAAAAACAGTTGTATCTACAATATATTATGGCAAGTATCACATACAATATTTCTTATAACTAATTCCATAATTATTGTCAGTTCAACCTCGAAATTGGAATTATCTCTTAATTGGACAAGCTATTTAGATAATATAGCTTCTTTCAAAAATAAATTATATTTGACTCATTCGAAAACATGATATTAATGTACATATATAGTTTGTTAATCTTTCTATAAATAGATTCATAATTCAATGATGTAATTTAATAGAGAAAATTGCACTTTGGTCCCATAAGAAAGAAGTTCAAACACTATTAGTCTCATGCTTACTTTTTTGGTCCCAACAGATTTATTTAACACATATAGTCCCATATGAATCAAAAATTAATATATACATGTATTTTTCATAAAAATAAATATAACAAAAATATCAAAAATAAACAAAACAAAAAACTATTTATTAAACTAACTATAAAACATTCATGATAATCCAAAAAAAAAAAAATTAACTTCAAAAAACACTATAATTTAATACAGATCATATCAATATTGGCAAAATATTTGATGAAGATGGCACTTGAGTGAAACGTGAAGATGAAATCATACTAAAAAGGATTAATTGATATGATGATGATTCATGGAATAAAAAAAAATGGTGTCAATTAGGGGTGTGCACGGTCCGGGACGGTTCGGAGATTCATAAATCTCCAGAACCGTCCCGAAGTTCGGAGATTTTAAAAATCAATCTCCAGAACCGAACCATAGAAAAAAAATCTCCGTACCGAATCGTACCAAATTTTCGGTACGGTTCGGTACGGGGATTCGGTTCTAACGGGACGGTTCAGAACGGTACGGTTTGGAACGGTGAAACGGAGATTAATCAAAAGTAAAACACACAAAATAAGAAAAAAAATAAAAAATGAATATAAAAATCACCAAATAATTATAGGCCATTCCTTTTTTTAGTGCAATCTCAAAATAAATACTACAACCATAAAGGGCAACACAATCTCAAATTATAAATTCATAATAAATAATACAATCTCAACTAGAATTATATCAAAAATATGTGTTCTAATAACACATATACTTTTACATAACTCCATCCCTGAAACATCAGCTCCATCACTTCATCAGTGAAACATCATAAAGCTGATGGTTTTTTAATTTACTATGGATCATTGATGTGTAATTATTGTATTTCGGATGTACAAAACTTTTAAAAGTATAACATATAAGTATCGTCAATAAGAAAATTTAAGATACATGTTGATGTTATGTTTTATTAAAACGTAGCAAATAATGAGAATAATTAATCTTCTTAATTATTTTCATTAATTCTCCTATAAAGAACTCAATTTTCAGTCATGGTCTATTATATGTTGTTGTTTCATGAGTCACGTATCGTAAGAGTTTGAAAATATTAGTTTGTGAAAACGGTAAAATAAAATCAAACAGACGAATAATGTTGTGTATAAAGAAGTATTCCAAAATTTATAATTTTGAAATGTAGTTAACTTGATTTGTTAGAAGTTGTGTTTTACGTTTTTATATTCATTAAGAGTGTAACTCTTATATGCATGCAATTTGCGTGCCTTGATGGAACACGCCCGTTGCATTGCACGGGCAAAAGACTAGTTAAATGATATAAATTCTTAGAAACTTATTATAATAATTAATTAATCATATCAGATAATTTTCTAGGTTAATTAAATGTGGGGTATCACAATATTAAAATATAATAAAATAAAAATAATATATATGTATGTATTAAAAAATTCTTAAAAATCGGTTCTATCTTCGGTTTGATGCGAACGATCGGTTCTCGATGCGGATATTTTAAAAATCTCGAACCGCACTACCAAAAGATTTTCGGGGCGGTTCGGTTCGGAGAAAGTAAAAAGTCAACGGATATTTTCGGTTCGGATATTTTACGGTTCGGAGTATCGGTTGGTTCCGGTGATCTCCAAGTCCCGTCTGCGGCCCTAGTGTCAATGTAACTTTCAAAACCATACTCATGTGCCTATGAAGTTATATATATTTTTTGTTGGCTTCAAACTATGTAACTGGATAATAGAAAATATGAGATCCCTATGATTAATACATTAACATTAACTATTCTTTAACTGCAAAAATTATATGTTAACAATATAAGGTAAATAAAAATTTTATTGGCTTCACACTAATTACTACCAATCTAAGTATGATTCTCGGTAAAATTTATTAATACATTAAGATTTGCAATTACAATTATAAGATGCCAAGAATATGGATTCCAAATTATTTTTAAAAATGCACTATTTTTAAGCACAATAATAAGTGAAAAATTGACAAAAATAATTATAGACAAAATTAGTGTGTGATATAGGTATTTTATAAATTAAAAGCCAAAAAATATGTAAAATGACATAAATAATTAATATTAAACATAGTCCGATCTTTATATGTATATATATTATAAATTAAATTCCAAAAATATTAGACACCAATTATTAATGTATTAACATCAACTAATCTTAAACTTCCAAAAATATCAATTAATAATATAAGATAAATAAAATATTTTCGTTACTTCACAAGGAGTACTATTAATCTAAGCGTCATTGGCGAAAAAATATATTATTGCATTAATATTTACAATATAATTATAAGATGCCAAAATTATGAGATACAAAAGTAGTCTTAAAACTGCACTATTTTTAAGTACACATTGACGAGGGGAAAACTGACAAAAATTATCCAAATAAAGAATAAATATGATATTCTAATTATTAATGTATTAACATCAATTAATCTTAAACTGCTAATATATATATATATATATATATATATATATATAATGATAGGTTTATACAAATAATATCACAAAATTTCCCCTGCTCATTTCATAAGACTATTAAAAGTAATTAAAATATGTACACTAACAAATATTGATTAATATTGAAATGCGATGCAGCTTTTGGTGGTCAACTTTTAAAGTCCCTTAATTAGAATTATATAAAAATTAGCTTTCCAAATTTGTGTCTGTACAACATTAATTATTATATTTGTTTTTTTAATTTAATATTTATTCGTTTTTGATTCATTTTTTACGTATAATATATCAATTTAATAATCTTTTTACAATCTTCAATTTGACATTCATATTGCATATAACAAAAATATATATTTACTCAAAAATTATTTTGTAATTGGCTTTAAAAAATTATGCATTCGGTTATAGTTATATCAATTTGTATATTCATGTATTTTGAATATTTATGATATATGTATATTTATTATTTGGGCTTGACCTATTTATTCATAAGGTGATTAAATTCAATTAAATAATATTCATTTTAATTAAATAAAATATGTGTCCAATATTATATATATTTATATATATCCATACATAACATTATATATATGTACAAAGATAAATATATAGTCTTGAATGTATTTTTCATGATTATGATGTATGCTATATTTTTTTTTGACTTTATCAATAGAAAACATTGAATTGTATTTCTGTCTATTTTTCGATGCTATTTTAAAATTATTACAATGTAGCGGAGATGGAATTTATAGAATTATTGGGAAAATGCACATGTCACATAACAAAACTCTCATATCTAGCATCTATTAACAATATAAGATAAATAATATATTTTATATTTTTCACATGGATTATCAACCCTATATACTAAAAGAAAAAATAATTTGCCACATGTCGTCACCTAATCAATTTGGTACATGTGTCAAAATTTTAGTCTTCCAAATCCATGTGTCACTTTTATAGTTAGCCACATGTCAAACCATGTCACCAACTTATTTTGCCAATTATAAATTATAAATTCGTTTACTATACTACTTACAATCAAATCAAATCAAATATCAATATACTACTTATATTTCCGTATTTATCTAATCCTTAAATTTTAGCACACACACACACACACACACACACACACACACACATATATATATATATATATATATATATATATATTTTGGCCAAAGGCTTATGGAAAAAAACGCCCAGTAATGAGAAAGAGTATTCATCAATTGGCAAGATTATAATCAATTAGGCAAAATCAAGTTTGTAATCAATTAGGCAAAGGCTTATCGGTAATTTTTAATCTAATTAATTTATAATCCAATCAAATATTCAATTGGCAAGATTGTAATCAATTAGGCAAAATCAAGTTTCTGTATTTTTCCAAATATAAATTCATTTACTATACTACTTACAATCAAATCAACCCTATATACTAACAAAGAAAACAAAGTTGACACACATGTCATCACCCCATTAATTTTGACATGTGTCAACTCATCATTCTCCCAATTCCACATGTCTACTTTATAATTTTCCATGTGGCATTGCTATCTACAAATTAAAGGTGAAATGATAATATCTTTTTGAATTTAAAAGATTACAAATTTAAAAGATAATACCAACTTTAAGAGATAAGAAATAATCTAAATATCAAGGATTTATCTATGATATTATTTTAAAATTACTATCTTTCAAAAATATACTTGGTTTATATGCACCTTTTAATTCCCGATTTATGTTAACTCCAACGTATATTTCAAATTACTATTATTAAATCCAGGTTTGATCCACTAACCAATTATAAAAATAAATAATGCAATCCAAACTTTAATCAAATTAAATAAGCTCATCATAGGTATAAATGAGCCTATCCCAACAATTAAAATTAATTTTGACATGTGTCAACTTCTCATTCTCCCAATTCCACATGTCTACTTTATAATTATCCATGTGCCATTGCTATTTACAAATTAAAGTTGAATCGATAATATATTTTAACATTTTTGAATTTAAAAGATTACGAATTTAAAAGATAATAACAACTTTAAGAGATAAGAAGTAATCTATATATCAATAATTTATCTACGCCACTCTTTTAAAATTACTATATTTCAAAAATATGTTTGGTTTATATGCACCTTTTAGTTCTCGATTTATGCTAACTCCAACGTATATTTTAAATTACTATTATTAAATCCAGGATTGACCCACTAGCCAATTATATTCAAATAATTAAATAAACAATTCAATCCAAATTTTAATCAAATTAAATAAGCTCATCGTAGATATAAATGAGCCTATCCCAACAATTCAAATTAAAATAAACTAATTTATTCAATTATCAATCTGAGGCCGGATAGTGATTATACTGCAGGATCCTATCAATTATCTTTAATTTTCTCAACAAATTCGAGAAACACATCAAGGATTCTAACAACTAATATACATTGGGGTTTGACATACATTTAAAAATATTATCTTTCAAAAATATATTTGGTTTATACGCACCTTTTAGTTTCTGATTTTTTGCTACTACGAGATTAAAATCTCAACTCTAAAAAATAAAATATAAATACCAAAATAAAGGAATTTCTCACAATATTAACTCTTAAAGAAAATTGGATAAATTTTAATCCCAAATATAAAAGATTTTATCACATCTCACGGTCAACTTTATGTGGCTATATTGAGAGTTAAGAACAAATAGGGTCTGGAAATTCTTTGCTGTGATAAAGACGACACACTTGGAAATAGGACAAATAGTGTAGTTTACAAAGAAATTTTTCAGAATCTGAAGTGAACTATTTGTATGATACTCTTCTAATTTTTGATTTTATTTTTTTAATGATTCTAATTAGTATTTTGGATCTCCTATAATTATTACAAATAAATTTGTGACACTATAATTTTAATTTTGGATAAATCCCGTGTAACACACGGGTGTTATTCTAGTATTAATCTAAACATGATTATCGGCAAACTTCATTAATGAATTAATGTGTATAATTATAATTATAAGACGTCAAATATATGAGGTTGAAAAAATTAATCTAAATACTGCACTATTTTTAAGCACATTAATAAGGGGAAAAACTGACAAAAATAATTGTAGACAAGATTAGTTTATTATGTATGTTATAGATTAGATGTCAAAAATATGTAAATTGAGAACTATAATATATATATATATAACAAGAAAATAGTTTCTAAATATGTTTTCCCGCCTAAAGAGACTTGCTAAAAATTTTGGTGACCTTTTTTTTGCTGATTTTCGATTATTATGGAAGATTATTTTTAAAATGGGAATGTTTGACCTCTTTGTTGCTGATTTTTGTTGTCATAATTGTTGATTATTGATATTCATAGAATGCTCCATAAACTTGGAATGTTTGACCTTTTTTTTTTTTTTTTTTTTTGCCTTTTTTTGTTGCTGAATTTTGGCTAAATGCACTTGCTAAAAATATAAATTATTTTTTTGGTTAATTAAAAAGATAAAATTCAATTTTTTTTAATTAATAGAGACAATAAATAATGTATAAGGCTGGCAAATTTATATCATTGACATTTTCCAATCATAATTATGGTATGATTATCACTTGCCTTAACTAAATTTAGATAATTGATCAATGGTTGGCAAGTGAAAATCATTGACTTTTTCCAAGCATAATTATAGTATGAATATTACACTAATTGTGTTAATTAATTTTATATAATTATAATGTGTGATATGTTTGGTAAATTATATCAGAATTCGATGTAATTTGAGTCAAATATGAAAAATACAATTAAATTATTTTTTATATAAACATTGACTGCAAGTGCATTATTTAAGGAATTATTGACTAATTAATTTTGACATGTTATTAAAAAATATTTAATATGGTAATAATAACTATAGTTGGGGCGTGTGAGAATATAATTTATGGAAATATTATAAATTAAATTACACATTCAGAAATTTGAATGATTGAATAATGAAATCATTATTAAGACAACCAACAATTTAAAACAAAAATAATCGGCAGACAAATTGAATAATACAAGTTCGATATTTCAAAATGCGGAATTTTGAGAATACAATATTTTGGGCTAAATCATAGTGATATATTTCCTAATATATATTATATATTCTGTACAAGAATCATATACTAAATAATATTGCAATATTTAGGCTGAATCATAATATATATTTTCCTAAAATATTATTTACAAGACTCCTATAAATATGAGATATCATTGAATTCATTACTCACTGCTTTCGAATCCAACGCACAAACATATTTTCGACCAAGTATTGCTTATTGGAATAGAGAAACAGTGGCACCAATGCTTTCATTGATCATAGATATTAATACGAGTGAATCAAAATGGGTAATGAAGCTCATTCTGTTCGGTCAGACGAGAAACCAACATCAATGATAGGAATATAAATTTCGTTGAACAAATATAAATATCGTAGAGTGTGTCTTTTACGACTCAAATGTATGGTTTTCATTTTGTTTATATAATATCAAAACCAATTGTTGCATTTAAACTGATTTAGACATCATTTTTTTTATTACAGGGAGACAGGATACAAGGGAGCATAAAAAAAGGAAATATAGGACATTACAAAAAATTGTTGGTTTGAGGGCAGAATATATGCCATTAAAGATTTTCTTGTTTCTAATAACATTGACAAGTATAGGGTGTCGACCACTAGATACAAAATTCTTTTTCATGGAAAAACTCATGTTGTAGAATTGCATGGCCTATTATTTCCAAGATTGGCGTATAAATTCAAGAGCTTTGCAGAACTGTCCAATTTTCATATTTACAAAATAATATACACTGTCAATATTGTTTTCTACGACTACTAAGGCTCTGATTTTCAAAATTAATGTAATAGAAATAGCATACTCTAAACTTACTTGATATAACATGTCAGAATGCGCTTCATATGAATGTCCTATTTTGAACATTCGTTCAAACGTATCCTGAATTGTGGAAACAAAACAATATTAATTATTTCCAATTATATTAACAGTACACAAATATGCAGGGGTTGTAATAATATAATAAAAGCAATTTATTATTGCAAAACTCACCTCAGTCAATTGGTTTGATTAGTTCACTATACTCTTTGTCTGTGATGTATTTTGTCATTTGACTCTGCATCCATTATAAATAGTAATTGTCGTAACCGAAATAAAATGCATTGTAAAAGGTTTATTTATCAAATAGTTTACCAAAAAAAAACAATAAGATTAGTATAAATTTCATTTTACTTTACTTCAGAAAAATGAAAGCTAATCTTTTGAGAAAAATAAATTACAACAAGTTGGGCATTTAAATACAGATATATTACAAGAAAAAAATTTAGGCACTTAAATACAAATATGTTACAAGAAAAAAATTAGGTACAAATAATACCACATCAATTTACAATGACTAAAGCTATTTTTCAATTTACAATCATTTGTATAGTGTCCATTTTTACCACAATAAAAACAAGTAATAACGTTAGGACTACTAGTACGTATGAAAGTTGGAGGTTGGCCATTTTTCTTAGAAACATTTTGAAAAGGTTTGTAACCAAGTCCTAGTTTTGAATGCTCACTTCTTTGTGCACCAAGGATTTACAGAACTTTATACGTACTTAAATTAAAATGTTGCACATTCTTTTTCAAAATTTCAATCTCTTTTGTGAGCATTTGTTTTTCGGAATCAAGAGTATGCATTTTAGCAAGAGTATTAGCATGAGCATGATCAAGAGATTCATAAGAAGTAAATAATTTTTCTGTTTTCTAATTTAAGCTTTTTGTACTCTTTTTTTAAGAGTTTGTACTTACAAATCATATCTCTAAACTCATTTTGCAATTCATCATAATCACCTTATTAAAGAAGTAGATGAGGAGTTAGAGTGTACCTCGTTGTTTTCATCGTCTATGGCCATAAGACCATGTTCGGCTTCTTCTTCCTTATCGGATGTGGAAATGAGCTCATCCCATGTTTTTGCTTCCGCATTTAGAGCTTTCTTCTTGGGAAAAGGCTTTTTCTTCTTTTGCTCATCCTCGACTAATTTCGGACAATCGGCTATGTAGTGCCCGGGTTTCCCGCATTTGAAACAAGGGTTGTCTCTAGACTTTCTTGCCTTATTCTTATTTACAAACTTGGTAAATTTCTAGGCAAGGGCGGCCGTCTCCTCATCATCTTCATCACTATCATAATATAAATTATTAGAAGAAGATGTTAAGTCTTTAGAAGTAGAATGCATACCCGATTGAGAGGTGGATGGTTTGGAATTTTTCCTCTCTTTGAGATATACTTCGTAGATGAGAAGATTTCCAATGAGCTCGTCAAGTTTAAGAGTTTCGAGATTTTGAGCTTCCGTGATTGCCGTCACATTTTCAGACCATGAACCGAGGAGCGCATTTAAGACCTTTGTTACCTTGTCTTCTTCGAAGATGACTTTCCCAAATGCCACAAGAGGATTGACTATGTTGTCAAGCCTTTCCACCATTTTTGAAATTTTTTCACCTTCAAGTATGATGAAGTTTTCATAGTCTTTAAAAAGTGATAAGTGTCATTTTATGCATGTTTTATGTGTTCATTTGAGTAGAATTTGAGTTATTTTATTATTAGTTTCGTAAATGTTCGATTGTACATAGTTCATATTACTTCGAGGTGTTTTTATTGGTGTAGGTTGATGATTCGGAGCTATTTTTGGTGAATTTCGGGCCATAGTTTCATGTCAAAACATACCGCTGGGTTATGGATGCAAAAACACTCGAAATCCCAAGCTAAACGCGTCATTTTGGGGTCTTTTGAGCCGAACACGGCCCAGGTGTGCTTGCAAAACACGTACAAAACATGGCTCGACCATGCTTTTTAACACGGCCGTGTTCGTAGAAAAATTCCCAAAAACAGTCTGGTCGTGCTTTTATCGCTGTTCTGCAGCTGCTTTTTGGCGAAAATTATGGAGGCTTTCCCACCTAGCTTTATGACAACTTTTGTGCAACTTTTACATCTCATTATGCTGCACTAAGTCCCATTATTCTCTCAATTATCACATGAAAACAAGAATTCAACAACCCAACTGTGAAAAGTGGAGAAATTGTTTATCAAAGATGACATTGTTAATGTGTTCTTGCACAAAGACAATGTCTATAAAAACCAAGAGTATGGGTTGAGAGAGGATATTCATATTCATATTGAGGTTCATAATTCATTCACTCTAAGTTTCAAAGCAAAATACATTGAGAGGATAAAAGAGAGGTAGAGTTGGAGATTGAAGAGCATTAGAGGAGAAGTCTTGAGCTCAACATCATTGAAATCAACTAAGGAGGAAGTCTTATCTTGAATAAAAGCTAAGTACACCATGTCTATTTCATTCAAATCTTCTTGTGTAGCTTATTCTTTTGTCAAAGCCATGTGTAGCTAAATTTCTAGTGTTTGAATGTAATGAACTCTAGAATGGATTTGTGATTAAGGATTGTATGTTTTTAATAAAATCTTCATGTTTTGTGTGATTCACTTATATTATGCTTTGTTCATTCGATTTAATATTGTCGGTATATTGATTTGAAATCTATTCCCCATCGGGTAATCGAGAGATTTATGATGAGGAAAAACATTTATAAGTGAAATGAGTTGGATGCAATCCTAGATATAGGATGACATAAATCTTCTGGATTAGGGTCAAACCTAATATGGGAATTCATAAATCGTTATAATGTAATCTTGGGGGTTTTAACTAGAAATAGATTTCAGTTAATCAACTTGAGATTAGGAGTTTTTCACCTTGAAAAATGGCTTAACTTAAATCGGGAATTTCTACGGTCCATGAAACATGAGATTTTATTAAAAGAGGATGATTTTTGCTTAAGGGCTTATGGTTGTATTTTTATCTTGTTAAATCACAAAAATATTTTAGAGAGATTTATATTCAAACACATTTCTAGATCTTGATTTCTTATTCTACAATCTCCTTTTATTTGATCTTTTGTAAGTTGTTGACTATTTTAAACTCCTTATTTTTCCATTTTTATTCCAACAAACCTCTGAAAATTGCTAGATTAGATAACAAAAAGACGGTAATTACTAGTACTTATAATCCTCGTGGGAATGCACTCGGTACTCAATATAAATGATAGGTGCACTTGCCTAAGGTTTTATAGAGTAGCTTTTGAGCCATCAACAAGCATGGTTTTTCTAGCTTGTTTTACTTTCTTTGTGCCTTCATAGATAGTTTCCAATTTTTGCCAAACTTCATGTGGGACCTTATGCCTCTAATGCGATTATACTCGGTGGCGGTAAAGAGAGCAATTCAAAATATTTAACGCCTTACCATTTAGAGAAAATGACTTCTTGGCATTATCGTCAAATTCCTTGAAGCTCTTGAGGACCCGTGTCATCCTCCAATTTCTTGGTTGGTTGGGCTATCCCTTAAATAATCGCATTCCAAATATTGAACCCGCGCCCTTGTAGAAAGATTCCATTCGGTCTTTCCAAAAGGCATAGTTGTTGGCGTCGAATAATGGTGCATGGCTTGTTGGTGGAGGCGCTGGTGGTGAGGTAGCTTTCGTTCGCAGTCATGGATATTTCCTCTTTACTTGCAATGAAGAACGAGCTTGCCAAAGAGTTTGGCTCACGATACCACTTGTTAGTACAAATGGCTACGATAATCTAGAGGGGGTGAATAGATTGTGCCAATTTTCCGATTTTTCCTCTTTTTCGATTGAGAGAATGATAACAAAAATAAATGTGCGGGAAAGTAAACAACACTCGATAATTTATAGAGGTTCAACCCACCTAGGGCCTAATCCTCTACCACCCCGGTATGTACGGAATGGATTTTTTAAAAAAAAAGAAAAAGTTTATTAATATATACCAAACTATTACAACATTTACCTTGAAGAGCACCTCACTCTTCTTACAACACCACCTATGCAGATTATCACAATCTTCTTACACCAAAGAAGAGTACCACACTCTTCAACACCTAAAATCACCCAAGTGTGCTATTACCACAAAAATACTAACAATGATGTCTTGTTTTGTATGATTGAAAATAATTCAAGATTACAACTCAAATGAAGTATACAACTTTGAAGTGCAAGTGTAATCAAGAATCAAGCCTAATACTCAAGACGTGCAAGTGAAAAACTTAGGCTAAACACAACAAGGATATGAAAATGAAGAACAAAGAGTTTGCTTGTGTATGTATTACTTGTGTTGTTATGTCTTGTTGCTTCAATCCTTCATCTATTTATAGGAGAGGTCTTGAATTTGATTTTCAGACACATGCTCCTCCTTGGAGATTGAAATCTGTAAAAAATTGCAAATTAAATGGAGATTATAACTATTAGAAATCAATCCCTTAAAATCATGAAAAGTTGTATGTTGTGCAACAGATAGTTTGCTGATAAAACCTTAGGTCGACCGGTTGACCTCTAACATGAAATTCGAAATTATACTTGGAAAATGGCTAGGTGGACCGGTTCAAGTGGGCTTCAACCAGTCGGCCCCTTGTTGGACTGGTCCAACACTTCTTTTTTGAGAGACAGAATGCTTTGTTCGATTTTTGTTCAACACAGGTACCAATCGACGTCTAGGTCGACCGGTCAACCTCCAGTAAAAAATCTTCCGTCTCTTTTCTGTTTCAGAAATCAAACTTTCAGGTACGGGTTGCCATATAGGGCAACTGGTTGGCATCGAAACAGAAGTGTTGTCCAATTTTTGTCAAAAATAAACTTCAAGAAATACTCCAAAAAATTAGTAAAAATAATTTAAATCGATTAGGAGTATTTGGACAATATTTAGGGACATTATTTTGGTGAAAAACTCAGTTAAATGAAATCATCAAAATTACGATAAAATCATTTATCTAACATGAGATTGGTTGTTACAAAGCTTGGTGATCATGTTTTGGACGCAAAGATTCTTTCAGGAAAGTGAAAAGAGATCAATTCCTCAAATGACAGTGACCCCCTTCGATCTGAGGTTCCTATTTAAGTTCCAATGAAGACAAGTTTCTTTGATCGTTTCATATGCAATGACGATCAGCAAAAGTCAAGGACAATTTCTCTCTCTCCTCCCCTCATGTTAGGCTTCTTTGAAAAGCCAGTATTCATCCATGGTCAATTGTATCCAGAGTGACTGATTATAAGGGTTCAAAAATTCTGATTTATGATGATGAGAATAAATATGGAAATAAAACTACGAACATTGTACACAAAGAAGTTTTCGTAATTCGTAAATTACATTCCTTCATTGACATTATTTACGGAAACTTGATAGATTTATAATATATTTTTTGTTAAGAAAATATTTGATTAAAAACGTCAAGTATTCATTTTCAACAATACAAGTTCAATTTGAAAATATATGTTTCACACACATATATATATATATATATATATGTGTGTGTGTGTGTGTGTGTGTGTGTGTGTTGTGTGTGATTTTTTTATAGAGAGGCAGTTGTGCGTGAGAAATAGAGTGATAAATCTAATAGTAATAGAGACATATACTGAGATAAATCTAAACGAGTTGAATTTAATATTTAAGTCTATAATCGAAAATATAAAATTGATGTATAAATTTTTGGTTTCATTTACTTTAGATGAATATTATTATTAAAATAAAATAATAAATACCAGCTCATATTAATAGATAGTTTCATTATAAATTAATAATATTAAATAAAATACACCTGCAACGCACGAGCGGGATTGCTAGTTAATTTTAAATGTAGTCTAATCTACTATATCTATATATAGGTATTTGATAAATTAGATGCCAAAAATATAAGATTCTAAATTAATTTTAATCTGCATTTATTAGGCACATTAATAAAGAGAAAAAGAAAAACTGACAAAAATAATCATAACTAAAAATAGCTAGTGCATTTAAAGGCGGAAAAAAACTGGACTTTCTTATTATATATATATATATATATATATATATATATATACACTCCATCGGTCCCACTAATCCACCTTTTTTTTTCGTCCGTCCCAAATTATAGGCTTATTTCCTTATTAAGAGTATTAATTATACTACAATAGACTAAAATACTCATATTTAATTTACTTTGTTTTTACAAATTTCATTTTTTTCATTATATAATTCAATGCAAGGATAAAATAAGAAAGATATGGGAAAAAAATTATAATCTCAATTACATTTATTATGTTTTCTTAATTTGTGTGAATTATTCTTTGTCTATCTTAGTGGGATGGAGGGAGTACTTTGTACTCGAAAGACAAAAGTACCTTGTATATGTAAAACATGGCATGATCGTGCCACTTAGGGTTGCACTATCGTGCCACCTAAAAACAGGACATGAGTATTGTAATCTTGGCACGATTGTGTCATGTTTTACAACATAGAATGACACGAACGTGCTACTTAGGGTTGCGCAATTGTGCCACCTAAAACAGAACATTAGTATTTTCATCTAGCACGATCATGCCATGTTTTATAACATAGAGTGGCACGATCATGCCACCTAGAACAGAACATCAATATTTTTCATCTTGTCACCTATCACTAATAAATAAAAGTTGGAGACAAAGAAGAAAAAAAAAGAAGAAAAATGAGATATGTATATATGTGTATCTATATATATGCAAAAAAGAGAAAAAAAGACAAATGCATTGTTGTCTTTGAAACCAAAAATTGTGTAAAAATTGATGTTTTTATTAGAAGTGGGTATAAAAGTAGTTTGTAATTAAAAAAGGGGTAGAAATGACCATATTCTCTTATTTTTTAAGGAAAGTCAATCAAGAGTCAACTAAGTCAAGACAAGTATGACTATGGAATCTCCAAGTATAAAGTTTTAACTTAGTCTAAACATCAATAATATGGTTCTGTGTCATTTTGAAATCGATTTCACACTTAATTAGTCAAGTCGTGGTACTACCCAACTCGGATCGAGGTCCTATCCTGGGGTCACCGATGTAAGTTTCCATCTTACTAGCCGAGCTCGATACCACTCAATCTGTCACGCCCCGGAAAGTGATGCGACGACAATCAATAACTTAAACAGAACTAAACCCAACAATCTGACAAATGATACAATATAACCCTAAGTGAAACAGAGTCTAAAGCAACGGAAAATAAAATACAAGTACTAATTACAACTTACAATCCAACAATATCCAAGTACAACCCATCAGAAATATCCGAATTAAACTTACAGTCCAAAACTAAGAAATAAAGTACACATCATCACAAGTTTAAGTGTCAAAGGGTCCTACGCCCTTAAGTTACAGTCCAAAATGGAAAATAGAAGCAGAATAAAAGGAAGTCCAACATCAGTTGAAGCACATGAAACAAGTACAATCAACAATAAAAAGGAGCAAGTCCGACAGACGGAGCACGGGAAATCAGTCTGTGGCAGGTTTGGCGTCTTCAACGTAGTCCCCATCTAGCCGTTAGAAAACAGGAGGGGATGAAACAGAAATCTCAGTGGATGGGGTGATTGTGTGCAAGTGTGGCGATATATATAGTTAATGCAAGAAAACTGTTGTATGAAAAATGCGTGAGTCATGATGCGTGGTTTCACATACAGTTCGCAAGCGTCGTGATAAAATCATATACTTATACAGTTTTGAAAAGAGTTCATGATCATACAGGCACTATGTGATACAAGCAGGACAGGTAGGATTGCGTACGGAAAGTAACGCCAATCCATGCAAGACAAGTAATGGTTGCGTGCGGTTTTGTAGCGCCAACCAAATGGGTCCAATTAACTCCAGAATCATGTGGATCAGACAACGATTCATTCGTTCTTCCTTGTAACTCCCCGAGCAAGATGGTCCAAGACCTACCACCTTATCGCTCTATAGGCAAAGACAAATCCACAAAGAGAGCTAGCTAGCCCTGGGATTGTCATAATCATGATTATACCTCAAGTACTACGACCCGCTTCCCTTGGACAAACTCCGTCCCTTAGTTGCGGGATTAGGACGATGGGTCCTGGAGAGTGGAGTAGCGGTAGGGTTGCCTGGTTCCATCCCCCGACATATCCATTCCGATTTGTGAGCTCGACACACCAAGTTGACTCGACAGAAATAATCACAAGTTCGGAAGTCAACCAGGTAGTCGAGTATATTGATTCAGGGGGCGAGTTCGGAAAAGTTTTCAAAACGCGCGGGCATTTATTGGCGTTGGTGGAGTAATTTGGATGAAGATAATAAGTCTCGTTATATATATGGAATCGCAAGACGAGGAAGTGCCCCGCGATCGTGTTTTAGTCGGTCAGACGATCCGATAAGTCAAGGGTTTTAAGAAAATAAAATATTTTAAATAATTATTAAAATTCAGAGGGTCCAGGGCTGTTCTTTTTAAAAGAAAATAATTTGAGTTAGGTCCTTGTTTAAAAGAAAATTTACAATTAGCCCCGTCTTGTAAAAACCAATACTTTTGGGGTTAAAAATTAAATAAATAAATGTCCCAACCTTGTAAAATTATGAGGTCAGTTCCTAAATTCTCTAAATTGTTCAGAGATTCAGGTTTTTAAAGTTTTGAGATCGAGTTTTTATAAAATTCTCACATTGGCCCTAAATTTGTTAAAATTATCATTTCAGGCCTTTAGGTTAAAATAATTGGATCTCACAAACCGGAAGGGATTTATGTGATTACAGTTGTAAAATGTCACCAAGGTCAGTGGGATATTGGGACAAAAATAGTTTTAAAAATAAATAAGTATAGGTCCCTTAACTTTTGAAATCTCATTTTTGTCCTATTTTAAAATAATTGCCTTTAAGGCTTTTAAGGGTCCAATTGTTATGAAATTTGAACCTTAAGTTCAAAATATCATTAAGTTATAGTTAAATTAGTATTTCCAGGTACATGAACTGTATAAGTCCTGGAAATTTCATTTGGGTCCTCAAGTTTAATCTTTTACAATTTGGTCCCTCAATTTTTATAAAATTACTTTCCAAGCTTTAAACAGTTGGATTTTTGGAATACTCCTAAAATATGTTATTTCCAGTCCCTTAGGAGTTAAAATTTCAAATTTTAAAATAGGGGCCTGGTACAGTTTCGAAAATTGCAATTTAGCCCTTAAACTTCTAAAATTTTACAATCTAGTCATTGGGCTTTTAAGGGTTGAATTTATTTATCTTAAAACTCTTAAAACTTTATTAAAATGTCCAAACATCATTCTTGTACCTGAGTACAGTCCCAAATTCGAAAATTACAGAGGGGTCCCTTAAGTTTTATTTTCTTGCAATTAAGTCCACCAACTTACCGTTTTTGCATTTTAAGTCCAAAAATTCAAGTTTAATCAATTATGCTCGACTTTTACAGGTTATAAGTCAAATAAAAACATATATATCAAGAATCATAAACATGCATATACATCTCATCCAATAATTCATCAAATACATCATTAAAATGTACATGCATGCACCTAAATTTCAATAAATAGCATTTTTTAGCAACACTTGAGAATTTTTACAACTTGATACATAAAATCAACATGCAATACATAATATATATATCTCAAGTGCTCAAGAACAAAATACTACATGTATTTAAGGAAAAACACCTAGAAGTTGGAAAGATTTTTCCACCCACCTTAAAATGAATTGTTGTGAAATAAAAGGATAAATCACAAGTGGATTTAAGAGGTCACTTAGGTCAGCCCCTAAGTCAAAAAATACCAAAAATTAAGAGTTAGAAAATGAGGTTAAAAATTAAGGAGAAGAAGAAAGTAGTGAAGAAATTGGTACAAACTACACTTACCTTGTGTAATAGGTAAATTGAGACTAGTAATGGCTTCAAAAAATTGGTCTCTTGATCACCCTTAAGAAATCACTTAAGGTCAGCCCCTATTTCTCAAAAATGAAAATAGGGTGTTAAAAATTGAAGAAAAATAGAAAGAAGAAGGAAAAAGCACTAGAGTCCACTATCTTACCTTATAGTCCAATTCTTCAAAAAATTTCTTCAAAGTCTTGAAGTCCTCCTCAAGATGATGTCAAGCTCTTAATATCTTCCAAGTCTTCTAAGTATACCTCAAATCAAAATTCAAAACTTAAGTTAAGAAGTGAAGAGGATGAGCTAGGTGATATCAAAAATGGATTGAAGATGAAATTTCTTACCTTGTTAGTATGGTTGGTTCGAATTTTTGAAAGAAAATGGGAAGAGAATTCTTGTATTTTTCTAAGTGTTGAAGTGAAGAGAAGAATAAAAGATAGAGAGATGAAGGATAATGCTTAAGAGAGAAGGGAGAGGATTTTGGCTTGAATGGTGAATGTGTTGGTGAATTTTTGAAAGACTTTTTTTTGTGTAAAATGGCCTAATGGCCGTCAACATGAGAGAGGAGGGAGAGAAAATTTGATCAAGTCTTGAACTTGGTCTCTTTCATGCACGACGGATGCACAGCCCCTTTTAGGGCACGTGCCTGTAATAGTTTTTTTTATAGTTTTTTTTAAAGTTATTAATTAAGTTAAAAAACAACCTTTCAAAAAAAAAGTTTGGAAATGACAAAGTGTGTTCCATTAATTTTTTTGTAGTTTGTACTTATTTTATATTCTATGTAGTTTATTATTGTATTTGTTTTGTGAATAAGTCTTGTGAGAGGGTCGCACGGTGTATGGAAACAAAAATAATACTCTTAATGTAAAAAGCAATACTTTTGCTTTAAAAATTAATACATTATATAAACAACTAAAAAGTATGTTCGGACAAAAGAATTATTTTTCATCAAAAAATATTATTTTACCCGAAAAATTATTATATTTTACACACAAACATATTTCTTTTTTTTTTGTCGAACTGCGACTATCATACACAAGTTTTCCCTTGTTTTGTGCCCCCTTGTAAAAAAAAAAAAATTCTGATCCGTCCTGCTTGCATGAGGACATTTAGACTAATCAAAGCATGGGTCAAAATAGAAGAATGGAAGACCATGTGAATTTTGAGGGAAATGTTGGGAGATTTAATGTTATAAAATTGTAGTATAAGATAATGTGTATAAGGTTTGTATTAATGGTGTAATTATACACAATATGAATACATAAGGTGTATGTGTACAAGAGTTGGATGGTATTTATACTCCAAAATCACCATCGTAGTCCACTATGGGCATATGTGGTATCCATATTTTTTTTTGTCCCAAAATTTATGATAATAGATGAATATCAATCTGCAAAATAAATAGTGATTTCCTTGATCACTTATAAGTCTCATGATCACTTATTCTAAGTCAATTTCTTATTTCTATAAGGTATAAGTCTCTAAAATAAATAGTCTCTTAAAATTCTAAGGTGACTAATAAATGCAATAATAATAGCAATGATCAATCAAGTGATCATTAATGTAAAATAGAATTAATAAAGGATCACGATCACAAGTAATAAATAAAATGAGATTAAATATAAAATATATTTATTAATAATATTTACCCGTCAAAGTGACGCGGTAAAATAGTCAAAGTAGTACATAGACGATAAGTGAAATAAATACATGCTCGAATAAAAATCGAGGGCTTCACACTAATAGTCTAATATTATATCATAAGCAATCTATACATCTTCTCTACTATCTTTTTGGTAACATCTCTACTATCTATTAAAAATATTACATAATAAAATCATACTTATTAGCCACTGAAAAGAAACGACACAAATTGGATTTTCTCCAAGTTTTATACTTTCATCTTTTTAATTTATTAATTCAAATTTAAATTTTATTTGGTCATATTAAGAGTGTTAAAAGAAGCTTTGAACACATAAAGTAAGACTCTAATTGAGGTACTAAACTATATAAAATACTTGTGACAATTGTATTTGCTGAAAGAAGCATTTTCAAATACGCGTATTGCTTATAGAATATTATTAACCATATTTGTGACAGTTGCTTCTGCTGAAAGAAGCTTTCTCAAAAGTTAAAATTATTAAAATATTCTTTAAGATCAATTGTGTCCCAAGATAGATTAAATGAATAATGAATATTGTTTATTAAAAATAATATATTATAATATCTTGATTATAAAACTTTAACATGTAATTTTGCACTTAAAAATGCAAAAATAATCTTTCTTTTATATACTTTCCAATAATACGTTTATTTAGATCTATTATATTAAGGACTTTGTCTCAGCTCCATATTGCCTTGACACGACCCCGCAATTATCCGAAGGAATAGAAGATGAAATAAATTTTTAGAATAAAAAGATCTCATCCGACTTAGTTGGGCCACTCAATTGAAGGTTTAAAGGTAGATTGAAATAATCCATTTATTAAAAACTTTTTTGGGTTCATTTTAATTTTTAAATTAATTATAAGGTTGTGCGGTGCCTTGTTTGTTCATTATAAACTCTGGCAAGAATAAAAAGAACGAAGAAAAAAGAATAGCGTAGCATTGGGACGTGATTGACATTTGAGTAGATGAGTAGCCAATCTCATTGGGAAATGGCGCTTGAGTTACATGCCAAATTAATTCTCGATCCTTGGGAGAAGACCGCACCTGTGGGGTTCTGGATTTTAGCGTTTTTAAATTTAATCATTTTCGTAAAATACAAAACCAATTAGTTATTAGTGGACATGTTTTGTAATCTCACTTCCGTACTCATATCCATGAATTCTGGACGTGACGGGTCTCATACGTGCACCAAATGTGGAGGAATTTAGTATAATTGTGATATCATCGACTTAGACTTAATATTCAATTGAGTTTTGTATCTTATATTATTAATAATATTAAATTATTTATATATATTATCGAGTATAAAGAAATCAAAATTAACGTAGTTCGTTTATAACATTTGGTTTAAAATGTGTCTCATGTGGTTATGAATATAAAACATTAAAATAAACATTTAACATTTATTCTAACATATTTTTTACCAAATAAAAATAAAAAACATTGGTTTTTACCTTGAAAATCCCGATTCTACGGTTTTTGAGACCAAGGAACCAGAATCGGCCTACACGGTTCCCAGCCCGCCGTTAATCGGTCAAACGATTCCGATTCCGATTTGGAATCCGATTCCGATTCTATTTGGGCACCCCTATTTTTCATCATTACATTTTCATCTCATATACAATCTCAATCTCAAAATCCATCTTTCTTCTTCCAAAAGTTTTACAATCACTATTCTCTAGCATAAATGTTTTGTCCAAAATGAGAATATATCCAATCACCACCTAAAACACTCGTCTTTCTATTTTTAGATTTTGAATAAATGAAACGAATCAATCATAAATTGGTATTTGCAAACACTATATATACAAAGTAATTTTTTCCTGCAAAAGCCGAAAATCAATTTTTTTAGTGATTACAAACACTCCCAATATTATTATACACATAATATTCGCAACATTCGTACACTACATGACATGAAATTGCAAATCTAAGTGGGAAAATAAATAAAAAAAAAAAAAAGACAAGATCCATAATTAGTAATCATTCATATGGGAAAATAATATGCATGGCTTTTGAGTTAGGGGCAGCGGCACAAATGCTTTGAACTTGTCCACTTTGGAAGAGTCAATAAAATTAAGGCAGATATAGCTCAGCCTTGCGCCGCCGTGAAGGGTTACAAAGATCACTTCTCGAGAACTATACATATAAATCCAGGTGTGAGGTAGAAATCCGTGGGCGGAAACCACCATAGTTTCTTCAACCGCATGTCAGTCTGATCTGTTACCCCTTCACCACAAACAAATGGTACTTCCATAAATTTTTGTTCCGCTGCTGATTGATCAATTCATGCATCTATATATATATTGAATTGTACGTACATGCATCTGAGAAATACTTGTATAAGCAACATATAAAGCAGTGTATGTATGTATGACCAGAAAATATCTTCTACTTGTCATGAATATATGCCAAAATGAGTAAGACTGTAAGAGCGTGTGCTCATCTTATTTTCCAGATCTAAAAAGACGGGAAAGGATATGTAGGCTTCGAACCTGCCAAATCTATCTATAATTAAGAGGTGGGATATCACTACTAGTCAATCAAAGGATCTTCTATTTTACCGCACGGATACGGGTGGAAATAGGCCGACATGGGCTAGACTTTGTGTCGGATAGCCTGAGCCTGCTTTACGTGTATTCGGCCTAAGTCCGCCTGTTATACATAGTAGATTTTTTTTTCCACCCAAGTCCGACCTATGTAATAAATAGATTTATTAAAAGCCCATTAAAGGCCTACAAACAATATATAATTTATTTTAATATATATTTTATCGATTATAATAATTAAATAACTATATAAAAATAATAATATTAATAAAATATATAATATATATTGTGGTATTTAAATTTATAGGCCTTAAATAGGCCTGCCTATTAGGCTTGAAAGACTTTTTTAAAAGCTCAAGCCTAGCCTATTTATCTAAGTAGGCTTTTTTAAAAGGCCCGAGCCCCGACTTATTTAGTAAATATGCTTGGCCATCTGGGCCCCCAAAGTAGGTCGACCGTAGGCTCCCTGTCGGGTAGCCTTGACCTATTTCCACCCCTTACGCACGGATGATTTTCGACATGTATAAATATTATCATATTAATATTGGTAACTTTTATACACGTGTCAATCATCCGTAATATGGTGGAAATTGGAATATATTGGGAGTGTTTGCAAAAACTTCGCTTTTAGAAGAAGTGATTTATTATAGCAAAAGTAGAAGTAGTTGAAAATTAGAAGTTGGTAGTGTTTGAAAATAAAATCAAAAGTTGAGAATGAGAAGTTTTGAGTGTTTGATAAAAAAGTAGTAGAAGTCTTATTTATTTGTAAAATTCAAACTTGAAGCGTAAGCGACCCTAAAGCACCTTCTCTCCTTGCTTTTAGATTCGATTAAATGAAGTAGAATCAAAAGCGTAGTTGTTACTTGCAAACACTAAAATCGCTTTTTAAGCAAAAAAAAAAGCACTTATTTTAAGTGTTTGCAAACACTCCCATTATATTGGAGATGAAATATCCTTATGCAAATGTAAGACTATGTCCTGGATGCGTTACAAAATCTTCTATTCAAAATGGTATTCTATCTTCTATTCCATTGCATGGTTCCACGTGTATGAAAATTATCATATGAATTTAATTTCAAGCGTAAACCTTTGGGTCTTTTATAAGGTAAATGATAAAATTAGATCGAATTAAGATGAAATAGGTTTTGGAATATAATATATCAAAACATACCGTACATTTGTTTAAGGGTGTCAATCGTGTCGTGGTTTCGTATTCGCGGTCGTGTTTTTACACAGTATTACAGTGTCCGACACGAACCCAAACTTGACCCGTTAATTATTCGTGTCAAGATACACGATACGAACACGACCCGTTATAACACGTAACTCGACACGACTCGAAATAGCTATATAATTTAAACCCGACACGAAAAAAAAAAAAAATATTCAAAAAAAATAAAATGACAAATAAAAAATGCATTTAATAATTTTTTCATCATCATATAACCAAACATCACAAAATATTAAAATAATATATCACTATAAAATTAAATGGGTTACATAGGTCAATCGTTTCGACCGTGGTCGACTCGACCGACCTATTTATTTTTTTCGTGTTAACCGTGTCCGATCCGATTTTGACCAACCTATTAAGGATTGTACTGCACCGCTAAATTCATTAGGTTTTGCGCCGAATTATCGTGTCGTGTCATAAATTAATGCCCCTACATTTGTTGGACTTGGGACCAATATTGATTAGCGGACATGATGACATGTTACAAAAAAATGTTTCATCTATCTCCTATATTATATTGAATAGCTAGGTTACCTGTCCAATAATTTTGTAAAAGCTCAATATTTATTTGAGATTGTCTTGTAAACTGTTTGTGTTGTGAGAAATATTAATTCTTAATAATTATTAGATATTAATAATTACAAATAATAGATTATACAAAGACAGACAAAAGTTCCATCCTTTTAATTAGTTGTATGAAGCATGATATGCAAGTATATATTCAGCCATCGGCCAAGATTGGCGATATTTTTCAAAGCTTTCAAAAGGTGGCGTATAAATTACCAAAGATAATCAACTAAAAGAGAAAATAAAGTTGACATATGTCATCACTTTATTAATTTTGACATGTGTCGATCCTCATTCTCCTAATTTCATATGTCTATTTTATAATTATCCATGTGGCATTGCTATCTACAAATTAAAGTGAATCGATAATTAATATATTTTTTAATTTTTGAATTAAAAAAATTACAAATTTAAAAGATAATAACAACTTTAAGAGATAAGAAATAATCTAAATATCAAGGATTTATCTACGCTATCATTTAAAACTATTATCTTTCAAAAATATATTTGGTTTATATGCACCTTTTAATTTCCGATTTATGCTAACTCCAACGTATATTTTAAATTAACCTTATTAAATCCAGGTTTGACCCACTAACCAATTACATGCATAATTAAATAAATAATTCAATCCAAATTATAATCAAATTAAATAAGCTCATCATAGATATAAATGACCATATCCCAACAATTAAAATTAAAATAAATAAATTTATTCAATTATCGAACTGAGGCCGAATAGCGATTATACTACAGAATCCTATCAAATTATCTTTAATTTTCTCAACAAATTCGAGAAACATATCAAGAAATCTAACAAATATAAATTGGGGTTTGACATACAGTTAAAAATATTATCTATCAAAAATATATTTTGTTTATAGGCACATTTTAGTTTTTGATTTTTTGCTACTACGAGATTCAAATCTCAACTCTAAAAGATAAATATAAATACCAAAATAAAGGAATATCTCACAATCTCACTCTAAAAGATAAATTATAATCCCAAATATAAAGGATTTTATCACAATCACGATCAACTTTATATAGCCATATCGAGAGTTACGAGCGTAAGGGTTTAAAAATTCTTTATTGTGATAAAGACGACACTTGAAAATAGAACAAATAATGTAGTTTACAATGAAGTTTTTCGAATCTTATATAAACTATTTGTATGATACTCTTCTAATTTTTGAGTTTCTTTTTTAATATTTCTAATTAGTATTTTGATCTCCTATAATTATTACAAATAAATTTGTGACACTAAAATTTTAGTTTTTATTGGGTGCAATTAGGTTGCATCCATATTTGAGATAATAGGGAGTCCAATTTAGACGAGGTTTATCTAGAAACCTCTCACATTAGGACTCTAATCGAGATATGGGATTGGGATATATATTGATATCTCTCCCTACAATATCGCATTTAATTGAGAAAATCGCCCTCACAAAAAAAAAAAAAAAAAAAATCTCTCTCCTAAAATTTTCTCCACATGATGCGCCATATGTCAATGTCGCCCATGGGGGCTATATTTTTTTCGTAATTACTTATATCGCATGGATGCATGCATGATGTATTTATGGACTTTGATAATTTTATTCATTGATCAAGAATTTTTATTGTGATCTTCATGGGAGATGATTACTAGTCTTGGTGGCAAATTTTCGATCTCATTAAATTGAAGAAAATAATAAATATTACTTGGATCCGAATAAAATTTTTAGATCGATACCTAATTGTTTGCGCAAATTATTGAAATGTGTTTTTAGACCAAACTCACCAACTTTAGTTTAGCCAATTTAGCATGAAAATAGACAAAGTATCCAGTGTTGTCGCGACTTAGACGCTGACAATATTTTTGTGGATTAAGAAAGAATTTGCGCTTTATTTGTTTAAGCAAAGAAATGTAAGAACTTAATTGTCGGAAATAATCGTAGTTGAGATGCCGATGATAGACTTATGGATCAAGAATTAATTTTGTGCTTTAATTTGTTTAAGCCGCAAATTTAATAAAAAATTTTTAAGCTCTATTTTTGGAATATGAGCTTACTCCCAAGTAAAAACTCTAGTTATCCACATTCGCTATTTGAGTTGAATTAAGGATGTTTGTTACTTGTATGTATTATTAATAAAAATCGCCTATCTAGAAGTTGATTATAAAAAGTTAAGAAATACACAAGTTAGTGCACTTGTCGCTAATGTTGACCAACATAAACCAACTCGGGTGAATGTTGGAAAAAGCATAATGTAGTTTGACGAGAAAAAGTCAAACTAGAACCATAAATTGATCCATAAAGTAACAATAAGTCGTGTCACCATATTAAATGAGGCAATTAAGTATCAATAAATAGGCAATTGACTATTTATTTGCTCTCTTATTTTTTCGCTAATATTTTCAAATCTCTCCATGGGTGTATTATAGATATTGGTTGACTTAGAATGTGGTTTTGAGATTGAGCAAATGTATATGACTATTATCGGTTTGTGCGGTATAGAGCGCACAAGAGGGCTAAAAAGAGTCACCTCAAGCTCAACGGTTGGTGTGAGCAACTTGATGTGTCGATATAGTCTTACTCGGATAAATGCACTTGTAAGATATTTGTTGTGTGAGAAGACTTGCCTATCTTTTCTTTGTGATGCTTGGCTTTAGATAGTATTTTTTAGATCTTCTAATGATATCGTGGTACGTGAGATTAGGAGGACGATCGTTAGCTCGAGAAGGCTTTATTGTCAACTCGCTAAGGTCAATCTCCTCTACATTATTTTTTTCAAGCGGGATAAGCCTCATTGAAGAATGAAAGTCGACTATTTTTTTCTTTAAAGCTAAGTCCACTAAATTGAGTGCAGACTTATGAGTGCGAGGCACAAATTAAAGCATTATATTTTATTTCATTGCTATTTACGCTATAAGTTAGTACATTTTCACTCTCCTGTTAGAAGCGCCAAATTACTTTGAGCGATTCTTAACAGATGAGATGTGCTAATAGGGAGCGAAAATGGTGTGTCTAATTAGTTTGGACACACACGGTTGAAAAAACTAAAGTTGCAAGTTGAATGATGGTTCTAAATACTTTGCATCTATATGAGCTTGCGAAGAAGGGACGACCACTTCAAAATGAATAGATTTACTCTAGCGAAGGCGATCATTCGCAAACTTCCTTATGCAACACAATATTTTAAGTCTCATCCTCCGCTCGCTCTTTTAGTGCCAGGGCGATTGCCCATGTGAGAGGGCTAATCGAAGCCTGGTGACAACTCACAAATTCAGTACCAAACACATAATGAGAATCCAACATATCTCATTAATCACAATATGTTCTCAAAGGCCACAAATCAATTCTACTTAACCCTTAATGACTCACATGCCTTTGGAGCATATCTCCAAACAAAGGCTCGTAAAAGGGATGAGCGCCTACACCGCTCCTAGAAGTATGCCTGAAAACAATTTTAGCTATGCGCAAAAACTCTTAAGTAAAGTAAAGCCTCAAGTAAATATGTTTGGTCTACCATCCATGTTTGGCGCCCAAACCATACACCAAAGTGGTTTTACTATCACAAAGACAACAAAATACATCATAGATGTGCGCGCAATGCGCATCATTTCAAGATGCCAAATTTGCCTCTAGCAAATCATAGACCAATCTGTCAAGATATCTAAGTATCCATTTATCGGCATCACAATAGCGCATGGATCACTTCGATATCCACTCACCAATCACACTGATAAGTACATGACTTCATCGAGCACGCACATAGCGCACATCGGACATTTGACAAGATTTTTACATAAACTAGCTAGCATTTCTTTTCTTCTTCTGAAGATATCGTTTCTTGACTAAGAGTATGATCTTTGACCATGGAGTGTAAATACATCCAACACTGAGTGGCGATAAATCCATGTCCTTTCCAGTCATCACATTTTTGCCATATTCAATGAGATACAACTCTTACATACGTTCGAATGAATTAATTGACCATCGTAGGCCTATCAAAATGATAGCTCGATGAAATCAATGATGACTCAAGTCACAATTAGAGCTTCTTGATCAACAATCAATGCACTCTTACTCCACTTCTTGAATTCATCGGGTGATCCACATAGATCTCCGATTTAATTTTCACCGAAATATGTCAAAGTCAACCATCCAAGACAACCCTAGATGAAAGTGTCAATAATAGATAGCATATCAGGCGTAATATTTTGTCCTTAGTCGAGCTACACACATGTTAATCAACCCATCTATATTGCACTTGACCTTCAAACCACGTGTTTCAAATGGTCTTGCATCTAAAGCGAAAGATCAACAAGCTCTTAGACTTTATTCTTAGTCATTCGATTTATCTTTTCCTTCGCAACAACTATCCACTTAGGGCATCAAGTGAAGTCACATGTTCTATCGACTCATCAACACCCACAAAAGTAATTGTGAAGGATACCCACTCAATCTCATATAGATGATGGGGAATATTTCATATTCACTCCTTTTTACTCGTGGAATGTGAGAATCCTTTTTGTGTGAGACACTAGCTCCCACCAACTTAGTGTCGCTCCCACTATCCCATCAATTACTAGATGAGTATAAAATACAACATCGTCGCTAGAGAAACGAGCGCCTCCTAAGGATCTTGCAACTCGCATAGTTTTAAGATCTCCTTAGACTTCACATATGCTCTAGAAATCCCTTTGAGGGGAAACCTAAATCATGCGACTTGATTCTCCACGTGAGAACATATATTCTCGAACTTACATAGGCACAGACCCACTAATTTGGGCTTGTTACCAAACTAAAGCTCATACAAGGTTGAAGAATCATTTGGAGACACATTTTTTTATGATGTAGGCGGCAAACAAGATACACAAATCAATTTGCGCTGTAGGTCCCAAGGGGTGTAAGTGTAAGGTTTAGAAGGGGGGGTTGAATAAACCTTACCCAATTTTTGATTTAGTCCTTTTAAAATTCGAGTTGATACTACACACCGTGTCCTCGTGGACAACCAATTTAGTTGATCAAAGAGAGTTAGTCTTTCAAATGCACTCAATCGAGCCGATGGAATAACTCGGTTGTTAAGTCTAAATTAACTCAACTCAAGCGTGGTTTGTTTTCATCGGAAGACTTAACACCCTTAAGATTGGTTAAGTAGAGATTTAGAGCTTGATTTAGTACTTAGAGATTATCTTATGGATAGCAAATATGTCAGAAAATAAAAGATATGATGCAAGAATTAAAGTCTTTGAAATGTAAATGACACAATAAGATTTTTATAGAGGTTCAAGATGGGGTAATTCTTCTACTCCTCTCTTCTCCAACTCCCGGAGGAATCCACTAGGTATTGATCGGATACAAAGTGGTAATAAAATCCCGATACAAGTCTTGATCACACAAATGACTTGATCCTTTGGGACTCGATGCCGAGACGCCTTGATCACTCACCGGCTTCTTCTCGTGCGACTCGCCTTCTTCACAGGCGGTGCCTTTGCTACTACTGACTCACTTGCTCAAGCTCTTTGGATTTGATCACGAAGCCCTCCAAAAGCTCAAGACTTGGTTCGACCTTGAACCTTTCTACAATCCTTCGTGGAATGTAGACCCCGATTTTCGGTATTTTCCTCTTCAACCGATTGAAGTTATCTTTCCTTCACAGGTGAGTGTTGGATTGATGTTCTTCGTAGTGTAGGCTTGAGGATTGAGAATATTTCGATTTACGCTCTAATAATTGCTTGAACGTTTTTGGTTCCTGGTCTCTCTTTTTCTCAAAGTTATTTCTCACCTTTTATAGTGATCTTTCAAAAATCTGCCCACAAGAGATAGGCTTATTTTTGAAAGTCACTTGCGCATCGTTGGCTTGTCTTGTTGCGATCCTTGGAATTGTCATTTCCTCGTATGAATTGTTCTTCACCTTTTCGAGTTCGACACGGTGTAGTGCTTCCCATTGGTTTATTCCTTTTGCACGCTTCCTGTGAGCACTTCGAGAAAGGTATCATGGAGATATTACTTGTTTAAGTAATTCTCTTGATTTCGTAACGGATCTTTTCAGATTATCTCGACTTGACGCATTTCCTTGCTTTCCCCGTGGTGACTTAGAGTCGCCTTCCAATCATCGGATGACTCTTCCGTCACTTCAACTTGAGACTTGGCTTTTCTTGAGTTGACTTGATCGATACTCCACTCACCGCATCTCACCGCTTCTTCAAGATAGAGTTCCGTCTACTCTTCTTTACCATACTCACTGTCTTGCGGCGGTGTCTTCCTTCTAGTCTCCGGTTGTCTTCTTGCATGTTTGAGCGTAGGCGACTTAACTCACTTGACCACTTATTTATTACAATGCGATTTACAACAAAAATGGGGTGCCAACTTCCTATTCTAAGTTTTACATGGCATTCATCAAAATCTAAACAATAAATTTCCTAACAAGTGGTGAGGAAGGTTAATAAGTATAATTAACATCGCCTTAACTAGAGGTTAAGATGAGATCCGAGTTGATCAATTATGAAGTATGTCCAAACTTCATAAAAGCCTGCTTTGTAGCCGAATGTGCGAACTATCGTAGGACACTTTGGGAGTGACTACAAGTAGTACGCAGTCGCGCTTGAATAGCGATCGCATTTAAGATTTGTATGATGTCTAGAGCGTGACATGCCTAAATTGAGTGGGAGCTCCGTCATAGCATGTATTCATACTACATGTTCTTTGAGGCGACCGCTAATGGAAAAGTATGATGAATGGGTCCCTGTTTCGTCCACGTGTGACCCCATATTATTTTCTTGTATCCTTTGGGACTTTGGACCATGTCATGAGTGTAAGCTTGATGACGCTACTTTAGCATGTATCCAATGGCCATGTGTGATTCGATGCAGCCGGGAGCATGTCTAGAAAGTCACAAGACCAAGCTAATTGGCATGTGGGGCCAAGGAAGAATTAAGTTGTTGGTAACGCACTTATGTTCTATGATTCATAGCCCGGCGACTATGTCGAAATGTGTTTGACTAGTCATGAATATAGAAACATATTTGAGTGAGTCGAGCATGCTCTATTTATTTCATTGAGGATCTAGAGATGCTTGACTAGGTGTGACCACTTGGTTTGGGGTACATAGCGAGTTATTGAGTCGTAGCATGTATTCATACTACATGTGCTTTGAGGCGACCACCTATGGAAAAGTGATCAATGGGTCTCCGCCGTCACACCGTGTGAGCCCATATTATTTTATTGTACCCTTTGGGACTTTGGATCATGTCATGAGGTGTAAGCTTGATGACGCTACTTTTGAGCATGTATCCAATGGCCATGTGTGATTCGGCCATGCCGGAGCATGTCTAGGAAAGTCACAAGACCAAGCTAATTGGCATGTGGGCCGAGGAAGAATTAAGGCAAACACACTTATGTTCTATGATTCATAGCCCTAAACTATGTCGAAATATGTTTGACTAGTCATGAATATAGAAACATATTTGAGTGAGTCGAGCATGCTCTATTTATTTCATTGAGGGATCTAGAGATGTTTGACTAGGTGCGACCACTTGGTTTGGGGTACATAGCGAGTTATTGAGTTATAGGGTTATGTTAGTTTGGTGATGACTTAGTATGACTCTCCTCACCTTTGCTTTCTCGCTTGGTCGCACGCCTTATTCCCCCTATGAAAGAAGAGACATGAGATGAGAACTATGAGGATGTGATTCGAATGAGTCGAGTCAAATATGTATGAGTGGGAGATATTGGGTGCAATTAGGTTGCATCCATATTTGAGATAATAGGGAGTCCTATTTAGATGAGGTTTATCTAGAAACCTCTCACATTAGGACTCTAACTGAGATATAGGATTGAGATATATATTGATATCTCTCCCTACAATATCGACGAATTGAGAAAATTGTCCCTCACAAAAAAATAATAATATCTCTCCTAAAATTTCTCTCTACGGTTTTTGTTAAGTTGGTTTTATACCAATGTATTGAGTGCTCTAGACTAGGATTTTGCATTGTTTTCGGGTATTTTAGTGTTGTTTGAGTCGAGTTTGTGTCATTTGTTGTCATTCGAGGTTCGGACGATCTTGATAGCCAAAATTGAGCAAAAATGGTGAAAAACGTGTTTGGACGGTGAAAATCGCAAGTTAGAAGTTGAAAAGCGAAAATAGTATTAATGGATGAGCGCCGCAGTCAAAAAACCCCGCAGCGGGGGGTCAAAATGAAACAGAGCGCAGGGGAAGGGGAAGCGCTGCAGCGCCTGAAAGTCAAGGGGTTGCGGCGCCCAATTCGTAAAGTGTTCAGTCCATGGTAAGTGCGCTGCACTGCAATTCAACTCAAGGGGTTGCAAGGCGCAAGACATACAGAAGCAGCATTTACGCCCAACGTGAAGAGTATTAGGCGCGGCAGCAGCGCCATCCTAGCACCAGCCGCGCGACGAAATCGAACGTTGGGTCTTTTATTTCGTGGGCTTTTCGACGAATTTTCGAGGGTTTTGAGCTTATAAATACAAGAACGCACGTACAAAACAGGGGTCGACATTTTTGTGAGCACAACGCAAGGCAAGAGACTCGTAGCTAGGGTTCGGACGACAATTGGAGGCACTTCTCGCTGGACACATTGAGAATTCCTTCTCTTTTCTTCTCAATTCTTTCTTTGCTTTTCTTTGTCAATTTTTGAGATGTATAACTATTTCTTCACAAGTTTTTATACATCCATTATGAGCTAAACCTATTTTTCTAGGGGATTGATGTAACTTACGTTTGAACCTATGTTTTGATTTCCGAGTTTATGAAATTCGCATGTTATTTAATCTATTTGTGCTATTTGATTTGATTGCATCCGGATTATCCGATCAATAATTTAGATTATTTGGTGTGTTTGATTTGACGTTCGAGAGAGGTAATTGAACGACCGCCATAGAATAGCATAACTTGTGGTTTCATAGAATCAAGAGATTTATGAATCTTTTGAAGCCTCGTGATAGAATATTCATTGAGCGTATTAGGGTTTAATTTATGATTTTTATAGAGATATCGAAATCGAAATTGGAACCTAGAATCACTTGGCACTCGAGAGAGGAAGTGATAAACGGTAGGAATATTGGCTTATAGATTAATAACTTGTGATTAATAAACTGGATTGAAAACATAGGGGATAACTAGGTGAAATCAACCCTCTAGAATTCATTTCTCAAGTGTTTGATTAATTGTCTGAACCAGTTATTTGCTTATTTTTAGTTTTATTTTCAGTTTAATAAATTCTCATCTCTTTTCGATTTCTAGATAGAATTAAGCTATTTTAATTATAGTACTTAGTATAAAATTCGATAACAATCCCTGTGGAGACGATAACCCTACTTTCAAAACCTATACTAAAACTTGACACCGTACGCTTGCGATAAGAATCTCGCGACCAAGTTTTCTTGGAGTATCACCAAAGTCTCCAAGGGTTTAAGGTGTGCACATCCAAGTAAATAATTCTAGTAATTATTTACACCAACGAGAAAGGCGGTTCGCGTTCGTTGTTCGTGATTCAATCAAGAGGAGGCTTGTAGATGGCTTAATCATGGATCAAATGGAGGCTTGTAGACGGGCTTAATCCTGGCTATGTGGATCGACAGTTCCGCTGCAAATAGGTATACTCGATCCACCTTATATGTGCAAATATGTGATTTAGTTTTCGACCCATATTTGCTAACAGTTTTGAACAAATCTCGTGTAACACACAAGTGTTGTTCTAGTGTAATATATATAATAATGTAAGAAATAATATTGTGTGTAATTAACGGAGAAAAGCAATTAACAACATATTTATAAAAGAACTTGGATAATTTATTGGGGGCAGTATTTGCACCCCTTTACTTCATTACCCACACCCTATTTTACAAACTCACCCAATTACTTAATATACCCCATATATTTTCCTATTTTACACTTCTAGCAAAAAAACCCAATTTTACATCCCTTTAACATTCACCCACTACCAAAAATCTCTTTCACTATCTATATTTTCTCACACCCACTCTCACATAGGCATTTTTTTTTGTGAATTTAACTATCGTGCTATTATGATAGTAGCATTAAGTGCGAAAATGTGCAATTTTTTATAGATTGAAGGTTTTGTGGGTTGGGTTCAAAATAGTATTGCAAATCTTGGGTTTTTTTATTTCAAATTCGTGTATTTTTTTCGCTATGTTTATATAGGCACGACGACCACTTTGTTTTTTGAAAATTTCTTTGAAAAATATGGATGGCACATGGCCATTTGTTCTATAAAAATAAAGATAGCACGATCTCAAACATAACGAAAAAAATGCATGAATTTGTAACCAAAAAAACCAAACATTTGCATATCATTTCGAACACAATCCATAAAACCTTCAATCTATAAAAATGACATATTTTCGCACCTAATGCTACTATCATAATAGCATGATACTGAAAAAAACTAAAAAAAAAAAAAGAAATCACCTAGGAAGAATAATATAAGTTTGAAACAAAGATGAGTAGTGTATTTAGAGATTGTATGGATGCATTTATAATTTTTTTATGACAGTAATGATATCATAGTCATTTTAAATTATGGTATTTTTGTAAATATTGGGAAGAGGTGTATTTATAAGATATGGAGTGCAAATTAGCGCCCTAATTTATTTGCGAGCCTATAGATAATACATCTTATAATCACTAAAAGTAAAGATTGAAGTTTTTGAATAAAACAAGTTTCAAAAGCTTATATAATGATTTTATTGAATACGTAACAACAATTAATCAATAGTTTACGTAGTTAAAGAGGAAAATAAATGGAATATTTGTTTTTTTTTGAAAGAAAGCTTCGTTAAGGAACATGAGAAGTATAAATATTATCTAGGCGGGCAACTACAAACGACGGAGGCTCCACCCAAGTAGAGGACTAACATAAGAACAAAAAGCTCTTGCTAAAAGATGAGACACTATGTTCGCTTGTCTTCTAATATATTGAACCACGTAATTTGGTTCCGACGATAGGATATTCCCGCAGCTTCCTTATGATTTTTCCGAATTTCACCAATCTTCTCCCTCTTCAATTGCATCAACTACTCCTTTGGCATCCAACTCAAACATAACTCTCGAGAGTCCAAGGCTTCTAATCCACTTTAGGCCTTCAAGCGGTCTCATTCCTTCACCCTCTAAAATCGTTATCTCTCCCATCCAAAGAACGATCGATAGTAAATAAATTTGCCTCGCATCATCCTCGAATCGATCCATTTCATATTTATTCTCCCCTTAAAAACGACGCATCCATGTTACATTTCCAAGTCGATCGGGAGGGGGTGCCGATCTCACACCATGTACCATTCTTTCCTCCTCTTGCTGCGCCTCACGAGCTTTCTTCCATTTGTCCAAGAAACTATAGGTCGTCCCGAATCAGAAGTCGAGAATTTAGGTGATTATTATTCCATAGTTTAGCATTCCTTTGTTTCCATATATTCAACAGGAACATGCACACTCTAGCTAAGATTTCTTGTTGCAAGTCATTCTATATTTTAAACACCCAATCCGTAAATAAATCAGTCTCATTAGCCAATCTATTAATAACAACCCAAAGATGAGATTCATTCCAACATTCTACAGCAAACTTGCAATCAATAAAGGTATGCCAATTATTTTCAAGGTGAGAATCACATATTACATAAGTCGTGGGATTTGTATGCCTTTGTAACCCAAGTTGGTTCTCGTAGGTAAACATCCTCTACATGTGCGCCATAAGAAATATTTTACCTTAGGCGGAATCCGCAACTTCCATGTCTTCTCCCAGGATGCTTCATGACCTAGTTCTTCATCAATTATCATGACAACCAGTTTATTATAACCCGACTTGACAATATAAGAGCCTGTTTTTGAGAAGTGCCAAATTCTCCTTTCGAGGAATTTTTAAAATCTAGTTAGCATCTCGCTCATTAAAATATTCCTCAATGATACCAATATCCCATTCAAATGATCCAGGTATAAAAAGATCATTTACTTTCTGTAAGTCCAAGCGGCTACGATAATCTAGAGGGGGGTGAATAGATTATCTCCATTTTCTCGATTATGCCCTCTTTTTCGAATCAACAAGCTAAGACAAGAATGAAGGCGCGGAAGTAAACAACACGCGTCGATTTATAGAACTTCACCCCACCTAGGGACTACGTGCTCTACCACCCCAAGATATCCGGGATGGGTTTCGAAAAAGAAAAGAATTTTATTAATTACCAAAATTAATACAACATCACCTTACAACACCTTGAAGAGCACCACACTCTTCTTCAACACCACCTTGAGATTACCACAATCTCCCTAGAAGATTACCACAATCTTCCTTCAACGGCACCTTGTGAAGATCACCACAATCTTTCGACTTGAAGAGCACCGAACTCTCCAACACCGGAAGAGCACCAAACTCTTCCACAAGAAGATTACCACAATCTTCTTACACCTAACACCTAGATCACCCAGTGTGCTCTTACCACAAGAACACACAAGGATATCTTGTGTTGAATGACGAACCCAAATTCAAGATTACAACTCGATGATGAATAATACAATATTGAGTGCAAGTGTAATCAAGAAATAAGCCTAGACCTCAAGATGTGAAAGTGAAGGACCTTGGCTATTACAACAAGAATATTGAAATTGAAGAACAAAAGTGTTTGGTTGAATGTATCTTGTTGTGTTGTAGTATTCTCTCTTATTTGTAGCTCCCAATCTTCCTCTATTTATAGATGAGGTCTAGGATTGATTTCCAGACATAGGCTCCTTCTTGAGAGTGATTTTTGCAAAAAAATAATATAATTAAACTCAAGAAATAGTCATAGAAATCAACCCCTTAAATTGGGGAAAAGCTGTCTGAAAACCCAACGGATAGTTTGCTGTCAAAATCGTATAGCGACCGGTCGCGCAGAGATAAGATTTTGAAAGTATTTTCACGAAAATACACAGGGGGACCGATTGACGGGGGGTCCGACCGATCGACCCTGTGTGGACTGGTTGGACTCGTCCAAAATACAAAACAGAGAGTTCTGAATTCAAAACGCAACTCCTAGGCACCGGGTCGACCGGTCGCCTCCCTGTTTTCTTTCCATCCCGTTTTTCTATTTCAAAATACAACTCATGTATGGCTTGCCCTATAGGGCGACCGGTCCAACACGAGACAGAAGTGTTGTCCAATTTTTATCGAAAATAAACTTCAAGAAATACTCCAAAAAATTAGTAAAAATATTTTATGTCGATCGGGAGTATTGGGACAACATTTTGAAATATTATTTTGGTGTAAAAACTCATTTAAACAAAATCATCAAAATCATGATAAAATCATTTATCTAACACTTTCATTTCTTCTAATCCTTCAACTTGTTGTGTGTTTATCCGAAATTAGATGAGTCCCTTAGCCACGATCTCTCCAAACATTAATTAGATTTTCCATCACCAATTCTCCGTCGAGTCCCTAACCTTATCGGTTGTCTCAAGCTCCATATGCTCCTCCATGTGAAACTTGGATTAGCCCCAAGTCGTGAGTTAATAAAGTCCCCTGCGGAAATATTTAACTTTGTAAATCCTACTAATAAGAGCATCCGGTTAGAAAAAATTTCCAACCAAGCTTAGCCAATATAGCAAGGTTAAAGTAATGGAATTCTCTAAAACCAAGACCACCAGCTTTCTTAGAAACACACAATTTGTCCCAACTCAACCAATTAATACTACGTCCACCGTCTTTTTTAGAACCCCGCCAATACAAGTTTATCATACGTTGAAGTTCTTCCCCGTAGAGACAGTAAAAGGAATACACTCATATAATAAGAAGGAAGTGCTTGTGCAACGATTAAATGAGTATACTCTTACCCACCTTAGAAAGAGGTTTGGTACGCCATTTTTCAAGATGAGACCACAAATTATTCCGCAAGTACCCAAAAATCTCTTTCTTACGTTTACCAATCAGTGATGGGAGCCCCAGATATTTTCCTGGCTGCTGCTGATTTTGAACACCCAAATCTCCTGTTGTTTTAGCTAGTCCAGATTAGAACTGAAAGATATTGTTGATTTCTGAAAATTTATGGCTTGCCCCATATCCAATTCGTACTGATGGAGGATTTGCTTGATGCACATTGCTTCCTCTTTGCTGCAAAGAACATAAAACTATCATCAGCAAATAATAAATGAGATACTAAGGGAGCTCCTCGACAAATTTTCGCCCCATGAATTCTTCCTTCCAATTCAGCCCAACGTAACATCGATGTAAGGCCCTCGGCACAGAGGATGTCCTCGTTTAGGAATCATTGGTCCAATCAACAAATCATTAACCTTTCGGAGTAAAAACCAGATTTCACACACAACATTATCAATTGAACCCATCTTAAATCAAAGCCCAGCCATATGAGAATATTCTCAAGGTACGCCTAATCAATTATATCATACACTTTTGAAATATCAATCTTCATAGCTGTCGTCCCCTTCTTGCCTTTTGATTTTCGTTTCATGTGATGATTAATCTCAAAGGCAACTAAAACATTGTCTAGAATAGACCTACCCTTCACAAATGCCGACGCTCCTCGAAATAATTCTTTGGAAGTATTGATTTCGTTTATTCGCTATCACCTTGGATAAAATTTTGTACAAAAAACGTTACACAAGAGATTGGCCTCAGTTCGTTCATTGAGTGGGGCTGTTGGCATTTAGGAATCAAAACAATAATAGTCTCCATTAATTCTGCAGAAAAATCAAGGTTGTCAAACCAAATTTTACCTGACTGATAAATGTCCTCTCCAAGTAGATCCCAAAACAGTTGATAAAAAGTCGGGTTGAACCCGTCTGGGCTCGGCGATTTATCAGGGTGCATAGCAAAAATCGCCTTCTTAAACTCCTCCTGAGTTAATGGTTATAACAAAAATTCGTTCTGCCTAGCATCCACCCTTCGACTAACATGAGATAAGTCTATCTCCCTGTTAGTGTGTTCATTAGTGAATAGGTCCCTGAAATAAGATAATGCGATGTTTCCTATCTCCTGTTCGTCATCATGCCAGATTCCATTGCTATCTTGTAATTTAAGAACCCTATTGCTTCTCCTTCGTGAAGAAGCTGCGAAGTGAAAGAACCGAGTATTCGAGTCGCCTTCCCGTAACCAAAATATTTTTGCCCTTTGTTGCCAATGTCTTTCTCTTGAATTAAAAAGATTTGGCCTTCTTGTACCTTCCTTCCAGGATAATATGTCATCTCTTTCCCTATACAACTCAATGTCTTTGAGACATTTTGACTTCTCCTTTTTGAAAGCATTTGCTTGATTCCTTCCCCAATAATATAGCTGAGTAGAGCAACTTTTTAGCCTTTCTACAATTCCCATTCCTGATTCTGAGTACCATCCCGATTTAACCACCTCTGGTAATTCTGCAATTCCAACCATTTATTTTCAAAATTTAAAAGGCCTATGCAACACCTTTTGGAGAGAATTTAGCGTACAGAGTAATAGAGGTGTGTGATCCGAGATAGGTGCATGTGTTTAGTAATTCGGATATTCATAATATTCTTAAGGATTTATAAGAAACTAACACATTATTTGAAACTCAAATTGACATTGAAATAGAATATTTTAAAACATGTTATAAAATGGTAAGTGGACTAGACTATTTGAATTTGATTATTTGACTATAATGAATGAAAAACAAATTAAAATTACAAGATACTCAAGTCGAGACTGATTTCTAAAAATTCGTTTAAGCTCGATCAATTAACTTAAAAATCAAATTTTGTTTGAGAAAATATGGATGTTGACTCAATTCGACTAGATTAATTTAAAAGATACATATAAAATACTCAATAAAAACTCATTCAATTTCATTACTAATCGATTAAACTCAAATAAAATTTATGAAACTAATAAATTTCCAAATATGTTGTTCGACTCAATTCATTACACTTCTACATAAAAAAAAAAGGGTTATGAATTTTTTAAAACTTTTCAAACGAAATCAACATTGACTATAAATAAAAAATATACTTATTAAATCCGATAATTAAACAAATACTAGTAGGAAACTTTTGGGGCAAATTGTTTAAATGTTGTAAATATGAAATCAAATCGTTAAAATGTGGTAAATTTTGATAGTATCGCTTTTTACTCGGTGGCGCTTGTTGCGGTGCGCCAGAGTCATCATTGGCGCACTCTCGTCCTTGCGCCAAAATATTAAATATTTTTTTAAATTTTGTACGGCTGGCGCACCTCGTATGTGCGCCAAAGATTTTCATATTAAAAAAAAATTTTAAGCCTTTGGCGCACCGTGCGAGTGCGCCACCCTAATCCAACATCACGGACTGGCGATGATTTTGTCTTGTCTCCGTCGCCAGACCGGGAAGAGCAACAAAGCCCGGCGCACTGCAAGGCGCGCCAACCCTTATAACAAAAAAAAAAGCCCAAAACCCTGATCCTTGCCATTATAAAATCCCCCAAACTCACACACACATCACAAACACTCTCTATACTCTCTATATCTCTCACCCCAACAAACACTTCCCACAAATACAAAAACACACACACACACGCGCAGAAACACAAGAACACACACACGCACGCAAAACACACACATACGGTCAAAAAACACACACACACGGCGGTTTCCGGGGGCGATAGTAGTTTCCGGCGATAGTCGTTTTGACTAATTTGGGCTTCCGGTTTGGGCTTTTGGCATCTTTCGCAAATTTGAGTTTACGGCATTTTTCAAGTATGTCTTTAATTAATATTTATTTCATAATATATTATATTTTATTTTTTGTCCGAAAATATTATACTTTAATTTCGCCATTATATTTATGAGTGCATATTTCTTATGTAAATTACTTCAGATTCTTTGAAATAAATTTTAATATTCGTATTATTTATCCTGTAATAATTGTTAAATTGTATAAATAATACCCGTATATAAACAATGTCAAATTTTATTTCAATTATTTAATCAGTATTATCATTATAATATATAAAGCGATGTCAAACATGATCACCATAATCGTATATTTTGGAGGGCAAATTGTGCAGACATCGGGAGTGATGTGAGATATGACCGTAACGCAATTGGTGCTAGGAGAATTTCTCAGAATCTAATTTTGTGAAATTGATGGAAATATTAATTTCGATAACGGGGTTGATGTAAGTCAATGGAAGTTGAAGGTTTCGACTAAATATTGTTATAACAATATGTGTGGAATAGTATCTATTACAAATGATGAAGATTTGTGGTCTTTTATAGATCCGTCGGTTGGGATTGAGTTTTTGATTTGTTTGTTGAGTTAGATCTTGTAATTCAATGTTGAAATAAATACTTGATGGGACATGATTATTATCAATATGCCGAGTTCCTTAGAGGGGGTATGGTTCCCCGAACTATCTACATTGACACAAGTGGACCTAGTAATGAAAATATTGATGTTCTTTGGACCTAGTAATGAAAATGCCGATGTTGGTGAACCTAGTGATGAAAATGCCGAGGTTGTAGATATTTGTCGAGAGAGCAACGCCTAAATTCTCAACCTGATGAAAGTGCATCCGACGAGGATAATGACAAAATGATGGAGCGGATGAAGCTCAACAAAGATAGGCTTTCGAATAATTCGTGGTAATTATGGGATGGGTTACGAATTTCGTTCTACGAATCAAGGTACCTAGATGTAGACAAATGACTCTTCTGTTGGTATGCCATCGTATGTACAATTCTATGACTTTGAGAGATCGTGTGTTGTGTAAAGGAATGATTTTTGTAGATAAAAAACATGTGCAAAGTGCAGTTAAGGATTACCATGTTCGTTGGGTGAAACGAGAATTCAAGGTTGTTGAAAGCACACCAACCTTGTGGAAAGTTATTTGCAAACATAACCCTGGAACTTCGGTAATGTCCAGTTTATCTTCCCAGCAATGCAACTGGTGGTTGAGAGCGAGTTTCAACAAAAAACTTTCGATGTGGAAGATCACAAAATATGGACCTTCTCACTGCTGTTTAATGAATCTTTGTTTCTCATGGATCATGCCAATTTAGATAGAAATTTTATTGCTGATAGCCTAATGGGGATGGTACAGTGTGATCCATCTTATAGTATTAAGTATGTCCAACAAAATATTAAAGACAAGTATGGTTATAATATCCAATATGATAAAGCATGGCAGTCGATGAAACGTGCCCATGAAAATGTGTATGGTACTTGGGAGACCTCGTGCCGTTATTTGCCAAAATATATGGAGGCACTGAAATATAACCCTGGTATACAGTGGTTGAGTGGCAACACGTTGAACCTAGTGACAAAGAAGTGAAGACATTGTTGTATGTATTTTGGGCTTTCAAGCCATGTATCGATGGTTTTGTACAATCGTCGTCCGGTGATTAGTGTAGACGGAACACACCTCTATACTAAATACAAGCACAAGTTACTTATTGTTCTTTGTCACATTGACGCAAACCAACGAGTGTTGCCATTAGCTTACGCGATCGTGGATGAAGAGACTTTCGCATCTTGAACTGGTTCTTGGGATTAATATCCGCATATTATTCGAGGACGAGAAGGTGTGTGCCTTATTTCGTATCGTCATCCTGGAATAATACGGTCGATTGAACGGATGCCGAAATTCCAACCTCCTTATGGGTATCATCGTTTTGTTTGAGGCATGTTGTCTCTAATTTCCATAGTCATTTCAAGAATGTGAGGTTGAAGGATTTGTGTTGGCAAGCCGGGTCAGAACTAAGAGTTAGAGCGTTTGAGAAGACAATGGAGGAGATTAAAAAATTTAATGAACGTGCTCACGCTTACTTGGACGCTATAGACAGGAGCAAGTGGACTTTGTCGCATGATGAGGGGACACGTTGTGGAATGATGACAACAAACATTTCTGAGTGCATGAACTCGGTTCTAAAGGGTGCAAGAAGATTGCCAATTTGTGCCCTTGTGCGTTTCACTCTCACGCGTATTGTCACGACTTTCTACGATAGATTGAAAAATGCAACTACAACTTTGGAGAAGAACCAGTTGTGGCCAGATGACATCTTGCGGAAATACCAAAAACAGCAAAGGATGGCACTAAATCATATTGTGCAGATGTACGATTATCAAACTCAAACTGCAAATGTCACCACTGTCACACCAGGATCTAGTCGTGTCAGAACGTTCAAAGTCAACCTCTCTGCACAACAATGCTCATGTGGTCAATGGAGGAATGATGGGATCCCATGTTCACATGCAATGCAGACAGGTAAGTATGTTAACTTTGATCCGGCCACTTTTATGAGACCATATTACAACACATATACATATGTAGAGACATACTCTGGCCAGTTTACTCCACTCCCGAATGATGATGAATGGGATGATGCATCGTTTCAATTGCAACATAACCCATCCAGACGATTTCGGAGGAATCGTGGTCGAGATAGAACTACAAGATTTCACAATGCAATGGACTGGGCAGAGGAACGTGAGCGACAACAATACCAAGCTAGTGATCAAAGAGATATACGCACGCATGCATCTTCATCACGACACAACTGATGTATCATTCTCTGTTTGTATTTACTTCTGCTACGATTAAGTGTATTGTTACTTTCTCTGTATTTTCTTCACACTGGTCTATTAATTAAGATATTTTCTGTACAGGATGGGTGATCCTCAGACATATGGACCACGGGATCCTTCAGTACTTACTGCTCAGGCTACACACCGTTCTACAGCTGTACAGAAGGGGGATGTCGATACGATCATCTCTGTTAGGCATGGAGGTGCTCCTTTTTGGTCTTTCGATGGCCAGTTGGTGCAGTTACATCCACGTGTTGTACACACATTGTATCATATGGGATTTTATGGTGTGGCGCGTTGTGGTCGGATTGAAATTGACAACCATCTCATCACAAAGATTAGTTGAGCGTTGGCGCCCGAGACTCACACATTTCACTTACCACTTGGGAGGCCACAGTGACTTTACAGACGTTGCCATTATCCGGGGCTTCCTATAGAGGGCCGCCACAGATAGCTAGAGATTCGAGAGAGGACCAGGGATGAGTGGATATTATACACAACAATGGTTAGGTTTTGCTCCAACCTTAAACATGTTCCGAGGAGCATCACGCCTTAAGTTGGTTGCGTTGAGATCTCATTTCGAGCGGTCGCGATTGCGGACTACACACCTCGCTAGAGGTTGAGCAAGACGCCGAGGAATTGCGCTCCTTCTTATTGGTAGTTTTTTGATGCCGATTCATCCGCAACAACAGCTGTCTCGCATTACTTGATCACCGCAGATGCTTCGCAAAGATAGTTGGGGTAGTCTTTGTCTTTAGCAAAGATCTTGTCATGCAGAGTTATACACTTCACAGAGGTTGACAAGTCGGTCATCGGTGGACCCATGCTACTATTACGGTAAATTTAAATTTAGCATCGTATGTCTTTATATTTGCATTTCGGATAAATAAATGTATGTACTCATTGGTGCTTTGTTTACTGTTATGTTAGATTTGGGCTTGGAGCAGATTATCGTGATTGTTCCTCGCACCATACGTTCTCGAGTTCCCACAGACGATTATTATGAGGAAGTGGGCTGATGTAGATGAGCTACCTATTCCGCCGTCGGTGTTAGGTACTACACTACTAACATTGCATACATTCAACTTTAAACTCCTTACAACAAAATATGTAATTAATATGTACTATTTTCACATTTAGGTGGATGTAGTAATCGCAGCCTACACACACACGCTAGTCACTCCAGACGTATCATCGAGATATGCTCGATGTGACTTACGGATAAACACGTAAGGATTTACATGCATACTAAGTAATTTTAACTACATATTCAAATTTATTAATCTACAATTCAATTTATCACAAATGGATTTGGGAGCCATATGACATGGAGTCACGGATATAACAACATTGGGACCACGATGTATTTCGTAGTCATGGAGGTCTCAAAGTGCCCATTGATAAATCACGCTATCGTGAGATTCACCATCCCGAGCGAGTCTTGAGGCAGCTTGGTCTTATACAACATATTCCCGATGTGCCGCGAAAAACACACACATCACTCCATGATTTTACTCGCAGGCGTTCCCGGATGGGATCGCCCACGCACACCCATGCTACATGGGTCCAATATTGGGGATGGCTCACCCAATTTGTTGGAGGTGATGTGATAGTCAAGGTAGAGCACGATTCGTGGATATCGGCATGGTACAATCGTATTACACGCACGACGATTAATAACTCCACAAAACGAGCATATGGCAATCGGGTATCGGCCAGCGACATCGCAAATCGAGATGCCATGGTAATTTACCTATAAATTTACTATTATGCACATTTAAATTATAACATTATGTATCTATTTATGATATTTGTGTGTTACAGACTACTCTACTCGATCGGATGTGGATTAGTGTTCGGGATGTTAGTCTTCGACCCGAAACTGTTGATCACCTTAGACGTGATTTTATTGAGAGATGACTAGTGTGCGGCGTCTCCTGGATGCCTCCACCGTGAGCCGTTTCGTGAACCAAACGATCCGTCACAGCGCATGATCGACACGCAAAGACACGGACGACCACTACTGCGCCACAGACACCTCACACACATGTGGCAGGTCCATCTGGATATGTGTTGAGTCCATCTGCATATGCGTCAGGTCCATCTAGATATGCGGGAGGTCCATCTGGATATGCGGCAGATCCCTCCACTTCGCATCACACACCATATATGCCACAACCTGTGAATTATGATCAGTTTATACCACCCCAGTTCACATCATTTACTGATATGCTCAACACGGATGTGGGAATGACAGGTCCATCCACATATGCGCGTCCAAGTTTTCAGCATTCGCCTGTACCATTTCCCAGTGGATTTCAGAGGAGTTATATGGACATGGATCTGAACCCGTCTACTTCCGACCAACATGATATTGATAATGTCAATACGGTCCTGATTTTGCCAACGAGAGAGACATCCTCCGAGATGTGGCAATCGTGGTCATAGATATTAGGATTAACATTAGTCAAAATTATGTATTTAGTAATTAATTTTGTTAAGCCATATTAATTTTGAATGTAAATTTATAATTAATGGACATATTTGGATTAATTATAAAAATAGTTAAAGTTAGTCAAAATTATTTTATTAATGTTTGGAATAATTTGCATCCATTTTATGAAAATAGGTCCACAATTTAAACTATTGATTACTCAATCATTTTATAAATCAAAATGAATACAATTATTAATCCTAAAACTTACAATTATTATTCAATTATCTTTCATAACAGTTTGTCACTTTACCAATTTTTTTTTCGGGACTTAAATGGTTGGCGCATGTTTTAATCTGCGCTGGGCAAATATTTAAAAAAAAAAAAAAAAAAAAATACACACGCATACGCGCACATGGGTGGAGCGCCAAAGAGGGGTCCGCGACAATCCATGTGCGCCACCGAGAATTATTTAAAAAAAAAAAAATTTCTAAGGTTGGCGCACATGGCGGGAGCGCTAACAGAAGGCTGGCGCACAAACCCATGTGCGCCATCAAGTAAATCAACAATAGTATCAAAATCTGTCATATTAGCACAATTTAATTTCAATTTGGTTTTTGCCACAATAAAGCAAAAAGCCCAAACTTTTGCTTGGAAAATCACTAAAATATTGGCAGACATGACCTGTAGCTGCGCACTTGCTCACCAAGCAAAGCATCGCTCATTTCTTTTATTTTTTGTTTTCTTTAAATCTCAGAAAGTATTGAAAGTCAAATCGTCCTCTTCAATTCCATCCCAATTCACATTCATCAATTCTCAAATCAATCTTCCCAATTAAACTTCTCATAAATCCGAATTGTTATACGGAAGGCACAACTGAAATTGGGGAAGTAGATGGAATCAATGGAGAGTTTATTGGTGCGCATGTGCCTCGAGGCAGCGACTGAAAGCGCCGACGCTGTCGAAAAGTGGCGGAGGCAGCGGCGGACTCTTGAGCGCATGCCGTCTCATCTCGCCGAGGCTCTCCTCCGCTACCTCCTCCACCGCCGCCTTCTTTTCCCTTCTCTGCTCGAGTAAATCCTCATAATAACTCAGGAATTTGCTTTATTATTTTTATTATTATGTTTATGTTGAGCTGTGAGTTTAACTTTGTGCTGATTTTCTGAGGTTCGATAACTGTGAAACTTGAAGTGTGCATGCTTTAGTATGTATATGTGAAGGCAATTATCATATGAGCGCTCGGGAACTAACTTCACACAGTAACTGTAGTTTTTACATGAATTTGGCCACGTTTTTATGCTGCATTTTACTATTAATGAACTCTGCAAGCTAGTAGATCAGACTGCCTAGCTACATATAACTGACATTCAAGTATTTACATGTATAGTTTTTGTCATAATTGGATTTGTTATGCTGAAATAAGGATAATGCTTGAGAAACTATGGAATTTTGTCACTGATGTATTCGGCTGAATATTCTAATCGTTAGAAGTCTAATCTAATGATTGTAGATCTGTGTGTAATTTAGATTGCAGAGTCAGGGTAAGCGGCAGTTGATCTGTTTATGTTTGTCAAAATAGGTGACTGTACTCGAAGTTTAATGGAGGCATAATGCTTCAGAAGTAGATTCATGTTTTTGTTTGAATTGATTGATCGATGATATTCTTCTGCCTGCAGATAATTTACTGTATTACTGAATCAATTTAAGCTTTAAAAAGATGATTTTTTTGTAAGTATGTGTTGTAGTAAGCAATGGATTATTGGATTACCTTTTAGTGCTTATTTATGAATGATTTGCGATCATTGAATATATAACTATGGTAGAAATGTATATCTTTCTATTGTAAACATGATAACAGAATGGCTGCAATGCTTCTTCAGTTAGTTATACATTGTGTTTGACATCTTCATTTATATGTCATCCTTCAGAGTTTTCAAATACAGTGTAGAGGAAATTGATTTGAGAGGTGAGAGCTGTGTAGATGCAGAATGGATGGCATACTTGGGGGCATTCCGATACTTGCATTCAATAATTCTGGCAGATTGCCATAGAATCAACAATTCAGCTCTTTGGAGTATAACAGGTGTACAGATGATGCATTTTTAATTTAGTCATCTTACTCTTAGAGGCTGTGTGCTCGCGTGTTTATATACTCTTGCTCTTTACCCAAAATGAAGGAATGTATTTCCTCAGCCTATAGCAACATGGCATGCATATCTTGATGTGATTACTTTTTCCTAAACTGTTGGTTCAGTTTTTCTTTGTTTAAGTTGTCTTTTAACTGTGATGATGAACTAGTAGCAGCTAGAATTCATATCTCTTGCCCCTCGATTTATACTTCCTTTTACAGGCCATTCTGTTGGAGTCAAAAACTAGTTTATTTATGTTGTTCTTTCTGAATAGTTAACTCCAGCTATTAGCGTCAAAGTGAATATACATATTCCCAGTTTAAGGGCCATGCTGTCCTTAAAAGTGATATAGTTCATAAACTGTTACTATGCTTTACTGTACTTATAGTAATTATCTCTGACCTCAAGGTTGTGTTGAATTTCAAAAATTAATTAGCATATAATTTCTTATTGTAACATCTTTGTGGTTCTACTACTGACTGCAACTGTTAGCAAGTTTAAGATATATGTTTCATCTGGACTGGCTTCATTTTATAAATATTACTATATCAGCTGTGAGTTTTATTTTGTTCATGTAGTATAATGTTAGTGATAAGAATGTTTGACATCTTTCAGGCATGACAAATTTAAAGGAGGTGGACCTTTCAAGATGCTCCAAGATAACAGATGCAGGGATTAGACATCTATTGTCAGTTCCATCTCTTGAGAAGTTATACATTTCAGAAACTGGTGTTACTGCAGATGGTGTTGCGGTGCTCGCTTCACTAACTAACTTATTGATGTTGGACCTGGGAGGTTTACCTGTCACTGATTCGACTCTGAGTCATAGTTGTCAAAAGCGCGCCTAGGCGTCGCCTAGGCGATAGGCGACCATATACCGCCTAAGGGTGACTACAGGCGACAAAAGTGGCGAAGCGGTCGCCCGGGGCGCCTAGGCGTCGCTTTTTCTTGAGGCGATAGGCGACAAAAAGCGACGCCCGGCACCCTGGGCGTTTTTTTGTGTTCTCCAGTTTTTTTTTTTTTTTTTAATACAAAGGGCTTTTAAGTAAAGTGTGTTTTAAAGTCTTAAACCCTAAAGCATAACCCACTAGTCCACTACCCAGTCAAAGACCATTCACTGCTCTCAAAGAAAGAGAGAAGAAAGAGCAGAACTGCGCTACAGTACGCCGCTACAGTACACCGCAGTACCCCACTGCGCGCGCTACAGTATGCGCTACAGTGCACAACCAGGTATTGTTATGAAAAATATTGATGATTGTAATAATGAGTGGTTAATTGGTGAGATGGAAGCCGGTGATGAACCTGTCTTTGAGTTATAATGATGAGGATGAAATGGGGGATTTTGAAAGTGAATGATTTATGCATCTTGCTTGACCAAACTTTAAAATACTTAGGATGGGATTGAATTTTAATGTTGTTTTGTTGACATTATATTATTATCACTATGCTTTTGTTGCTTGATGATTTACTTTAGTATGATTTATTATTTTTGTTGTTGATGTTTAGGAGAATATAAATATATAACATGTTTTTCTAGTTGTTGTCGCTTGCGTGGCAAGGCCATCGCTTTGTCGCCTAGGCCATCGGGCGCTAGTCCATGGCTTGTCGCCTTGGCGTCGCCTATCGCTTTAACAACTATGCTCTGAGTTCTCTTCAGGTGGAAAATCTGTTGTCTGTGCTCTCCCCCTCAGTTTTTTCTATGTCATGTTTCCTTGGGAGCTGACTTTGGTAACTTTGGTTCATTTTCCCACTTTTACCACTTATATATATTATAGATGTGCATTTTAGTATTTCAACAAAAACATTGTATTAATAATAGTAGTGCATGCAATAACATTTTATTTTTCTGTGACGATCTTCTACAAATATAATGGGGTACAAAAGATTTTATTAAATGCATCATGGTGCATGGTGAAATAATTATTTCTTTCAGTGTTATAAGGGTTCTGTGCCTGCTGTATATCATTACTTTTGAAAATCTTTTTTCGGATTTTCTGCCATTTGTTTACATCAAGAATAAGGGATTGAAATGGAAATGGCTACTTTGAATGTTAGTCTGGTCCTGGACTCCTGGGACTTATAGGCTTGTCTTTGATAATGGATCTCAACTAGGTGAGCGTATGGTGCCATGTTGTATGTGTCTTTCACTATCTTGAGTAGACACGATGAAATATCAAAGAATACATGAAAGAAAGTAAAAAAGAAAAGAATTTATTTTTTTGGTGTGCACTTAAAGTGGTTGTTTCTAACGTTTCTTGTATTTCTCTTTTGCCTGTTCTGAATTGTCAGCATATGAGTGATTTAATCTAATATTTTTAGGGTCTCACGAAATTGCAACATTTAGACCTTTGGGGAGTGAAGTATCTAATAAAGGTGCAGTTCTCCTCAAGATGTTTCCAAGCTTGAGCTTCTTAAACCTCGCTTGGACCAACGTAACAAACTTGCCGAATTTGTCCTCTCTTGCTTGTCTAAACATGAGTAACTGCACCATACATTCTCTATTCGAAGGAGGTGGTCAGAAAGTTTGCCTGGAGAAAGTTATACTATCTGGAGCTACAATTACTGATGTTTCCGAAGTCTTTCAATATGTCGAAGCAAGTAAACTTTGTTTATTGGATATATCCAATTCTTCCATTCAGTCGTTCAGCTTTTTGTGTTCTATGAGCGCAATGATCGATTTGAACCTGAGTGATAGTGCACTGGATGACAATTCTGTCGAACACATTGCACGCATAGGAGCAAATTTAAAATACTTGAATCTCTGCAATACAAAAGTAAGTTCTGACGGGATTGGAGCATTAGCTGGACATGTTCCTAATCTGGAGACTTTATTGTTGTCTGGCACATCCATTGACGACAAAGCTGTCCCATATTTTAGCATGATGCCCTCACTCAAAGTCATCAACCTAAGCAGTACAAATGTGAAAGGTGCTATTCCAATATCAGCACCATTCAAATCTTTTTAGTGTTTGTCTAGGATAATTACAAAAACGACCCCTAAGGTTTGGAGTAATTACAAAAAAAAAAAACAGAGAAGTTTCAAAATTACAAAAAAAATAAAAAAATCTTGAGGTTTGATTCAAATCTCAAGATATTTTTGTAATTTTAAAAAACCTCTGGGTTTTTTTTTTTTGTAATTACCCCAAACCTCAGGAGTAGTTTTTGTAATCATCCCTTTTTTCTATAATGCTCTATTTTGCAGGATTTGAAAACCCTAACCTCAAGTGATGTTTCTACTATATCAGGTCTAATTCACAAGGAAGGCAATGTTCTCAACGAGGTCCCATCATTTTCCGTACTGGAAAGTCTTAGTCATTTAGAAAGGCTGGATTTGGAAGAGATGCATATTAAAGACACCGCACTTTGCCCTCTTACAAAAATGGCCAAATTAAGCTATTTATCTCTGCAAAATGTCTCCCTCACGGATGCATCTTTACACCTCATCTCGTCTGCCACAAAGTTGAAACATCTCGGTGTTCGTGATGCTGTGCTGACGGATGGTGGGCTTAATAGTTTTATTCCTCCTCCGGCCTTGGAAGTGCTTGATCTCAGGGGATGCTGGCTACTGACGAAGGATGTTCTCTTGCATTTCGCCATAAGCATCCGCAAATTGAACTAAGGCATGAGTTTGTGGAGACAATTGATAAAAGAAACTTCCATTATTCATCGCCATCACGAGTGACTATGAAGAGGACTATGCAATGCAAGCAGAGGCAGGGCAAGCTGTCCATGTCACCCCGTAGGTCTGATGAGATTTTTTTGGGTGAGATATCTTAACTGTATGTATCTCCACTGAGTTGTCTTCGATGATAACTGCCTTAACCACTTAATAATGTTGTCCATGCAGATCAAAGATTGAAATATAGCAGAGAAGAATTATTAGCTCTGCAATTTTCATCTGCAGCATTTTCAACTTTTCACTCATCAAGGTAATCCGGGACCATAGTGTGACTTAAAAGCTGGAATCCAATTTCTTGTTTCTGAATAATTAGGGATAAATACAAAAACTACCCCTAAGGTTTAGCCTAATTACAAAAACCCCAATTATATTTCAAAATTACAAATACCCCATTAAGGTTTGTATTTACCTAACAAATAATCTCCTCTTGAGGCCACTTGAGGGTACAATTTTGTAAGCTAGAAACAAATATAAGGGGATATTTGTAATTTTAAAATATAACAATTTTTTTGTAATTAGGACAAACCTCATGGGTAACTTTTTGTAATTAACCCTAATAATTATATGTGTTGATGGTCAATGCAACTCATTTTTCCTCTGCGCCTGTAGGGATGCATGAATTTTATGTAGGATTTCTACTTGTACACAATGTTGTATTCTTAATTTGGTCTAAGAGAAGTGCTTCTATCCCATGATTTTGTAATTATAGACAATGAATTATATCTTTGTGAAAATTGAAGCAGAGGTTTGCATTCAGTATGATAGTCGAATTATGATCGATCCTAGAAGATGTGAGATATTGCTAATCAGAGCGCTTAATTACATAGCCATCTTTTCTTTAATAATTTACTTGAATGAGAATGTTTTCTCAGTGTTTAAACCTATTTAATAATTTACTGTGAGTGTACTGTACGTTGTCTCAGAGATTGTTTAAACCTATTTAGTAAATAATAATTAAAAAAAATTACAAGTGAAGACTGAAGATCCACTCTAATACTATTTCTCTAACCAGAGCAGATCACGGTTAAGACTATCTCCAACCAAATTAATTCCAAAATTTGTCAACGGTGATGATTATAGAAGTGAGTCATATTCCATTAAAACAAACACGTTATAATTAAGATACGGTTGCGGACTCTATGATGCAGGCGGAAGCTCACAAAGATGAAGAGAAGCACACAAAGTCGTATACGTTGTGCAAAAACGTAAAAAAACGATGCTTTGGAAAAGAGATTAATTTCAAAACTTAATATTATTCAATCACCCTAAAAATAATAACGAAACAAATATTTATAGGATTAAAGCCCTATAACAATAAAACTCCTAACTATTGAAAACTCTTAAACGATAATAAAATAACCTAATAAGTTAATCTTAATAGATAATAAGATATCTTTATATCTTTATCTCCATCACTCTCTCTGGGGTCGAGACAATTCGTTCTTCAATCGGAAGGAGATCTTGACTAAAAGAATTGTCCACCATGGAGGGGCGAGGAGGACGAGATGGAAAAACAAGGTGAATATTATATTATTATCATGTATTTGAGTTGAATCAAGAATAAAAAAATTCAGGTTGATATCCAACGCCAAAAATATATTTTCCGTCAATTCGACATTGACAAACTTCTCCTTAGATCTTGTCAACGATTTTGTCAACAATAATCACCTCTTTAGGATTAATATTTTATCTGTATGAGTAACTAATAACTAATAGAGTTGGAATGGGTGAGACATCAACAAAGTCTTCGATCTCGGAGAAGGAATACAATACCCATGTTCCATCAATGAATCAACATCCTCAATTTCTTTATCAAAAATCGATGGGTCGTCACCAATCTCCTCCTCAAACTTTGGAAGTTCTTTGTAGCCAACCTATATTACAATGTCGTCACTTTCTTCATCAAAGAATTTTTTTAGTCAAGATCTCCCTTCCGATTCTACCTTAAAAGCATTTATGTAGTGTCTAGTTATGACCAAAATCTTTCCACTCTTACTACAATGACCAAACACATTGGTACGAGACTTCTAGTACAACTTGGTTGCCACCCTCTAAAGTTCAACGCTTCAACGCGATTATAACATAAGATTTTGTTCTCAATTTAAATGACAATAAAACGAAAGAGGGGTGAAAGGAAAATACTTTTGAAAAATACCAAATGTAAGACGTCAACAATCATTTTTGTTCAAGTAAAACGGTTAAGGCGCTGTGAAGGGTGGTGCAGGCTTCCGCGGAAGCGTAACGAGTAAACGAACAATGAATAAAAGCAATACGAATCTTCTCAAAAAAACGTAAATTGCATGAAAAAGAGATAAATCTCAAAACTTAATAATATTAAACCTCCCTAAAAAAAAAAAAATAGCAAGTATTTATAGGATTAAAATCCTACCACAACAAAACTCCTGACTTGACTAGGAAATTTAAAAGATAAACTAAATAAAACTCCTAACTTGACCGAAAAACTTAAAAGATAAACTAAATAGAATCTTAAACACACAAATCACTATCTAAAATATAAGATATTCTAAAATCTTAAAAGATAATAAACTAGATATTATCTTCATCATTCTCTCCGGGGTTGAGACGATTCGTCCTCGAATCGGAAGGGAGATCCTATAAAATTATCAAATCATGGAGGGGTGCGAGGAGGACGAGATGGAAAAACAATATGAATATAACCATGTATTTGAGTTGGATCAAAAATAAAAAAATTCAGGTTGATATCTAGAACACCATCATCCATTATCTGGTAGCCTCTAATACCAGTATAATATGATATCTGACTCCGCAAATTATATTTTTCATCCATGCTGACATCAACAAACTTATCCTCATATTTTGTCAATTCTGCCAAAGAAGGCAATAATCTCCTCTTTAGGATTAATATTTTATCCGTGTCATGAAAGAATGATAGTATGGGAAAGGGTGAGACATCAATAATATCGTTGATCTCTGGTGGAGGAAGACAATATCTACTTCCCATGAATGATTCAACATTCTCAACTTCTTTATCGAAAATTGGTGGGTCATCATAGCCACCACTTTCCTCCTCATCAAAAATTGGTGGGCTATCATAATCACCATTCTCTTTAAATTCCATAAGTTTTCATAACCAATCTCTTGAATGAGATCTTCATCTTCCTCGCCAAAAATTGATGGTCCATCATATCCACCATCTTCAATGTCACTTGAGAATAAAACATCCATGTCTATGGAATAAGTTTCCAATGGGGTGAACTCGGATAGACACAATATCGCAGTAAACTCACAACCATCAAGAAATTGTTTTTCAAATGCCTCTTGATTTCTTGAAATTAGATGCGCATGATATGGAATTGTTATGTCATCAAGTCGATCTCGATGGATCCGTGGTGGTGTCATTCATGCGTTGTGGATTCGGTCTGGACAACATGGTTCGGAGCGTAAATCGGTCTCTGAATACTAATCGATGCATGCGCCGCACAAGCAATACTAATCTTCTCAAAGAAACGTAATGATGGAGATAATATTTAGTTTATTATCATTTAGAATTTTAAAATATCTTATATCCATTATTTTTAGGGAGGTTGAATACTATTAAGTTTTAAGATTTATCTATTTTTCATGCAATTTACGTTTCTTTGAGAAGATTCGTATTGCTTTTGTTCGTTGTTCGCTTACTAGTTACGCCCACCGCATCGCTTGGTATTCGAGACCGACATTACGCTCATTAACCATGTTGTCCAGATCGAATCCACAACGCATGAACGACATCGCATAGATCCATCAAAGAAATCGACTTGCCGACAAAATAATTCCATATGGTGCGCGTCCAATTTCAAGAAATCAAGAGGCTTGTTGAAAAATGATTTCTTGATGGTTGTGAGTTTGCATGCGATATTGTGCTACCCAGTTCACCCCATTGGAAACATATTCCATGGACATGGATGTTTTATTCTCAAGTGACATTGAAGATGAAGGATATAATGGACCACCAATTTTTGATGAGGAAGATGAAGATCTCATTCCGAGATTGGTTATGAAAAACTTCTAGAATTTAAAGAGAATGGTGACTATGATAGTCCACCAAATACACCGTATTTGAGACCACTAGATAATGGATGGTGGTGTTTTACATATCAACCTTGTATTTTTTATTTTTGATTTAACTCAAATACATGATTATATTCATGTTGTTTTTCTATCTCGTCCTCCTCGCGCCTCAATGGTTTGATAATTTTTATACGATCTCTCTTCCTAGTTCGAGGACGAATCGTCTCGATCCCAAAGATAATGATAGAGATAATATCTAGTTTATTATCTTTTAGGATTTTAGAATATCTTATATTTTAGATAATGATTTGTGTGTTTAGGATTCTATTTAGTTTATCTTTTAAGTTTCTATTCAAGTTAGTAGTTTTATTGTTGGAAAGTATTACAATGGTTACAACGGGAAAAGCCTTCAAGATGCCTTACAAAATGAAACATAAAATTACAAGAAATGTAAAACCTAACTATTACAAATCTTGAAAGGACTCCAACTCGAGGAAGCATGAATCGACATAACTTGAAAAACAAAAGCCGAGTCGAGTAGAACTCTATCCGCAGACAAATACATCCCTGGCTAGTGCTCACGGTTTGGCGTAATGTCCCCAAAGATAAAACGGATTTACCTCGTTTGTGTACATGCAGAGCACCACCGACACAAAGGCACCTTTTGAACTCGAATGAGCGAGAATTGTTCTTTGGACACGAATGCGAGAAGGAAGTGTTCTTGAAAATGTTCGTCAAAAATTACGACACTTTTACCGACACTTGAAGAATATGTAGAGATATGCGATTTTTCTCTGTTTATTCCGACTTCATCTCTTCCTTCTAACCCCCTCAATGCAGCAAAACGCCTAAGACTTATATAGTCATCATTTCCAACACTTGTAGGGAATTAAAGATTAAGAGAGTGGGCATTAACATCATATGTAACTCCCATGAGTTACAACCTCTTCTTATGACCACCACTTGAGGAGTTACAAACTCCAAAAGACACATGAACCTAGACACCTCCAATGTCTAGATTCATCCACACATGAACCTGGACACCTCCAATGTCTAGATTCATCAGGCCCAACAGTTACTTGAATTTGGGCCAAGCCCATTTTCAAGTTACAAAACTAACTAAACCTGAACCCGAGCCCAAAGGGTCGGTCCGGTCCAAGGCCCATTTGTGATCATACACTTGTGTTATAGTATATCCAACCAATAACACTTTCTAGTATTTAATACTAGGATAAACTATGTCCATCCGCACATGGCCAACTTCGTGTATTAATTTCTCACTCATCACCGAAATTCGATTTTGAGAAATATAAAATATACGAAAATACTCAAACGTAGATTAACAATTCATAATTTAATTCCTCTTAAATTCTTAACCACCGAAAAATCTGGTCAAAGTCGGTCGACGCCCACTTTCTCAAAACCAAATTTCCAACAATCCCCACATGAGTGGAAATTAATGCATGCATGAATGCGGACACGCAACCCGATCCTCAAGAGACAATCGCATCCTAAAGGTAGCTTGTGGCTTTGAACCTTCCGTAGTTAATCTTTGTTGGGTACACCGGCGGCCAGTGGACGCAATGCTTGAACTATTCCTCCACGGTGTATACCGAGACAATAAGATTAACACGAAGGTCTCAACACCTCATGTTCTAACGTTTTGTGTCCATTTCGCCATGGACACCACTTTGGATTCGTAAGTGTTACTTTGAAGCGGCCCTCACTTCTCACTTATATAGGTGATCTCCTATCCGAGTATCCTGCCATACTCAACCTCAACGAGGTATAGGAATCATTAAAAGTCAAACGACTTTGCCTCGCCTCGCCACAACTTGCGTGTGTTTCAAACTTGGCATTGCTCTCTGGGATGGGTTGAAACATTGTTTCCAAGTGTTACAACATAACCTTCATAGCTTAGTTTTCCCATTGAACCAAGTTCTTGGGATCTCCATCATCATGGTTGGGTTACCACTATGATGGTTATTTTTACTTTGTGGACTTTAAGCCCATTCCCTCTAGCAATTTACTCAATTGATCTCGATTGATCCTTTTCAAAAGGATCGCCAAATTGTCTTTTGACTTTCGTAGTCAATTGACATTACACCATTTGAGATAAATTGTCTAACGGTATTATGTCTCCGACGAATATGTCTAGACTTACCGTTATACATATTACTCGTGCCGCTTCCTATAGCCGATTGGCTATCACGAAAACACAGGCTTCCTCCAACATGGAATATCTTCCAAAAGTTTGAAGCCACTCTGCTTCTTCACCACTTTATCCAAAGCTATAAACTCGATTTCATGGTGGACTAAGCTATACACGTTTGTTTCGTGGACTTCCACGATACAACAACTCCTCCAATGGTGAATATGTATCCACTAGTGGAATAAGAATCTTTCAAATCCGAAATCCAACTACCATCACTATACCCTTCAAGTACAAAATGTGGATATCTCGAGTATTATAGCCCATACTCCAATGTATACTTCAAGTATTTTAACACCTTGTTAACGCTTTCCAATGCTCGTGGCTTGGATTGCTCGTGAACCTACTAAACATATTTACGGGGTAGGCCAAGTCCGGGCGTGTACAATTTGTAATGTACATCGATCGCCTATAATACGTGAGTATTCCATCTAAGCCACTGGTTCTCGCTTTTATTAGCAATCGATTTACACTTAAATCAATGGGCGTCTTTGACGTTGAATCGTCAAAAGCATTGAATTTCTTGAGCACTTTCTCCACATAGTGGGATTGTGACAAGATAATTCCATCGAGTCCTCTGATTTTTATCCCCAGGATCACATCAAGACCCCATATCCTTCATGTCAAAGTTTCTCTTTAACATTCTTTTCATGTCCATGATAGTATCATGACTACTTCCCATGATTAACAAATCGTCTACGTATAGAAAAACTATGACAAATGCTTCCGATGTCCCTTTGACATATACGCATTTATCACACTCGTTGATTTTAAACCCATTTGACAACATCGTGTTGTCAAACTTAAGATGCCATTGTTTTGGAGCTTGTTTCACCATACAAGGATCTTATCAACTTGCACACCTTCTTTCTTGATCGGGTGCAACAAACCCTTCGAGCTATTCCATATAGATTTCAACATCTATCTCTCCATTCGTAAACGCCGCGTCTTGACATCCATCGATGAATCTCTAGATTGTGCAAAGCGGCCAATCGCGAGAAGCACCCGAATAGACGCAATCCTCGTTCGAGAATAAGTGTTAAAGAAGTCATACCCTTCTTTCTTTAAAGCCTTTGGCTATAAGCCGTGCTTTATACTTATCAATAGTTCCATCTCGCTTTATACTTCTTCTTTAGGATCCACTTACATCCTAAAGGCTTATGACCAATAGGGAGATCAACCAACTCCCACGTAGGATTTTGGCGAATGGACTCGATTTCACTATTGATTGCTTCTTTGCCGTAGCGGAACATCCGGACTACTTAGAGCCTCTTTAATCGAGTTTGGCTCACCATCTAACATCAATATTAGAAAGTCGGGTCCAAAGGACTTAACCACCTTAGGCCTCTTACTTCGCCGTCTCGATTCTTCACCACTCTCGGTGTTGAACTAATCGTTCTATCAAGTGTGAGACAAAGTGTGTCGTGCCAAGTGTTATTCCGGATGTTATAACACCCGACGCAAAGACATTCAAAGAACATCTCGCAGTAACACCCGCAAATCGTTTCCAAATGTTATAACACCGTAAGTAACACCTCCAAAGAACACCTCCGAAACATCTCAATACATCGTTTTTTAAACTTCCATCTATCCTTTATTTACAAGGATAAATATTCTCAAAGAATATAGCATTTCTTGACTCAATTATGGTACCAACTGTCATATCCGAATTTTATGACTTATGGACCATAATTCTATATGCACAATTGTTAAGTGCATAACCAATAAATACACAACCGAATCGTTTTAGGACCGATTTTAACTTGCTTTGGTTCGTATTGCAACCTTAGCCAAACACCCCCACACTTTAAGGTATTTATAAGAAGGCTTATGATTTTTCCACAATTCACAAGAAGTCTTATTTTTTCCTTTAAGTGGGATTTTATTTAATATGTGGTACACCGTTAAAACGGCTTCCCCACATATTCTCGAGTTACTTTGTTCAACTCCGATTACCCCGAAACTTACACAAATTTCATGGTCGTTTCATTAGCATTAGAATGCTTTCCGTTGTTCTAAAACAATTAGAACCCCGTTCCAACAATATTGTTAGAACCTCGTTCAAACAAATTTGAACCTTGTTCCAACAATTTTGTCCGAACCATTTACAAATGAGTGTGACCTTAGATGTTGTCACACCTTCAACAACATTTCGAGACCTCACACTTGGTTCTAAAACCGCCTTAGGTGTTCCAACACTTTTGGCAACATCTCCTGCAAGTGTCGTTCTTCATCATTCCGCTTTTCGTGTTACAACACCTCGGATAAACACTTTCTCGCAATCGTGGTACAATGTCACTACTTGGTGTTACAACACCTCATAAACACTTTCGCAACACTTAAATCTGGTGAGCTCGAAAGCCATAGGTGAGACAGAAAGTGTGGTCATACCCCCATGACGATCATGGATCCGTTAGAATTCTTAAAAAGTATTCCAACTCAATTTACTCGAGTCTCTACCAAGACTTTCATGGATTTAGCTTCGGACGTCCGATTATTTTCTTCGATTTTCAATCGAGCAATCGTGCCACTAATCCAATTTCCTTCCAGCTTATGCATTTAGGAATTCATGAAAATTCTCCAACCTGGTAACAACATCTAAACGATGCAAACCATTTGGAATTTTTCATTAAAACAACATCCCTTCAAAGACAAATATCATGCGGGATCAGTTGAAACTTTTAGACTAGTTTCAACATAATTTTGGATTGTTAGAATCAACCATTTCTCAATCCAAAACTAGAAATAACGAATCTCTTGAAAATCACATCCTCATTTCGTATTTCTTTTCAAAACCATGAACCTTTTGGAAAAACATCCTCGATTCATATCAAACTACACAATACGCATAAAAAGTGTACCATTAAGTCTTTTAAAAACAAAGTTGCGACATAGAAATCACCATCCTAGCCCCATGCTTAAAACACAACGAGTTTTTAGCAACAACTACAATTCCAAAGATCAACCGAAAGTCTTCCCGTGATTCATCTCCAAGCTAAAGTTATGTTTCTCCTCGCCATCCGAAGGTACGATATTTATCTTGCGATTGTTGGAAAGTATTACAATGGTTACAATTGAAAAAACCTTCAAGATGACTTACAAAACAAACATAAAATTACAAGAAATGTAAAACCTAACTATTACAAATCTTGAAAGGACTCCAACTACGAAGCATGAATTTGACATGACTTGAAAAATAAAAGCCGAGTCGAGTAGAACTCTATCCGCAGACAAATACGTCCCGGCTAGTGCTCACGGTTTGACGTAATATCCCCAAAGATAAAACGGCTTTACCTCCTTTGTGTACAAAGAGCACCACCGACACAAAGGCACCTTTCGAACTCGAATGAGCGAGAACCGGCCGGACACGAATGCGGAAGAAATATTCGTCAAAAGGTTACGACACTTTTACCGACACTTGAAGAATATGCAGAGATATGCGATTTTTCTGTGTATACTGACTTCATCTCTTCCTTCTAACCCCCTCAATGCAGCAAAACGCCTAAGACTTATATAGACCATCATTTCCAACACTTGTAGGGAATTAAAGATTAAGAGAGTGGGCATTAACATCATATGTAACTCCCATGAGTTACAACCTCTTCTTATGACCACCACTTGTGGAGTTACAAACTCCAAAAGACACATGAACCTGCAGACACTTCAATGTCTAGATTTATCCACCCATGAACCTGGACACCTCCAATGTCAGATTCATCGAGCCCAACATTACTTGAATTTGGGCCAAGTCCATTTTCAAGTTACAAAACTAACTAAACCGAACCCGAGCCCAAAGGGTCGGTCCTGGTCTAAGGCCCATTTGTGATTATACACTTGTGTTATAGTATATCCAACCAATAACACCTTCTAGTATTTATACTAGGATAAACTATGCCCATCCGCGTGGCCAACTTCGTGTATTAATTTCTCACTTATCACCGAAATTCGGTTTGAGAAATATAAAATACTACGAACATCTACTCAAAACGTAGATTAACAATTCATAATTTAATTCCTCCTTAGCCACCGAAAAATCGATCACAATACTTGCTATTTTATTATTTTTAGGGAGGTTGAATATTAATTATAATATTGAGATTTATCTCTTTTCATTGTAATTTACGTTTCTTCACGAAATTTCGTATTGCTTTTTTTTCGTTGCTCATTTATGTTAGGATATATTTTGATTTAAAACTAAGGCCTTGTTTGTTTATGTTTCCAAGGCCCCATTTCCAATTTCCAACTATTCATAGAAATGGAATCATGTTTGTTTCTAAAATTTCCAATGGAAATCATCATTTCCACTTTCTACTTTTCACATAAAACATCATCTCAAACCTACAATTTCAATTCTCAACCCTATACAACCCTACATCACTTATCAATCATTATTCTTATTTTTTAATCCAATTATATATGTGGGACCCTCCATTACCAACTTTATCTACTTAAAATACTACTATATATATCTAATGGGACCCACTAGCCTACAATCTTACAAATATAATATTATATATTTAATTAAAATATTCAACCACTATCAACTTTTCAAATTATTATATTCATAAAATACTATTTCAAAACTATTTAACCAAACATAATCTCATTTCCAAACCTACATAAAACTCATTCTCATTCACTTATCCAAACATAATTCCAATTTTCACACGAAAACCAATAAATTATGAAAATTCATTTTCCAACACTAGAAACTAGAAATAGTCCATGGAAACATAACCATACAAGGCCTAAACTTCCTACATTTTAGCTATCAACGACTAATTCACACCCACGTTCCTATTTTTGGTGCAAGTGGTTAAGTGGGTAATTGACTATTAGTTGCATTAGGTTTAGTTGTTAAAGGGCCAGCTATTATTCTTCAAGTATATTCGCCAATACTACTCTTTATTGACGACTAATATCACTCTTCATTTTTGGCCGTTCATTTCGTTTTGACATATACATTGATTGATCTTGTTAAAATATTGCTACTACGAATCTTCTATTTGGGCAACACAAAAATTGTTCGTCATCGATTAAAAGGCAAAAAATCCCGACCCCTCTTTCTTTAATTTTTTCCCGTTGATTGGGCATTGAGTATACAAATGGTTCGGGGTTCTCTTCATTGCACATGAGAGCACCAACGGTTTGTCGAATCTTGAGAGAGAGACGTGCTATCAATAAATTACCAAAGTCAAATGGGGGGGCATTTCCTCTATAAAGAGAGCGCTACGGCCGCTTTCGATCTAATCTATCCTAAACTTGACTCCTATTTAATTTTTGGCTTGTTGTCATTTTATTGTTGTTTGTTCCTAAATTAGCGTAAATTCCTGCGATTTTTGTACTTATTTTTCCATCAAGTTTAGAGAGGAAAACAATAATTTCTATTAATTTAGGATTATTTGCTACATATCAAACATGGATTTTCTTAAGTCATTGTCTAGCAAGTCTGAAAATTTTGATGGAAAAAACTTTTTTCATTGGCAACAACAAATGAAATTTTGGTTGATCAATTATGATTATTTTCTCTCGTGATTATAAATGGTCTTAAAGAAAATGGTAAAAGTTCTCGCTACTAAGTCTCTGAGACACCTACTAGTAAGGATACTACTAAAGACTCTAGTGACAAAATTGATGACCTTGCTGATAAGGATATTATTTTTCATGGTAGAATCTTGAGTGATTTCTCTAATAGTATATATAGTATTTTTTCTCATACCAAATCGCACTTGAATTGTGGAATGCCCTTGACTATAGTTACTGCGATCTGCTGAAAAAGTTTTCAAACGTATGTATATTGATGACTAGTTAGATTTTCAAATGGTTGATGCCAAAAGTATTTCGATGAGTTAATTGAGTTTGAGAACCTCATTTATGATTTGAAAGCAAAATGAGTCGAACAAAGTGATTCTCTTTATGTTTTCTTTTATTAAAAAATTGTCACTATCTTGGTCTAATTTTGCTAGAGGTCTTAAGTATAAGCCCTAAATTTTTCTCTTGGAGATTTTTTTGTTGCTTTGAGAATTAAGGATAGACACGCTCTTCTCAACAATCTAAAAAAACTAATTTTCAAGGCAAGACTTTAATTGTTGAAAATTCTCACAAAACAAAGCCTATTTTTTTCAAGAAAACTGGACCAAAAAAGGCTAATGGCGGAATCGGTAATAATAAATTCAATAACAAAAGGTAAAAATGGGAGTCCGGTTCGGTGTTGGGTTTGTGGGAGGACTAATCATATTGCCAAGAACTATTTTCACCGCCATGGCCACAAAAATCCGTCCAAACCCCTCATCGACTTCTAAACCACAAGCTAATGTGGTGACTTGGGGCCTCCTCAGTTTTCCCGGCTAACATATATTTTGTTAGTAGCCCGTAGTTAAATACTATTTTTAACTCAAATGATTGGTAGATAGACTCGGGGCTAATGTTCATGTGTGCGCCGATAAAAAAAAATATTTTTATCATATCGTATCAAGCACAAGAATCGCTGAGCATGGGGAATGGGAGTATGGCTCGTGTCCCAGCGAAGGCCAAGTTCGATTAACTTTGATGTCCGGAAAAGTCTTGTCTCTAGATGGTGTTTGTCATATTCCGGATATTAGGAAAATTTTGATTAGTGCGTCGAAATGGTTATAGAGTTGTTTTTGAATCCAATAAAGTTGTAATTTCCAAACATGGTCGTTTATTGGTAAAGGCTTTATGTTGGATGATTTGTTTTGTTTAAGTGTAATGCCTTCTTCTAGTAATGAAAATTTTAATTCTTCTTTATCAATTGCTAATGTTGAATGTTGTCGTCCCGTGGTTCGAGGGGCCTGGAGCAAAGAGAAAGAGGAGGCCCTCGTGTTTTCAAAAAAAAAAATTAACAAAAGCAATATTATAAATGTAATTTCATTGATTTAACTTATAGAAATAAGATTTATAATAACAAAAATATCATACTCTTTTCGGTTTTATTAAAATAAATTACGAAGAAAAGATCATTCAAGTTTAAACTCTACAGCTCTTTAATTCTTCAATTTTGTTTATTTTTTGATTTTTGATTTTTTTGCAAAAAATGCACAAAAATAATTGTTAAAATAGAAAGGGAAAAATTCATAATCTTTTGGTTCGAAGTCAGTTTTTGATCGAAATGTCGATCAACGAGACTTAATAAAGTGCTTCTATTTTCGGATTTTGCGGGAAAAAGAAAAGAAAAAAAGAGAGAATTTAATTTGCGTCTATCTAGATTTGATCTCCCGACATCTAAAGTTAAAGAATGGCACAGCACACGCTCTACCAACTTGCTTTGTTACAAGTTAATGTTAGCATTTATTTTATATATCCATAAATATATTTTATATATAAAATAAAAAAATCTCGAGGCCTTTGCCGGCGGGGGGCCATGTGCGGCGACACCACCTTGCGCCCCGAGGCCGCCCCGAATGTTGTGATACTTGGCAAAGTAGACTTGGTCATGTGAATTCTACTACAATAAAAGAATGGTGCATTTAGATCTCATTCCCAAGTTTTCTATTAATGCGAAAGGAAAATGTGAAATTTGTGTGCAAGCTAAGCAACCTAGAAATCGCATAAATCATTAGAAAAAAAAAAAAGCGAAGATGCTTGGATTAATTTATAGTGATATTTGTGATGGCAATCATGTCCCGACACTTGGTGGTAATCAATATTTCATTACTTTTATTGACAATTTTTCTAAATATTGTTATGTTTATTTAATTAATGCAAAGAGTAATTTATTGATAAGTTTAAAGAGTATAAAGATGAAGTTGAAAATCAACTTGAAAAGAAAATAAAAAAAATCGCTCGATAGAGGTGGTGAATATGCTTATGATGAAATGGTTGACTTTTGTAAATTGCATGGTATCGTGCATGAAGTAACATCTTCTTTATTCTCCCCAATCTATTGATGTGGCGAAAAGAAAAAATAGGACATTACTTGATATGATGAATGCAACGCTACTTAGTTCGGTTTGCCTAAAAAATTTGGGGTGAAGCTTTATATTCGCTTGTTTAATTCTTAATAGATTCCATATAAAATTTCTTACAAGACTCTTATGAATTATGGAAGAATAAAAAGCCTTCTCTTAAACTTTTAAAAGTGTGGGTTGCCTAGCTAAGGTTAATATTCCTCTTTTGTTAAGAAAAGAAAAATAGTCCCCAAAGGCCAAACCCGTTGATTGTATTTTTGTTGGTTATTCTTTAAATAATACTACTTATAGATTATTGGTGTTTAATTCCAAGCTTCAAATTGCTAATAATATTATTATTGAATTTAGAGATGCTATCTTTTTTTAAAATATTTTTCCTATGAACGATAAATTGTTTGAGCATGTTGGTGCATGTTCAAGTTCTAATGTTAATGATTATTCTCCTACTCTTTTTAATAAAGTCTGCATTGAGACTTGAGCCTAGGAGTAAAAGGAGTAGAAAAACTAAAAAAAATTGGTGATGATTTTTATAATTTTTTACTTGAATATGACCCAAGACCTATAAGGAAAGCGATTAATGATGAAATAAAGTCCCTTATGATTAATAAAACTTGAGTTTTAGTGGACCTCTCACCTGGTTGTAAAACAATTGGGTGTAAATGGATTTTTAAGAAAAAGTTAAAGATTGATGGTTCCATAGAAAAATACAAGGTCGGCTTGTTGTTAAGGGTTTTGAGCAAAAACTTGGCATTGACTTTTTTACACTTACTCGTCTGCTTTCTAAAATTACTACCATTCGAATATTGATTGATATCGCTATGTTTATAAATTAGATTTCCATCAAATGGACATAAAAACCGCCTTCTTAAATGGTGGTTTAGAGGAGGAAATTTATATGAAACAGTAGGAAGGTTTTGTTGTGGCGGAGAAGAAAAGAAAGTATGTAAGCTTGTTAAATCTATTTATGCATTAAAACAGGCTCCAATGCAAAACACATGAGAAATTTGATAGTGTTATAATTTATAATGGTTTTTATATAAATAAAGATGATAAGCGAGTTTATATCAAAGTTGTCAATGGTACTTGTGTAATTTTGTGTTTGTATGTTAATGGTGTTTTGATGTTTTGTAGCAATATTCATGTTATTAATGATACCAAAAATTCTTGACTAATCATTTTGATATGAAAGACCTTGCCCAGATTGATGTTAATTTAGGAATAAACATAATTATAAATGAAAATTTTATTTCTTTGTCGCAATCTCATTATATTGTAAAATTATTGAATAAATTTAATTATTCCAAGTGTGAATCCAAAGATCTAACTCTTATGATCCAACTATTAAATTGAGAAAAATAAAGGTGCTAGTGTTTCTCAACATAAATATTCTCAAATTATTGGATCATTGTTGCATGTGATGAATCATACTAGATCGGATATTGTGTATGTTGTTGGTAGATTAGCAAGATACACACATAGTCCTAATACTTCCCACTTGGATGCAATGAAAAGATTGTTTAAATATTTAAAAAGGACTATTGATTATGCTATTAATTTCACAGTTTTCTGATGTTCTAGAAAGGTTCTGATGATGCAAATGGATCACGATTCGGAGAAACAAAGTCAACTAGTGGATATGTATTTACATTGGCGGTGGAGCAATATCATGGAAGTCTCGCTAAGTAGACCGTAATATCTCGGTCAACTACGGGGCTGAATTAATTGTCTTAAATGTTGCTTTCAAATTTAAGTGTGGCTTAAAAGTTTTTTAAATGATATTTCTTTATTGCATAAGCCTATTCCTCCTATTTCTTTACATTGTGACATATCAAGTTGCAATTGCTAGAGCTAAAAGCAAAAATTATAATGAGCAACGAAGGCGCACTTGAGCATTGTGAGACATAAATCAATTAGACATCTAATTTGTCGGTCGAAACTAATATTGTGGATCCGCTCACAAAGGGATTGGCGCGTCAAAGTTTTACAATCATCAAGGGAATGAGATTGGAGCATATTAATTAAGTCACCACAAAGGAAACCTATCTTGAGGTATGGCGATCCAATGAACGAAGTTCAACGACAAACGAAATCGAAAAGGATGACTTGGAATAGCACAATATTTTAATAAATTATTTATTTTTTTTAATTTTTCCGAGTCTTGTTCATATGGTGTTTAGTGCTCTTTATGTGACGATTGAGGTTGAGTTTGTCTCTTAATGAATCCAAAAGTATAATTTTGCGGGGTGGTTGGTCACAAGTCACCCTTAGAGGATTCACCTAAATGAGCGTGGTGGTGGGATCGCCATTGTGGGGGTGTAGCCTACTCCCTAATGACATTCGTGATACAAGATTCATGCACATGACCGGAAAGCACACCACGATAGAACCACAATGTTTACTCATATCGTGGTGTGTGATGTGTTGCCGTCTAACCACAAGGACTTAGATCAAGACATTCATATCTCTATTGTCCTATAGGTGGCGAGTTCATTCACACTAAGTGAGGTTCAAATCGGAATGTACCTACACCTATTACACGGTATTATATGCTCATCTCAATTCTTAAAATTTATTTTTCGAGTTTTAGATCATGTGGGGGAATATTAGGATAAGATTTTGATTTAAAACTAAACTTCCTACATTTTAGCCATCAACGGCTAATTCACACCCACGTTCCTATTTTTGGTGCAAGTGTTTAAGTGGGTAATTGACTATTAGTTGCTTTAGCTTTACTTATAAAAGGGCCAACTATTATTCTTCAAGTATATACACTAATACTTTTTTGACCAGAGTATATACACTAATACTACTCTTCATTGACAGACTAATATCACTCTTATTATTGGCAGTCCATTTCATTTTGACATATACACTGATCTTGTTAAAATAATGCTGCTACGGATCTCCTATTTTGGCAACACAAAAACTGTTCGTCACTAATTAAAAGAAAAAAATTCAGCCCCTCTTTCTTTAATTTTTCCCCCATTGATTTGAGCATTGAGTATAAAAGTGGTTCGGGTTTTCTTCGCTGCAGAAGAAGACACCACGGGTTGTCAAATCTTAAAAGAAGGGCGTGCTATCAACAAATTTACTGGTGCGGTGAGAGCATTTTCTCTTTAAATTAGTAGATAAATTCCTTACTGGTTTTTGTACTTGAATTTACAACAGTTTATTCGTAGCTTCCGCCTGCATCGAAGAGTAATATCATCCACAAAGAGGAAATGTTTGATTCATTGAAATCATTATTAAAACAAAACCCGCTAACTTTGCAGCTTAAAACAAGTATTATATGGCTTCAAACTAAGCAAATAATTCAACAAAAGAAGAAGAAGCTGAAGATGTAGTTACATTGTACTAAGAATTTGATACAACATTAAAATTCACGAAAAGCCATATATACAGTACAAATTCATTGTATTCTTTCATCACACTCTCTGTGTTTCCCCTATCGAGTACCAAGGTAGGGAAACAAAAGTGTACCAAATGTATCCAATAAAAACATTGCCATCAAAAAAACTCCAAAGCAGATTATATTTTTCCCTTGCCTGCAGAATGTACCCCTTAAGTAGGCTGCTGCTTATTTCGCACTCTTGTTCTTGTACATGTCGTCAATTACACTCTGCCAAAAAAAAAAAAAAAAAATTCTATCAGTATGACAGCCTCCACAAGCAATGCATCAGCTTCTTAACCCACCCTTCGAAACAAATCTGCTAAATGCAAGTTTTGAGCTTATTGCTAGAGAAAATGGATGCTTTTATGACAAACTACATCAAGTACAAGGTTCTGCAAGAATTACACATTGTGATCGAGGGTGGAGCAATGCTAGCATGATATAGAAAATCGTGAAATGCATAACCACACAATCAGGATAAGAAATTCAACGTATGGAGCCAAGTGTACCCACTGCGGAACAAGAGCAATTTCATAATTTTATTAGAGATGTCAAAGGCAACCCACCTGGTAGTATTTAAGTAACTGGGGTCTTTTCTTCTTGAATGTTGGCGTGATAAGATCTCGTTCCATGTCAAACGGGACTGGATCGAGGTGCACCGCCCTAATAAATTCAAAACCCTTCAACTGCAAAAAGACAATAATAGGTAGGTTAGACGAAATATTGAAGAGTTTTTTACAATTTGAACAGCAACTCCTGGTACTTTCCACAACTTCCCATAAAACACTTGCCACTAATGGAACTGATTGAGAAGAGAGATGGTAAAGAAAGTAGCATGCAAGAGAAGAAGAAACCTTATTTTCTTTTGCAATCCTTGCGAGCTCTCCAAGAAAATACTCTTTTACTTTGGGATTTTCGCATAGGGCATTGAAGTCCCCGGATATACCATTCTGTTCAGCCCATCGCTCCACTGCCTGCTGGTTTGGATTAATAATAGCAACAAGGAAAGACTCAAAGCTGTTCCCGTATACCCATATCTGCAATATAAAACACATGCATTTTGAGAATGATATAACAGCAGATTAGCACTATGAGAATTGAGAAGTAAAAACTTTCAGTAGATACTACTAATCTAAGATCCCTTGAATTTTACATTCTGGAATTTTATATATTCAGGACGCAAAGTGGAACCCATTGTCAATAACATATCATCAATCAAGTTTAAAAAGATACAAGATTCGTTTTGTACTACCATTCTCGCTCAAAATCATGTCAAAACTGCTCTGCAGGTATTTACTTGTGAAATGCTGAGAACAAAATTCATTTTTTCTTTTTCTGCATGTCATTAGCAGCTTGATATCATAGATTTATACACAAGAATCAAGGATGCATAAAACATTACATGAACAAAGTCATACATACCGAGTCAATATCGGGAACTCGACCATAAACATTTTCCAAGTTCTCAACCGCAACATACTCTCCTTGTGAGAGTTTGAAAATGTTTTTCTTACGATCAATAATTTTCAAGCTCCCATCCGCTTGCCATTCACCAATATCCCCTAACAACATAGAACATGACATAAATCAGGATGAAAACCATCAAGTAATGGACTTGAAATAAATCCCATATGATAACTGGGATAGCAACCTGTGTGAAACCAGCCATCAACAAAGACTTCTTTGGTAAGGTCCTCCCGTTTGTAGTAGCCTGAAAATAAAGTATCCCCCCTTATACATACTTCTCCACGTGGTGTTCTTGAACAGGCATCATACCCCATTTCAGGAACAGATTCCAAGCAAACATCCACATTTGGCACTGGGGGACCCACGGTGCCCAGCTGAGCAAGCTCATCCGGTATTGTAACAAATGTACCAGCACAAGTTTCAGTTAAACCTACATGCACCAAAAAAGAAAAAAAAAAGAAAAAAGGAAAAAGTCAGGACACCATCAGAAAGCAGGAATATGCAATTACAACCATCAATAAATGGATTTCAAGGTCCAGAAAGCACTCAGACCAGCACAAACCTATTCCAAGCGCTAACTGACAGTATGACGTATTATTAAGTGAAAATTTTGATCATCTAAACTTTAGCCGAAAGAAACAACATTAGATAAAGTCAATAAACCAGAAGGAAAATATACAAACATGAAACCATAAAAGGGAGGGGCTTCCAACTTGAACAGTTTTGGTGCACATGAACAGTCAATCCCAATAATCAGCGAAAATTATACAGTTTTTAAAACTAGTATTACTAGTTATCTGGAAAGAAAAGTTTAACATTAAACATTTTCCTACACACGTAACAATAAATCACTAATCATTAATTTGTAAAGAGATGCATGAAAGCTTCAGCACGTATCTTTGCAGAAAACAACACACCAACGATGGGTTAAGGTGCCAACACCAAAGTCTTCAATAAAAGAACCACCTCATACGCTGTAGAAGCCAAAGCTCCCCCCACCCACCCCAACCCAAATAATAATAATAATAATAATAATAATAATAATAATAATAATAATAATAATAATAATAATAATAATAATTAATAAATAAATAAAAGAAATACTCAAAAAGGCAATATTGGCAGGAAAAAAAATTTCGTTACAGAAGTGAAAAATACCGTATCCTTGAAGAACATAAGAACATGACACGACTCTCAGAAACTCTTCTACATGGGAGGCAAGAGGTGCTGCTCCAGATAAAATAACTCTTACATTGCCCCCTAATCCTTGTTTGACCTGAAAGAGCATGCCAGAATAGTGACCGTCAAACTTCCTGAAAATGACAGATGAATAAGGTAAAAGAGCCACATCAATACAACGGAAATCACCTTATTGAAAACAACTTTGTCACATAGTGGAGATGCCTCTGAGTGTTTACGACCCTTCCTCATATTACGTAGTTTTCTGCCAAAAAAAAAAAGGTTGGCATGCAGATAATAAAACTATAGAAACTACAAAAGTGAACATGCTCTTTCCATAAAGCATAGTAATAGAATAAAACCATACTGTTGCCTGAAAAGGTTGGTTTGTCAATAATATATAAACCATCATGATTGTTTGTTAACAAAGTATGCAATAAGGTTTATTTCTCTCGGATTCTCAAGAAGCCAAGAACAGGCAGGAAAGATACTCCATTAGTGAAATTCAAACTCTGTCTACATTGAACTTTCATTTATTATTTTTCCTCTATAAAGATTCAGGAAACAAAGTACTTACAAAGAGTAAGCAAGATTGAACATGGTATGTTTAATGAAACCACCTGAAGAAATCTTCTGTTGCAGACCTGAGATAAGAAAAGATAAGTGAGAACAAAAGCACCTCAATAAGGACATAAAAAAATAGAAAACACCATAAGATTTCTCTCAACAGACACCCCAATCCTGTTCTCCATGATCCAAAATTATAGTCCATACTGCAGGTAAATTGTTTAAGGATGGGTTGCAAGTGGACCTCACAGAGTGCAAGTGTAAATTAGTAAAATTAGCCAATAAGTTTACAAATCCATTGACTGGACATCGGATCTCATTATCACAAGTAACCAAGTCATAGAATGTGTTATCTAACAAGGGAAAAAATGATCCATTAAGACAACACGCTCCAGCAGCATCCCACACACCCATCTCAGAGGATGCAACGATCTGATGATTAATAATAGTTATTTAATGATGGACACTAACCTGAATAAATTCTATCTAATACCCGAGGAACTGCACAGAAAATAGTGGGTTTAAGCACTCCAATATCTTCAACCAATAACTTAACATCCTGCGAGTATCAAAATAACATGATATATCAATTGAGTTGCATAAGCTCTAATGATTGAAATATAAATGAAACCTACTAACCCCTCGCCAAAATCCAATTGAGGCCCCATGATTGATGAAACACTCTTCAATGACACGATCAAAGATGTGCGCCAAAGGAAGATACGAGAGATACACATCATTGACAGTCAACTGCAAAATAAACAATCCAATGAAATTGCAACTTATACCATTATCCTTTGAGTTGATTGCTTGGTTCCTTCAACACTATGATCAAGACCACGATTGTCAGATTTTAAATATTATCTCTAGCATTAATTATATGAACAACAAAAAATAATCAAGCGGGTATGTAATCACCGATTCGTTGACGCTCCCTAGCAGACATTTTACTCCAGCTATTAAAGTAACAATGCTGTTGTTGGAAATCATGACTCCCTTGGGATCTCCAGTAGTTCCACTAGTATACATAATTGTACAAATGTCGGTTTTCTTTTTCACGGGAAGATCATAATGTTTATTTTCTCCCTGCACAAGATAACGGAACAGAGTGTAAATCAATTCTTTTGTAAGGAACAAAGGAATACATCAGAGCTTGATGTAACAGGATGAGAAGCATAGAAGATAAATTAATTGTTCCGTATCACCTGACATTAAAATTACAGATTTGTATAGACTAAGTCATTAAAATAATGCATTAAAAATATTTACATCAGCTAAAATCTACGGTGAATCAGAAAAAAAAAAATCATAGACTGGATTTCATCCCCCTGCCCCCCAAATGCACACATTACGGAACGAAAAAGGAAATGAAAAGAAAGTAAGAGCATTCCTCCCTGGAGATGAGAAAATCATCCTTTTCCTCCTATTTTTTCTAGCAGCTTTGGTTGCTACATAAACCCCCAAGTATAAAACAATCAATGTCAGATAGGATTATGTCAAGCTAAGTTCATTCTGCACAGGTTAACTACATAATAAAGCAGCGCCAGTGAATAAACTCTCGTGTTGAAAAATATATTGTTATTTTTCCTAACTTTTTAGGAGATGGTAACAAAAAAAAAAAGATGAAGACTTGAAACAGCAACTAGTAGGAACCACAAAGCATCACATTGTTGTGTAAAAGTAACTAAAATTTTACTCCCTATTTCACAGAGAGTTCAGTTCCATATATGCGATGAAAGTCTATTTGAAGTTTTTTTAATCAAAAGCCTTCCAGATGATTTTAATGGCAGAAAATAAGGTAAGTAGAGCTATTTAGTAATTTTTTTTCGAGAAAAATTCAGTTGACTCGAGAAAATCAACCAGGACACTGTATGTAAAAGAATTTCGAGTTAACCAGCATCCTGATGATGTTAACAGCCTCCAATTAAAACATCAGAATAGATATGACAGGATGCAATGACATTGAATACCAAACTGGTATTCACTTAACAGGGACCATAGGAGAGCACAAACTGGATGATCACTAGTGTTACACCTCATGCATGAATATCTATTTCCATTTAAATCACAAGTTGATGACAGTTACACAATCCAATCCCTAATCACACAAGAAAGAAATAACAGATCAAGATCAAGAGGCTTACCAATGACAGAAATTCATCCCAAGAATAAATAGCCACACCAAATTTTTCAGCTTCTTCCTTCTGTTGAGAGTTAACTTTCCCAAAGCTTACAATTGCTGAAAATTGAGCAGCGTATTCATCAATATCATTAACATTAACACGCAATAATCAAAAGGAAATCTGACTCCATAAGGTACTTACTTTTCAAGTGCGTTGATGCATTGGGAAATGTTTTTAAAAGCTGCAACCCGGAGGTAAATGTTAGCATGAATTACAAGTTTCCAAGTCCCGGTTCCATTATCAAAATATCTAAGCTAATACAATTCCACCAAGTTCAAAGCAAAGGTTTAAACTTGCATCCTTGTATGCCCAAAAAGTAAGAGCTGAAGTATCACAAAAAATAAATTCAAGCCAATACTATGTACCAAAAGTTGTTTTACAGAATTAAAATTGAAAAATCCTTGCAAAATACATATAAAAGAAACTCAGAAAGACTTTTATTTCCTATAATTTCACAATTGTACCTCCGAGATCTTTTTCTCTTCTACAAAAGCAAGTGCAACTTCTGCATGGCATATGATGAATTCGATAGCCCCAGCACCTGAACCAGCCAATGGAAGTATCAAGTCTCACAGAATATTAGCCTCTGCTACTTAACAAAATGCATCCAGCAAACGGAAAGAGACAGATAATCTAGTGAATTGTCTCTTTAGGAACGCAGTGAACTAGGTAAACAAATGCCAAAGGAGGAGTGATACATACCTAATGTGTCATATAAAGGGACACAATAGAGTCCATGAGCATTACATGCCTGCATCAATTTATTAAATTTCAGGGTCAACTTGAAAAAGTTATTTCAGATAGTTTCTAGACAACAGTTGGTATCCACCTTAACGCCCCAAAGGTAACTACCAACCAATAATACAACAATGAGGGGGAAAATAATTAGAGTGAGAAAGAGAACAAAATGAAACAAAAGGAACTCATTGATTTTGATTCTTTTCTTTGAACTAAACTTAATCCTGACACAAATGATTCTCTCATCTAGAAGCCCTTTTGTTGTGGAGAAGTTACCTAAATTTACAAGCTTTCAAGAAAACAGAACACCAAAAGAAAGATAAAGAGATACCAGGTGAATTAACAATTGAAGGAGAAGTGAAGGAAAGTGTAAGCATGAGAAACAAAATGAACCGCCATTACGATTGGGGAAGGATAGATGTATAATCACTATGATAAGACGGGCAAACTTGCTTAGTATGACCATGGAAGGGCGACTCGAAATCCTTCACAAGTGCTAAAATTATTTGCTTCAAATCATAAAATATCTTTAACCAATCTAAATTGCTAGGTCAACATTCAGATATAAAGAGCAGACTTGTAGCCATGAGCAGTGTTATTAGAGTTCCCGAGGCATTTTTCTGTGCGCCTCGCGCCTCTAATAACTATGGCCACGAGAAACAATTTATTTTTCCGAGTACATTTAACTTTATACCTCGTCTTTGGGACAGTATTTGTCACATGGAGTGTAAGAGATCAGTCTAATGTGATAAAGAGTGTACAGTACAAAGTCCTTGGCATTTAAATGAAAATATGTCTTGATTGGGGAATATATAAATAATAGAAGACCAGGTTATCCAAAGTAGTTAGGGCCTCCCAGAATTTCTTCATGGGAAATTGGGTCATAAAATGTTTAGAATTTGCACTGCGCACACAGAGGAAGGGAGATGGATAAAAATCATTTAAGTACCTCCATACTCATAATCCACTCAGGGGAATTAGCACCGTAAATTCCACATCGTCCTCCCTGAGAGCATTATTCAATTAAAATGAGAATGAGATATAAAAACCATTATATTACCAAATATATATATAAATATATATATACTTAACAAAGTACAGATAAACCAAAAAATGGGCAGAAGTCAAAGAGATCAGCATAGTAACAACAAAGATTGGAAACATAGAGAAGTCATGACTAAGAATAGAGACCGCCGTAAGAAATTGCAACATGCTGCATAAATAATTAAGGATAATACATGAACTCCAGGCAACTCAAGTCATTGGTCAAAACAAAGTTGTAATTGCTTACAAAAAACTGACACAACTCAGTAGGGGTTTAGCATTTTTTTTTTCTTGGTTTAAAGAAAAATTGGCAGCAAAAATAAACTTTCTAAACAAGTTTAGTGATGCTTACTTCCTCAATGCCACAACTGCGGATGGAGTTACCAACTTTCATCACTATATCATACACTTCTTTGTAGGTCATCCATAAGTATTTGCCAGGCTGGTGAGGCACATGAACAATGAATATTAGCCAAAAGGTTGGTGGGGAGGGGGGGGAGGAAAGGAGGTACAAAGAAGAAAGTTTGAAGTTTCAAACATGTATGCAGGAACTGCCAATTATTACACAATAATAGTATACCTTTCCATCGACAATGTCAGGACGACCAAGCATCCGGTTATTGGGATATTTCTCTACTGACAAACTGTGACAAAACAAAAAGTTTGATTCAATATTTATCAGCATTGGAAGTTAAGACGGGAAACAAAAAACCAATTAAACTTCAAGAAAATGATCCGGTTGCAGGAAGCGCAGACAATCTCCAAGAGCTAGAGTATCCATGTTACTCAGAAACAATATTAAACGTTGCACAAGGACCATCCCACACATTTTTGTTATTTTCCTAATAATCTGCACGGATGACACTTCTATTATCCCTGTCAAACATACCTTATATTACGGCCAGACAATTCCCGTGTACTTTTCTGGAATTTCCTCAGCCTTTATATTTTTTTTTAAGAATCTAAGCATCTAATTCTTATACTTGAAACAATCCATTCACATTCTAAAAAATGACTCCTCTTGGCATAAAATTTTACTTATTATTAGTTACCAAAATAAGAGTGAAAGACTCTAGATTTAGTCTGTTATGCAGCATTTCCTTAGGGTGTCAGAAGGCCAGTGTTTGAATATTTTTCATATCTGTTTGCTCATATTTTTTCGTTGTTCTCTGTGATGTATGTATCTGCCAAGGGCGTAGCCAGCACACCGGACTACCCCTAGTCCAATTATTTTTTCCCCTCAGTCAAAACATATAAGCTTTATTTTTATTTGTTCCCCTTTAGTATTTACACAAAAACTGGATAAAAAAATTTAGGTTGCACGGGGACCAGGGAGGCGCCCCTAGCTACGCCATTGGTATCTGCTCTTCTCAATCTACTTATTTTTTTTTTCATACAATGGGGGAGTTTGGGGAGGAGACGCACGCACTCGTATGGGATCGAACCCGGATCATTCGCCCTTACAACACACGTCTCAACCACTGGAGCAGGTTGATCCCTTCTCAATCTACTTATCTAGTGCTAATAGCCTATGAGGCCAAAAAAGAATAGAGAAAAATTCAGAGCTTATTCTATTTTCGCTTCTTTCATGAAACTGGAGGTACTCTTGAGATTCATATAGGTATGAATTTTGCGCACAAGCATGCATCACATGAATGTACAAGACTTCAGTCTAAACACTTAAAAATGATTTAAAATAGTAGATTTCAAGGGAAAACAGAAAGAATATAGAATGATGCCAAAGGCTACGAACCGGGGGACGAATGTAAAGGCTTTGGATCTTACTAAAAAAAATAGAGTGCTTTGATGCTCACGCCTTCTACTGTGATCAGATTCATTTAAGACAAATAAAAATCCTACCATTTTCTCTAAACAAAAACACCAGTCTCTGCGGTCAAATCAACTTCAAATTTGTCAATTCACGAGCAACAGAAACGTTGACTTCACTTTCACACGTCAAAAAAGCACACACATAAAAATGAAAAAAATAGAAAATGAAAAGAAAAAAAAATAGAAACAGTTCACGGATTCAAATCACACAGGGAACGGACGTAAAGCCTCATAGAACCAGGAGAACAAAAACCACTAAGTTGAAACAGCCAAACAATTTTCTAATTTTTCCCAAAACAAATAAAAAGAAAAAAAAAATCTGACCGGAAAATATCCCAACAGCTGTCGAGCCCCGGAATCGGCGCCGGAAAACCATCCTTAGCGAAAATACTTCGATAAGCCGGTCCGATCGACGGTTTTCCATCCTTGGCAGGCTTCGAGGGCTCCACCTCCACTATAAAACTCTGCTTCGTCATCTCCAACACTCTCCAAAAATCTCAATCTCTCAGTTTAGACAAAATGTGTGTGTATATGAAGTTAACCAAGCAAAATGAATAAGCCTTGTTGTGAAGACTTGTAGCTCGAGAGGGTGGGGGTGGGTTGGGGGTTGGGGGTGGGTGAGTTGCAGACGTTGTACTTGTATATTTGTATGGCCAGCGAATACTTTTGACTTGATACAAATAGCAGAGGAGAGAGAGAATAAGAGAGGAGAAGAAAGTCTAAATTGATTTTTTTTTCCGAGAAGAAGTCTAAATTGTTTTTTTTTTTTTAATGGATAGCTAAATTCAAATCTAGTGATTCACAGAGTTCAGACTGACAGGAAATATTTTCTTAAAGGTTTTTCTTATTTATAATGATATTAAATATAATCTAGATCTAAAAAAAATTTAGTCAAAATTCATATTGATTTGGGTGAATATATCAAAAGTACTGGTCACATCACTTCACCACCAGCATAGGTATTTAGTTCAGGATGTCTATTTGTGACATGATACGATAATCCGACACGAACCTAACAAAATTTTTTAGCAGGTACAGGTATAACCCTTAGCATGTTCAGGTCAAAATCAGGTCGAACACGGTTAACACGCAAAATAAATTGGTCAAGTCAGATCGACACGATTGACCTTTTAAACCGTTTAAATTTATACTGACATATTATTTTCATATTTTGTGATGTTTTAGTAGTTATATGATGATGGACAAATTATTGAATGCATTTTTTAATAAATTTAGTTTTTTTCTCTCTTTTTTTTTATTTTTTTCGTGTTATATAGGATTTTCGTGTCGTGTTCGGGTTACCCGTGTCATAAATGGGTCATGTATGTGTCGTGTATCTTGTAATTAAACGGGTCGTGTTCGTATTTGTATCAAACTTGTCATACCGGTATCAAGACACGACCCGCGAACACGACATGATTGACACCCCTAACTTAGTTTGAGGACGTAAAAGAACGAAAGTTAAATTTAGTTGGGTGTAGTTGGGTGGACCATCAACTAAGGTCCTCTAATGCTATAAATCGAAAATAAGTAAAGTCTGTTAGAATCAAGAAATGAGATGAAACAATTGATTACAAGATGCCTTGTTACGATCAAGATCGCAGATCACTATAGGTTTTGATTTTAGTAGGATCTTTAACTACATCCACATGTTTGGGATCACCTATATCTTCTTATCACATCATGGTTCATATCAATAGTGGCGACTCGCGGAACGACCCAATTCATGAGTTCAGGTCAGGTGGGGACCCCAAATAAAAAACATGCGGATCTTAGGGCATATATGTCATTTAGCTAGGTCTCGAAGGTAACATTATAATTTTGACTTGGTACATATCATTTTACTTTTTTTTTAGGAAAAGGTACATATTACATATTATTTGTATAAATAATTATCCATTCGAACAATTCTGAACTGCACAATGATATCTTGTATTTCTTGGGTGATTTATTTAACGCTTATATTTATATTTACTGCGTATAGTGCTAACAAATAATATTTCTATTTAATAATATATACTAAAATATAATCTAAAATTGAATAGTAATATAATATTATATAAACAAAAAATAAAAATCCTAAGTTACAGAATATAGAAATACATATAAATAAATTATGTATGAAAATAAGCAAAAATATAAAATATATAAAACGATATCAAGTGATCAAGTAGATGATTTTCAGAATGCCATATTGTTTCTATTTTATGGATGAAAAATAGGAGTACATTTGTCTGTATCAGTCTTGGAAAATAAGAATTTCAAAGTCGATTAACCTTTTACAATATCCTGTTTGTTTATAAAATTATATGTACCATATTCATTAATTGATTAGCTTCGTATCATTAACTGTCAATTATTACTTTTACTGATAATAATAATACATAATGTTTTTATTTTTTGTAACTTCTATTTAAAACTTATATCACGAATAGCCAATTCCGAAGTATATTTATGGGAAAATAAGATTTTTAGTCGCGTAAGTTGGACGTGTTTTAGAATTAGTCCTCTAAATTGTCACATTCATTTTTAGTCCTTTAACTTTCAAATTTCTAGATATTCAAATCCTTTAACTTAACAATTTTATTTTTGGTCCTATAACGTAACATATTTGTAAATTTGGTCCTATAACTTAACATATTTTAGAAATTTGGTCCTGTAAACCTTTTTTTAGGGAATTTAGTAATATAACTTAACAATAGTTAAATTTAATTAATTTATTAAAAGGTTATTTCTAAATTAATTTTATTTTTCAAATCGAATGATTTTAATTAACAATTAATTTTTTAAAAAATAATTAATCATTTTTTAATTTAATTAATTTTTTAAAAAATATTTAAGCATTAATTTTTTAAACCTTCTCAATTAAATGCATCTTGTACACTAGTCTACGCTTACATTTCTTGGAGATAATTATCCTCACCAAAGGTTAATTCCATAAATATGACAAATTATTCTTAAGTTACTAATTTGATGTAATTATTTTAATTTTCCTAGAATTCATTAATTATTTTAGAAATTTCTATTTATTCAAACTTTTTATTAATCAAATTAATTTAATTTTAATTATTTTTATAATTTAATTAGTTTCCAAACATTGAAATTTAATTATTTTATATTTGGTCCTATAAAATAGTTAAATTTAACTATTGCTAAGTTATAGGACTAAATTTCTAAAATATATTAAGTTATATGACCAAATTTAAAAATATGTTAAGTTTTAGGACCAAAAATAAAATTGTTAAGTTAAAGGACCGAATAACTAGAAATGTGAAAGTTAAAATAAAAACGAATGTGACAATTTAGAGGACCAATTAAAAGGCCTTAAGTTACTAAAAATCTTATTTTCCTATATTTATTTATAAAGGTCAAGTTACTAGAAGTATTCCCGAAGTTGGTGTATTTTTTAAAGATTATGTACTTTTATTAGCTTTTAATTTAATGTACATAATAGGGTGGGGGACCGTGTATTGTACGACTTGTATTCAATTTTGGTACCTTGGAAAATTCATGACCAGAATTATTTGTCAAACTTATTTTTTTTCTCTTGTAAAAAAACTTTTTTGTTTTGTGTGTGTAAGGGGTTTATTGAAAGTTCAGCCCACGGCCACGTTATGGGTGACCACATCACAGTTTAATTTTATTTATTATTCATTTTTTTATTTTTATTTTTCTGGTCAAAAATTATATACATACTTGTCATTTGTCAACATTCGACAGTTGCAGCAAATGTTATTATTATTATTATAATTAACGAGGCATGCCTCAATTGTTGAATGACCAAAAAATTAAATTTTAATTGAATGGTTCCAAATTATCTATACGCGCTCAACAATAAATAATAACTCTTCAACAGAAAATTATACAATGAGTTATAAAATGGATAGAATTGGTCGACGTCGATCTGATCAATTCAAATTTCCTTTCTTTTTATTTTTATTTTGACAAGATCAGTTCAAATTTCAAACAGTGAATTGATGGTTGATTTGGTTCCACCTTAAAAACCTATTTTCGTTTAAACTGATTAAACCGGCTTAGGATTTTTTATTCCAAACTATGTATCATCTCGTCTTCTAAATATTTTTCATACACGCTAAGTGTATTGATAACATTATTAATTATATTTGGCGTGTATTTAAGATACTTGGAATACACAAGATCAAATACACTTTGGAATTGAGGATCCAAACTCGAAATCTATCTTATCGATTTTTAAATAATTTAATTTTTTTAAAACTGAAAGCATTAACTTGATATATTTATTATGTGTGAGATTATATAATTTTGGACTATGTTAGTATTGTTTATTTGGTTATTTGTCTTTAAAATGCATTAATAATTAAGCTATTGCATTATCATTTTTCATAAAATATTATAATTAAAAAAAAATTAAATTTTATTAAATCAGTTGGAAGACTGTTAAATTGTTGATTGTTGCTCACCAGTCAAATTTCTAAACTATTCTCATAAGTATCTCATTCAACTATTTAGAATTTTAGATACACAATTTGTTCTTATTTGGTCTTGTCTTTTTTTATTATCTTTTTCCTCTTTAAATCTATGTATCGGACTCACTTTTGGCGGTACAAATCACTAATTCAAAAGACGACTTCAATTATAAAGGTACAAAAACAGCCAAAAATCATGGAATTTTGAAATATTGTCCAAATGTTTTATTTTATTTTATTTTATTTTTTTGTTTCATGTTAGAAGATCGGCAAACTTTATCGCTCATATGCTTTATACTCAATCTTCTCTTTCCTCCCCATCTCCATTTGTTCGGAAAATAAGGTGTTTTCCTTATTGACTTGACAATATTGTAATGAGTGATTTGCATAATCAATAAAATTACAAGTTTTCTTTGTCCAAAAAAAAAAAATCATCATCCTATAAATTCTTGAATTAAGATAACACAGTATCAGAAATGCAATTATTTTTTATCTGTTGGGTGAAAGATATTGCTTTTCACGATAACGTACATAATCTTACAAGAATTAAACAAATAGGTCGTTGATTAAATGCAGAGTAGAAGAAAACTAAAGTGTAGAAAACTGAGAGTATTATTCATTAATTCTCAAGTGAGCTGGATACATGTAGTATTTATAATGAAAAGAAGGAAATAACTGCTAAAGTGTTACACACCAAATAGCAACTTTAAAAACTAACTACTAATGAGCTGGCATCTAACATTTAACTACTAACTCTCCAACATCTCCTCAAGCTGGCACTTGTGGAGATCCAACAAGCCCAGCTTGCGACTCAACAATCTGAAACGTAGCACCCCAATGACTTCGTAAAAATATCACCAACCGCAGCGGAAGAAACTTTAGAAGGAAGAATGAAGCCGACTTAAAATGATGGCGAACAAGGTGGCAATCGATCTCCGGATGCTTGGTGTGCGTTCATGAAAAACAGGATTGGCAATAATGTGGAGAGCGACTGGTTGTCACGAAACAAAGGAATGGGAGTAGGGACCAAAAGCTTAAAGTCGGCAAAGATAAGAGAGCCAAAGAAGTTCACACACCGTAGAACCCCGAGCTCGATACTCACCTCACCTCCATTAAGAGCGAGCCACAATGACTGTTTTTTAGTTTTCCAAGAAATAAGGCAATCACCAAAAAAGATACAAAATCCACTCGGGGAGGAACGTCTAGTCTCCAAACAACAACCCCAATCTGCATCGTTTGTATCTTTGTGAGAGAAGAAGAGGTACTAGCAGGATAGAATAAGCCCCGTGAAGGCGAGCCTTTAAACGTAGCGAAGCACATGGATGGCGGCATCCCAATGTGCATCGGAAGGGATTGTTAACAAATGACTTAATTCTTGAACACTATGTGTAATATCGGTAGGAAAGATTCAAATATAACAAACGGCCAACCAACCGCCGATATCTGCGATCCCCATCAAGTAAAGGGGTGCCTGCTGACCAACCAATTTTAAGCCAGGGGAAGAGGTGTAGTAGCGGGCCCGCATTCATCATCCCAACATCTTCCAAAATGTCCAAAATATACTTCCTCCGATTGAGATATGTGCCATCAACATTTCTAGCTATCTCCAAGCCAAGAAAATATTTAGCAAGACCAAGGTCTTTGATAGTAAAAGCGAAGATCCAGTGCATCGCTGGCAAGGCGGCAATCTCGTGGGGTGTGAGCCCATAACCAAGACATCATCCACATATAGCAAAAGAGCAAGAAATGAATCAGTTGTAGACTTAATAAAGAGGCAATGATCATGCTCGGGTCGAGTGAACCCAAAAACCACCAATTTCTTACACAATTCAACATTCCACTGCCGAGAAGCTGCTTAAGGCCATATAGACTAGCTTAAGATGGCAAACTTGCCCAGGTTGTGCCTTGAAATACCCTTCGGAGGTTCCATGTATATATCTTCATCCAAATAACCATGCAAAAATGCATTATTAATATCTAGGCGATGTAGTTCCCATCCTCTCATAGTAATGAAGAATAAAGAGTCTCACAAATGACTAACTTAGCAACAGGTGAAAAGTCACAAGATAGTCAATACCATACACTTGATGATATCCCTTAGCCACCAAACGTGCTTTGCACCTTTCAACCGATCCATCGAGATTCATCTTGACCTTAAAAACCCACTTACAACCAATGGCCTTTTTGTTAGGTGGAAGAGATGTCGAACCCATGTCGATTAGATTCAAGAGCGATAACTCCTTGTTAATGGCATCCACCCATTGTGGATCCTTACAAGCCTCGGATAACTAGTAGGCTCTTTGTGATTGAATATTTGTGAGAAAAGTCAGTATAGGAGGAAGAAAGGCGAGGTGAAGAAATAAAAGGAAAGGTATGGATAGGATAAGAGATACTGTGTGGGAGGAGATCGAGCATTGCAAGCGATGGGACCGAACCGTAGCCGCATAAGTAACATAACTGAGTGCCAAAAAGGTTTATGAGAAGTTCTAGTGCTCTTCCGAGAGGAGGATCGGTGGACTGAGAATCATTTGAGGAGGAGTGTGATGTAGGAACAGAGGAATGTAGATGATCGGATGGCTCGGACAAGGGAATTAGAGGCAATGGAGTAGAAGGAGCATGTTGAGGAGAAGATGCAAATGGATAGCAATACTCCACAAAGTGAGCTTCCCGAGTAACCAATAATTTTTGGTATCAAGATTAAACGACTATAGCCTTTTTGTCCCAATTCATAGCCAAGAAAGACACAAGGAAAGGCCCGTGGACCAAACTTATCCTTGTGAGGAAGAATGTTAGTAGCAAATGCCGGAAACCAAATGACTTGAAGAGAGTGTAAGTAGGAGATTTATGGTAAAGAATTTCATAAGGACTCTTCCGGAGAGGAGAGAGTTAGGCAACCGATTAATGATGTATGTGGTCAAAGATGGAAAAAGGCCAAAAATGATTAGGAAGGAAGATCAAACATAAGAGACCTGGCTACATCAAGGAGATGTCTATGTTTCCTTTCTACTACACCATTTTCTTTGTGGTGTGTAAGGGCAAGTTTTTCGATGTATAATGCCCAAAGATTGGAAGAAATCAAGACAATCCTTATTCACAAACTCACCCCATTGTCACTTCTAAACACCTTGACAATAACTCCAACCGAGTCCGAATCATCTTAACAAATGATTTGAGGAAGGACAAAACTTGAGTTTTATGACTCAAAGAAATAAGTCCAAACCCCTTGCTGCGATCATCCACCAAAGTTAAGAAATAAGGAGTGTTATAAATGCCGAACATGAATAAGGTCCCCAAACATCCATGTGAACCAAAGCAAACAAAGCATCGAAATATGATTCACTTAGAGAAAAAGGTTTCTGTGTTGCTTAGAAAGATGACAAACATCACAATCTTGTAAAATTTGTTTAAATCTATTATTACACTTGAAGAATGGCAAATGTTCAAGAACTCCAACCGAGGCATGCCCCAACCTCTTATGCCATACATCTAAATCAACAACGGACATAACATGAGATTCAACAAAGGGAGGAAAAGAAGTATCGTATGAAAAGAATTAAAGGATAAAGAAATAGATTCAGGTCAAGAACATAGAGTTGTCCCCGTGCCTTTCCCATCGCAATCAATGCTTGATCTCCGTGTCCTGGATCAAGCAAGAAGGATAGAAAATACATTTAAGATTAGAGGCTGTGTGAGTGAGCAATGGAGAGTAAATTGTATTTAAAAGAAGGAACAAGGAGAACATCCACAATATCGCCTTAGAGTTAATTCTCACTTCACCACCGTGTGTAACCTTCTTACTTGAACCATCGGGTAAGTACACAATCACATCTCTCTCCACCTCCTTCAAATTTTGCATCATAGCCGAATTCACACACATGTGCTTGCTAAAGCACCAAGATCAATAATCCAAACATCATTCCTAACAACATCAAATGAGGATAATGCATAATGTGTGTATCCATTACCAATCATACCCGCATAGTTGGCAAAGTGAGCATAGTTCATCCCCGTGTCAATACCACTCCCTGCTGCGGACATATATTTAGCAATCTCTGTTGGATCAAAGATGTCATATCCGGTCCATGAGAATCCTTACTTGCCACATCCTCCACTGGTTTAGATATTTGCCGTGAGGTGTCCGCCATATTAACCATAGTCCTTCGTTTACGCTCCTTATAGGTTTTATACCAGTCCGGGTATCCATGCAATTGGAAACAATCCTCGCATCTCATGACCACGCCCTTGGCAATAACCGCATATCAATTTGGCCTTCTCCTCCCTATCGAGCTGTTTTGTCCCTGCCTCTTCCTTGCGCCAAGTATTTCCTCCCGGAAAAGCCACGTGGTCCATTGAAGATTCTAGAACCAGCTCCCGCAGTTAGATCCGTCCCCGGAGGAGCTCCTCGACCTCCTCTGACACTTTGACAACATTGCCAAACCTTCCGATTCTCGGAAATTGAGCCCGTCAGATCTGTTTCTCGATTCGCAAAATCATTGAGTATGCCTTGTTTATTGTAGGCAAGGATCCATAAGCAATATTTGACTTCTAGCTTGCTCAAAGCTATCATTTAGGCCCATAAGGAATTGCATAAGCTTTCCATTATGATCGATCGCACTAAAGTTTTATCAACATCACATTTACACAATCCACAACTACATTGCGGTGGAGGTAGCGATTTGCGAGCTCATCCCAAAGGCATTTTAATTTGGTAAAATAAACCATCACCGTGGTGTTACCTTGGCGAACAGATTGTGATTTCCTTCCGAAGTTGATATAGAAGCGGTCCATTGCTCTCTCCAAACCTCTGTTCGATCTCATCCCATAGATCCTTCGAGCTTCGCATAGATGAAGGCATCAACCATTTCCTTCGAGATCGAGTTGAGAATCCAAATGTCACCATCCATCAACCTTTTTCCAATCATCAAATTCAAAGACTATCCTCGAGCGGCATCGATATTTTGCCATTAATAAATCCAAGTTTTGTTTTCGCACCTAAAGCATAACCATAGATCTCCGCCATGGAAGATAATTGTTACTGGATAGAGGATTGGATACGGACCAAACCTGGGTGATCCGATCCATGCAAATGAAGCGACATCTTCCTTAGTCGCATCCTTAGTCATTTATCCGATTTGCACGTATAGGTATAGTAGATTCATCCTCCACCTCCGACACAACCGCAACTATATTCCACGAGGAATTCGAAGATCGCGATTCATGGCTCGGATACCATGATTAAATGCGAGTAGAAGAAAACTAAAGTGTAGAAAATCGAGAGTATTATTCATTAATTCTCAAGTGAGCTGGATACATGTAGTATTTATAATGAAAAAAAGGAAATAATCTAAAGTGTTACACACCAAATAGCAACTTTAAAAACTAACTACTAATGAGCTGGCATTTAACATTTAACTACTAACTCTCCAACAAAGTATTCTCAAGTTCCAAAAATTTTCTTACACAAAGTTTTAAATATTTTTTTTTTCAGATTTTATTTTTCTTAGGGTTTATATTTGTTTTTTTAGGGTTTATTTTTAATTGATTTGGGTTTTTAGGATTTTTAGTTTTTTTTTTTTTTAGGGTTTATTTTTTTATTTTTGGGTTTATTTTTGTTTTTCGGTTTATTCTTCATGGTTCATGTTTTCGGGGCTTATTTTATTTTTTGGGTTTATTTTTAATTGATTTGGGTTTTTAGGATTTTTAGTTTTTTTTTTTAGGGTTTATTTTTATTTTTGGGTTTATTTTTGTTTTTCGGGTTTATTCTTCATGGTTCATGTTTTTAGGGTTTTATTTTATTTTTTGGGTTTATTTTTAATTGATTTGGGTTTTTAGGATTTTTAGTTTTTTTTAGGGTTTATTTTTTATTTTTTGGGTTTTTATTTTTGTTTTTCGGGTTTATTATTCATGGTTCATGTTTTTAGGGTTTATTTTTGTTTCTTCATGGTTCATTATTATTTTTAAATTTATTTTCATGGTTCATATTCTCAAGACGAAACCCTTAGAGGCCCCGTCTCACTGATTTAGATCCGTGAGACCGTATCACAAGAAACTTGCTCATTATTTAATTGTGTATAATAAACATTGTGTAGAAATGGTCAGAAATACTGGGCTTTGGCCCATCAGTTACGGTCAATATCTGCCATTGCAAGAAACCATTTAACTTAGCTATATAATAGGAACAGCCTTTTAGTTATGTGCTGTCGACATCACTTATAGAAACGATAAATTATTGAAACTTAATTTAATAGGAAATTTAATAATTTTCAACCTAATCCCTATTATAGATTTGGCTAAGTAGGGCGACTAACACGTAGGTACTAGGCTATCTGTTACTTAGCATTGACACATAGTATGTATGACATAATTGTAATTAGTTTAGCTTAATATGGTTCTATAGATTTTTCCATTCCATAAATTAGGATGAATTGATTTTTTAATACAATTTGGTGAGTCGCAAACCAACTTTGAGATTTAGGCTGAGCTACCAAGGGAGTTTGCATAACACTTCAAGTTTTGGAGAAAGTGATTTATTGCCGCAAAAGCGGAAAATAGTTGAAAATTATAGATTGGTAGTATTTGGAAATAGAAGTTGAAAATTGATTAAGTTAGGAGTGAGTATTAGTTATCCTGATCCAAGAGGTCTTTTTTGAAAGTGTTTTTCTCTCTCTTGGAGAGTGTGCCGTTCCCGCTAGGGGTTTCCCTTGCTTGTTTTCAAAATTTTCAGCTTGTTTCTTCTTCGATTCTATCTAGGTTTTGATTCCGGTTCTTTGCTTTCTTCATTATTTCTCTTTTTAGGTTTGGTTTTAGTCTTCTCTTCCCTTGTATGTTTCTCTTGGTGTTCCCTGGTGTTTTGTTTCTTCTAGTTGTCCTATTTTTCGGTTTGTTTGACTTTATGTTTCTTTTTTTTTTTTCGGGGCCCTTTGACTCTGTGATTCGATAGACGTGAGCCGAGTTTCGGTGGGGTGATTGAACTTGGGTCTTGACGGCGATGGATAGTGAGGTGGTCGAAGGACTGAAACGATTCTCCCTGACGGAGGTGGAAAAGGAGGGTATTGAGCTGGGTGAGGATGATGTTTGTAGTGGCATTGAGGAAAGTAAACGAAGCTTGTTTGGAAAGATTCATGGGAGCAAAAAGCCATTTCTCGGGGTCAAAAACGCCCTCCGTGGGATTTGGGCAACAAAAGCGCCCTTTCCGATTCGTGAGTTGGGTTTCAATTTGTACCGTTTGTTTTTCATGCAGAGGAAGATAAGGTGAGGGTGCTGAAAAGTAGAGTGTGGACTTTTGATAATCAGTACATTTTGCTAAAAGAATGGAAGGATAATATGAATGTGAAGGAAGAAGTCTTTTCCACGGTTGACTATGGGTGCAAATTTGGAACATCCCTAACCATTGGATTTCTACCGAGACCGGCTAAAATTGGTAAGCTTTTCTCGGAGGTTCATGACATCCTTATTCCTAATGGGGCAGCTCTAAAGGAAGGTTTATCAAGATTCTAACCTCTATCAACTTGATAAACCTTTGTTAAGAGAACTCATATTAAGCTCGGTGGATCAAAATGGTGGGTGGATTTTAAATACGAAAACTTGGTGGGGTGTTGTTATTATTGTGGTTTGATAGGTCATATTGAGAGAGGGTGTTTGGCTAGGAAGGAAGATCTGAAAAAAAATGGTTTGAAGGAAGGTCAGTTTGGTGATTGGATGAAGGCTGGGGAGGGGTTGTTTCTACACAAAAGGACTAGTGATAGTGAGGTTAATAGGGGTGAGGTTAATCCTCAGAATCCTATAGCCCAAGAGAGAAATGAGGAAAGAATTTCCCCAGCTCCGACGGAAGAGGGTAAGTCTGACCTTTTAAGGATTTCAGCCAAGCCCCCACTAAAACCTCCTGTTGAGGAGTCAGGGTCCAAGTTGAACGAGGAAGTTAAGACTTCAAATTGCCCAACGGATACGGTTGGACCCCTTTTCAAATGCAAAATCGCCAGAAGTGGACTTGGTAAGCAGCTTTGGTGCTTGTTCCTATTATAGAGAAAAAGGAAGGGTGCCATTGGTGAGTTTTCTCCCGCTCAGATTAACAGTTTGACTATAAAAAAAATCGAGTGTGAGTAAAAGAGGGGTGTGCGATTAGGTAGGGGATTTTATTTTGGAGGAAAGCAAGGAAAATAAGGGGATTGGCTCTAAGAGATGTCGATTTTTATTAGATGAAAATGAGGAGGAAAAAGATGAGAAGGAGAACAGTTGAGGGAAAAAATTGAAGTTGTCGAAGAGGGTGTGGAAAATGATTTTATGGTGGAGGTAGCCAGTGCGATTGGCCCCAAACCCCCAATGAGAGCTATGGTGTGGAATTGTAGAGGTGTGGGGGAACCCTCTACAGTTTCCCAAATCAAGGAGAGTCTTAGACTCCACCTTCCGGAGTTAATTTTTTTCAGTGAAACAAAGAAGAAGAAGTCTTTTGTAGCGACGGTTTGTAAAAATATTGGTGTGCAAAGTAGGTGGTTTTGTGTGGACCCATTGGATTGAGTGGGGTCTCTTTGTTGGTCTCAAAAAATTATGGTTAAACAGATTGTTTCCAAGTCTTTTTGTGTGGAAGTTGAATTTTGTGAGGAGAATAACCCGATCAGTTGTTGGGCTATTTTCATTTATGCTAGTACATGTCCTTTGGTTCGGTTGAATCAATGGAATTATTTGGTGACGAAAGAGGGAAATGGGAAGCAATTGGATCATGTTGGGAGATTTTAATGATATTGTTTGTGGGGATGAAAAAAGTGGTGGGAGAATTAGGTCGGAATCTAGTTTCGAGGATTTTAGGGATTTTATTGGAAGAATGCAGATGCGGGAAATTCAATTTTCAGGGCATAAGTTTACTTGGTCAAATTTGAGGGCGGATGAAGGGTTTGTGGAAGAAAGGTTGGATAGAGTTTTCTGCTCTCCGATCGTCTCTCCAAAATCCCTGTGCCAACGTTACGCATATTGTCGACATTCTTCTGACCACATGATGTTGCTTTTGGATTCGACCTAAAAAGTACCAAGTCTAAAAGACGATTTCAATTTGATAGAAGATGGGTTAAGGTGGAAGAGGTGATTAAAGAGGCTTGGGATTCTTATCAAGAAGGGACCCCTATGTTCCAACTTCAAGGTAAAATTAGAATCAGAGGCTAAAACTCCTCACGTGGAGTAGGAATCAAATCGACCTCGCAAAAATAATTTCGAGCTATCAAGCAAATTGGAGGAGCTTAATTCCAATGGGAATAATAGGGATTGGGGGCGTGGGCTTCGTTGAAAAAGAACCTTAATCGAGCTTATGAAAATGAAGAGTTATTTTGGAAACAAAAGTCCAGAATTCAATGGCTAAAGGAAGGGGATCGTAATACTAAATTCTTTCAGGCTTGTGTGATTCAGAGACAAAAAAGAAATAGTTTGGAGAGATTGATTAAGAGGGATGGGACTGAATGTGGTACTAGAGAGGAGATAGTGGACGAGATTTGTGGTTTTTATCAGGAATTGTTTTCATCCTCTCGGCCATCGCATGATATCTCATTGCTTGAAGGTATTCCAAGTTCAATCTCCACCACAGAGAATCAATGGCTCACTAGGTCTGTTGGAGAGCAAGAGATTAAAGATGCCCTTTTTGCTCTCGATCCTTTCAAGGCTCCGGGGCCTGACGGTATGTCTCCTTTGTTCTTTCAGTCCTCTTGGGAGATTGTTAAATTTGATCTTTGTCTTGCTGTCAAGAAATTCTTCTCTTCGGCCAAGTTGCTTAGGAGTATGAATCACACCTCATTTCCTTAATTCCTAAAATTAAGAACCCAACTTCCATTTCTCATTTTAGGCGATTAGTTTATGCAATACCGTGTATAAAATCATCTCTAAAATCCTTGCTAGTAGATTAAAACCTTGCTTGAATTAATGTATTTGCGAATCTCAAACGGCCTTCGTTCCGGGTAGACAAATTGTTGATAATATTATTATGGCGCATGAGTGTTTTCATTTTCTTAGAGGTAAAAAAAGAGGGAAAAAAAAGTTTCATGGCGATTAAGCTCGATATGGCTAAGGCATATGATAGAGTTGAATGGCATTTTCTCGATTCGTGATGAGTAAAATGGGTTTTGATTCTATTTTTATTTCCTCAGGTTATGTCTTGCGTTTGTCCTTCTTCTTTCTTTTTTTGGTTAATGGGAGGCTAGTGGTCCGGTGGCTCCCTATAGGGGATTCGACAAGAGATCCTATCTCTCCGTACCTTTTTCTTATTATCTCCGAGGCGTTTTCTAACCTTATTGCGCAAGCCGTGGCAGAATATGTTTGCTTTGGGATTAAGATATCTAAACTTTCACCTGTGGTTACCCACTTATTTTTCGCAGATGATGCCCTTATTTTCAATGAAGCTAGTGAGGTGCGGCATATAATTTCAATCAGCTTGTTGAATTTGTCTTGTGTGAGGCATCCGGCCAAAAAGTCAATTTTGAAAAATCATCGGTTTATTTCAGTCTTAATACCCCCAGTTAGAGATAGGCGGGACATTTGTTTGGTGTTGGGAGGGATGCAAGAGCGAATAACATTAACACCTCGGGCTTCCATTGACTATAGGAAGAGCCAAAAAAAGAAGTGTTTAAGGTGGTGGTGGAGGTCAGCGAGAGACGTGTGAACAATTGGAAGTCTACGTTCCTTAGTTTGGTCAAGGAAGTCTTGATTAAGTCTGCATTTTGAATTCTCTCCCAATTATATTATGTCCTGTTACAAATTGCCAGTGGGGGTGTATGATGCATTTAATCGAATTATTTCAAAATTTTGGTGGGGTCTAAAGAGGGGCAACCAAATATGCATTGGGTGAGGTGGGGAAGACTTTCGATTCCTAAAGAAGATGGTGGGTTGGGATTTCATGACATTGGGTTGTTTAATGATTCTTTGCTAGCTAAGCGATTGTGGAGAATTATTACACAACCCAATTTGATGATGTGTAAGTTGATGAGAGGAAGGTACTTTCCCGGGGGTGGTTTCTTCAATTCATCAAGTAAAACCTGGATTCTTGGATGTGGAGGAGTTTTTTGAAAGCCGATATGTGATTGAGCTTGGTATGAGATTTTGTATTGGTGATGGCAAATCCATTAGGATATGGGAACACCCTTGGCTCCATAATTTCCTTATTCCATTCCTGAGGATCTACTCAAGCTCATGAGGAGGTTACGTGGGTCCGAATGCTTGATGGATGGGAATGGATGGAATCAAAATCTGATTTTTAGGTTGTTCAATGACCGGAGGTCAGCCGCTATTTTGGCCACTTCACCGGGGACCGCTTGGGAAGAGATCGTATGGTGTGGCAAACCGCATCGATCATCGATTTTCGATTGCTAGAAAAGATATAAAATGCTCGGTGAAGAGAAGTTTCAAGCTCGGATCAAGGAGGAATGTAGCAACACCGAGAAAGGAGAAGCGAAACAATGGAACTGTTTATGGAAGCTGAAAATTAAGCCCAAATTGAAGCACTTTCTATGGAAATGTCTCGGTGAGATTCTCCTGTGAAAGTTTTACTTACCCATAGAGGTCCGGATTTGGATACTACTTGTGATCAAAAGGGCGGGGGAGGGTGTTGAATCGGTGGAGCATATCTTTTTCATTGCACAAGAGCCCAGCTTGTATGGGAGATAGCTCCTGTTAGATGGGATGGGATTGTTCATGATTCTATCGCTATGAAAAATTGGTGGAAAGAGATTTGTACGATGCAAAGGACAAGAGTGGCTCTTGATCGAATTAGCTTGTCTACCTATATATTATGGTGGTTATGGAAAACCCGTAATTTATGGCAATTTCGGAAGGAAAAAATCTCGAGAGATTGATCTTGTTCGATTTGTCGTTAACGAGTGGAATGAATTTGAGGTTGTTTGATTTTGTGGTGGTGGCTATTGAGCTTTGGGGATGATTCCCGATAAAGGCGATAGTTGAAACTCATTTTTTTGGTATGGAATGGAGGCTGCGATGGATCCGCTCTTCTCGGATGTTTTGTCCCTGTTTTGCATTTGTCTTTGTGGATTGTAATTATTCATACTTTCAGGCTCTCCTTTTTGATTTTTCTTTGGTTTCTCCCAGTGTGTTGGGTTCTTGCCCTCCGGCCTTCGAGTTTTGGAGTGGTATTTGGGCAATTGTGCCCCGCTTTTTGCACATGGTTCGTTTGTTGAGTTTTGTGGTTATAAAATCACGCGCTTAGTCAAAAAAAAAAAAGGAGTGAGTATTGAGTGAATGAGTTGTTGATCTTTTTTGCTTTTTAGGGCGGATCACTCAAAGTTAAGATTTCTTTATTAGTCCAAGTCTTCTTCTCCCAAAGTTGGAAGTCTTCTTTTGTGAACTTGTCTATAGCACCAACAAATGTTAGGGGGTCCCTGGGGTTGCCCCAAGAAGGCCCCAACGACGCTCAAGTCAGCATGGTGAACATGAGAGAAATATAAGACAGTAAACGAATTCTGAATATGAATCATGAAATTATGACTGAATTACTCGTAAATGAAGCGGATGGACTTTTATATATCTGTGTAGTGGGCCTCGTGGGTCATGTAGGAAAAAATGGCTCATGGGCCAGTCCGGGCCTTGGGCCGAGTTATTCCATTTGCAACCCATTAATTACTGGATAATTAATGTGATTAAATAAATATATAAATTGAATTACATATTAATAATAAAAGGACATTTTTGCCTCCAACAGTTATAAAAATGCGTTGTTTGTGTGTACAACTCAAACAAAAACACAATAAAAAATGTAAAGCACATATTTTTCCCTAGATTTTGTTTTTTTAACTGTTTCCCAAACACGCACACACGTTGGGTCGAGCCCTAACCTCTCCTAACTAAAGAGGAGATGATACCGCTAGGCTCATTGGTCATCGGTCATCTCCCCCAGATTTTCACTAAATAAAACAGAATCAGAAATAGAATATTTGAAAAGTTAATGCTTATTAATTTGGTTCTTTTAAGAAAAAAATTTAGAAAGTCGAGATCATTATGCTTAGTGCCTTAATTATAGGCCTTCGCCAAGACGTCCTAGGGGCTAGACCCTGGCGTGGCGCTGGCAATCGCCTAGTGTTCTTGCGAATTTTAGAACACTGAATAATCAGTATTACTAAGGGCAACTCCAGTAGAAAAATCTCTTAAAGGTTTTTCCACAGTTTTCTGTGTGTCATGTCACATGTCATATCAAAAGCAAAAACCCTACCATTTTATAAAATTTTCTCCACAATGGTTAAACTTATTTACCGCTTTTTAATGGTCCTACTATCTAATTTAAAAAATAATTTGAAAGTTAACAAATATTAATTTCAACCTCTTTTTTTATACATGGGCCTCACACCAACACCTTTTTACCCTATTTTCTCCTCTATCAACCGAATCATACCTACAAACCGAATCATACCTACAAACCACAGATTTTTTCTCACAATGGTGAAGTTTTTGGTTGACACGGGTTTTCATGAAAAACTCCTCTAAAAATTTTACCATGAAAAACTCCTCTAAAAATTTTACCATTGGAATTGCCCTAACAGTCATTAAGACTGGTGACACCACCTGATCTTGCCTTTTAATAAATGATGTTTGGTTTTTGGAATTGGAAGTGGAATCCTGTCCCTTCCCTAATGTTCCACGTTTCACACTTTAAATTTAAACCAAAATAATAAAAAGAAAAAAAATTAAACAATAGCATTTATTTCCTCCATAAATGCGAAATAACTTGTATGTACGTTACCAATCCTTATATTAGGGGATCAAATGGAATTAAAAGCGGGTTCCAAAGCGGAAAGATCCATTGACCAGGATACTGATTCGAACCGTATAACTCGATTTTGGTTACTGATTCCTTGGTGTTAAAAACATAGAACTCCGCATTTTAACTCGTCGATTCGAATCTTCGACTTTGGGCGATCGTTTAAAACATTGGTTTCAAGGTTCAAACCGATTGTTTGAATTTTTTCCTAAAAATATGCTAGAAAAATATTAAATATTTATTATGATATTTTATAGTAGTAATCGCATGATGACATGACATGAGACACGTCTCAAACCAAATATTATAAGCGAGCTACGTGAACTTTGATTTTCTCTATATCATAAGAGGATGTGTAAGCATTTCAACATTATTGTTAATATTAAGTCTACAATTTAATAATATTATGAATATTAAGTATAAGTCCTTTAATTTTGTTCTTTTCCCCTTTTTAGTAATCAAATTGATAAATTATTTTTAAAATAAATCAAAAAATATTAAAAAAATATTTCAAGCGAGAATCGAACCGTGGAGGAATTGGGTTACAAATCGAAACATGGAGGAATTGGGTTTTGGTTTGGAATTGAATCACTATCGATTTTGGAGCCGAATCGTGAGTCAACAATTCCGATTTCTCATTTTGAAAGAACCAGAACCAAATAGTTTGAAATCAAATGGATGGTTCGAACCGTAGCCACCCCCGCGGATATTTTCTCTATCGTAGTATATAGCTCATAAAAAGTTTTAAAGTTGTCTAAAAAAGCAAAATCACACTATTTTGACCGCCATTAAACCCCGGTCTTGTCGACACTACACCTAATGTATATACACTTGATGTGCGGATGAATGACAAGTATCACATGTCTTATAAATTAAAACAGTTGCGGTTTATCCATGTAAGAAGTGGCACACTTGTCGATCATCAAAGTACCAAGTATATTGCATATGGTGTATAGCATACATAATATCTCAAAACCCCACCCCACGTTTTCATTACATTGGTTAATTTCTTAGTTTACCGACATTAATCTTAGGGATAATTACAAAACAAAAAACCTGAAGTTTGACCTAATTACAAAAAAACTATAGATGTTTCAAAATTACATAAAGCCCCCTCAAAGTTTTATTCGTTCTTAACTTTAAGGGGTTAACTGTAATATTTCTAGAAATAGCAAGGCGGATTTGACATATTTTTCGCTTTTGAAGGGGAAAATGTAAGATGGAATCAAAATTTAAGGATTTTTCTAAGTTTAAAAAAAAAACTAGTTTTTTTTTTTTTTTTTTTTGTAATTAGCTTGAGCCTTAGGGGCCTTTTTGTAATTATCCCTTAACCTTAAAACAAACTTGTGACAATAATTTTAAACTAACTTCTCTTTACACATGAAAAATACTGGTGAGAAGTACGGAAAATATTTCGGAAGTGAATGCTTGTAAAAAAATTGAGAAAATTTTATCGCTGACTTTTTGCTTCAGACACTTAATTTAGCTGTGAGTTTATTATAAAAAATATTATTTTCACTGTTAAAACAAAATATCCATACCAAAAGAAAACTTATATAAATAAAATTTTCCACATCAACTATAACCATCGTACTTTTAATCTCTCATCTACATATAATTTCTAAATAAATATCCATATTTAAATTAAAAAGTATATTTTACATCAATTATAATCATTATTTTCAGCTAATATTCAAAACTCGTATTTCTTTTTCTTTTTTGCCTAATCTGTTTTTATTACTACTCTATAAGATAACACATCTCGTAAAAAAAAAAACAATCAAACTTTCGCTTTAAAAATCCAAATAACCAATCTATTTATGAGTTATATGGTTTTTAATCTTAATCCAAAAATTATATTTAATAATCTTTTGAAATTCAATTATTATACCAACAACATATTGGATCAGATAAAAATATTGAAAAAGGCAACATAATAACAGCACAATCAGGTCAAAGGAGTCAATTATGTCATTTCAAGTTAACTCTAACCCGACCTATTTATTATTCGTGTTATTCGGGTCCGACCCAACTCTAAACGTAACCCGCCAAGCCTCAACTCTAATCCGATCATAACGTATTAGATTCATATCGTGTATTCAGAAACGTCATAAATTGTCACCCCTACAACTTAGTACCATTATTTGAGCAAATATTTTAAGTTTCTATTTCAGATTCTGCGTCAAACTCTATATTGCTACTTTTTTGCGGCAAAATATACTCCTCAAATATAGGCTATAGCATCCTTTAGTCCGGATGCACTGCACTGTGTAACATAAAAAGACTTGGGGCAAACTGAAGTATAATAAAATATAAAGCAAGTCTCTTGTGAGACGGTCTCACGGATCTTAATCCGTGAGACGGTCCTCCTAAGTTCTCCGTCTTGAGAACATGAACCATGAAAATAAATTTAAAAATAATAATGAACCATAAAAAAACAAAAATAAACCTTAAAAACATGAACCATGAAGAATAAACCCGAAAAACAAAAATAAACCCAAAAAATAAAAAATAAACCCTAAAAAAAATTAAAAATCCTAAAAACCCAAATCAATTAAAAATAAACCCAAGAAACAAAATAAACCCTTAAAAAACAAATATAAACCCTAAGAAAAATAAAATCTAAAAAAAAACCTTTAAAACTTTGTGTAAGGCTTCCGTCTCACGGATCTAAATCCGTAAGACCGTCTCACGCAAGTTTTTGCCTAAAATATAATAATTGGTAAATTTATTTAATTTCTCAGCCCGCTAGTTATATAGCAAGAATGAGAAGAATTTCTCAAAGCCTACCAGCCATGAGGACAACCATTCAACCAGTACCAAATGGAGGAGGAAAACATTAACACACAGAAACTTATTAACAATTCTTCTCCAAGTGATACAGATACTCCATAGGAAAACTAGTACAAATTTTCATGATTCTGTAATGAAAACAAATCATTTCTAGCCTAGGGTGAAACAACAAACATCATTAGATCAAAGAAGCATAGACAGAACACTCGATCCGTTACGTACAACTGGGAGGAACAAACAACTCTAGCTGTTATCTGGGGAAGAAACATAACTCGAAAAACGAACATGACATTTAACCATCGGAGGTAAACATTAGAGAGAACAATGCATCTAGGCCAAACATAAATCGTTTTTCATCCCAAAAAAAAGCCTTTTATTATATAATAAAAAAGTTGAATGTTTTTTCGAGAAAATACAGATACAATAGAGGCTGCTAATTCCAAAAATGTCCACTAATCACAAGACATAAGATATAAGTAATCTTGACGGAGTTGACAAATTCTTCACTTCTCATATTAGTCAACTCAAAATATTTAGACGCCTACGACTCAAAAATTTCTGCTCACACCCTCACTCGAGAAGCCCTCTTCCCCATCTCCACCCACAACCCGCAAAAATATATCAAAAGGTATTGCCCTCCTATGATACTAAATGTCTATTCATTAAAAAATAAGTTTATCATATTGGCATTATTCATAAATCCAATAAAAATTATTCTATTTGGTGACATATCTTTTCACTTAATTTACCTTTATATCACCTTTTCTTTCCTTTCTTCCTTCCTTTGACTTCTTTCTCTAAGCTCTTAATCCTCTGATTAAGAGCAGATGAAGGAGCTATTCTTTGATTTGTAGGTTTTGATGATGCTTCTCGCAGATGATGATAGAGACTGCTGTTGTTGGGCAGCTGCATATTTCTTTAGTGCTTCAAAAATGAGAAGCCAGGTTTTTGATCAGTCGAAGGTGTGACGGGTGGTGGCACAGGTATACTTGGTATACCAAAGAACTTCTTAACCTTAGGCTTCTTTATCACTGAAAAGACACGGAATATTAAACAAAACAATAACATCAAAATAAGTGAAACACTATATATTATTTCCGAAATATAATTATGATCATTTGGCAAAATCATGAAGCCCAAACAGCATATGAAGAATCTCAATGCCAAACAAAAATATTATCATTAAAAAAAAAAAAAAGCAAGAACAAAAGAAGAAGAAAGAAAAATAATTCAGGGATGGACAAAGTAACAGGACTCACCTAATCCATATGCGAGTGAAAACAAGTTGGAGGTGATCCAATAACAGAATATAGCCTGTAGATAAATGCACAATTTACTTTAGGGATTCCACTGATAAATTGGACGAAATATTTTTCATGAGTTTAACATAGAACTACACATCCAAGAGAAAGAGAGTTGCAATCATAAAGAACAAGGGATGATACCCAAAGTAAGAAAAGTTGAGCACAAAATAGTCATTCAATGTCCATCTTATCGCATAAAAGTCACAAATGAAACTTCACATTTTTAAACAAGATACTTTTATTTGAATTATCAAAATCAATCTCAGCTATAATGCAATTGATTTCATATCATCAGGTCAGAGAACAGAATTGTTTAGTTGCAAATAATGCATTACACAATTCAAAACAAGCAAACTCACATTTATTAACAAAATTAGTAGGTCTAGCACCAGCAGATGGGAGGTAAACTAAGCTGGAGTAGTTGATAGTATAACTAAACAACACTATAGAACGCAAAAGAAACTCTGTTAAAAATTAACAGTACTGCAACATTCAAATGCATCTATGAGAATGATTATGGATGTTTTCTGTGAAAATAATTGGTCAAAATCTCCACAATAAAAAGATTCACGTCTATGGAACAATCAAGACAGAAAGTAGAGGCACACCAACGATAATATTGAGAAAAGGTCAACTATGTTTTCCCACCGATCTTATCCAAGATAAGAATGAATTTACTTAACGCTTCCATAGCACAGAAATACTGATTCTCATGCCTAAGAAACTACAATGACAAAGCTGAGTATTCAGTGATAACATGCGCCAGCAGTCAAATAGAGGTGTGTGAGAACAAGTAGATCGGTCAAATTATATACAAAGTTGAGAAAACATTTACATCATATTCGGCAAAGCTATGCACTAACAACTGGCGCACCACATACCTTGGGGAAACTAGCAGTGAAAGGGATCGTCAATGCTGCAAAGACCCTAGAGACATTTTTAATGGTACCAGCAGTAGGATTGCCTTCCAAACCTTCTTGCGCATTGCACTGAAAAGAAAATATTGATAAAAATTGAACAAGATCAAGGATTAAACGTGAAATTTCCAAGCACTAGACAGTCAGATCTGACAGCAAAGAAGACACTTCGAAAAATGACAGCATCGATCATAATCAAAAATTCAAAATACTAGAGGAATAAATCAAAAGGAGGTCATGAAGCTGGAAATAAAACATCGTCTTTCATCTGATTTGGTCTTTTCACATACTACTAACAGACATTTTGTTCATTAGAAAATCACGTAATTAAGTGTTGTAATGGAAACTTAGTGATAAAATTGCTTATCCATTTAATTAAGGTGTATCAAATAAAAAATTTCTGTTTTACAATTAAAAATCCTGCCAACATATTTCCAATGAAATATATCCACCTTCAATAAACTTAATGGGCAGGGAATACAGGTACTACCATTTTGTGGCAAGTCCAAATTTGGACCAGCCGTTCAATGAGCCAATTTGTGTATTTCATGGTTTGCCCGACTAAGTTAAGGAATGGTTAATTAAACCCATTGGCCTTTCTACTGTGGTTTTAGATATTTCTATATGTTAAGAACTGACCAAAAAAATACAATAAAGTTTTTCTGGATAATGAATTCTATGCAATCTCACAACATTAAATTAATGGTACATGAGTATCTCATTAAATAATGCCATTAATTGGCACCTATAGTCATCAATGAATGTATTCAAGGCTGCAAATTTAAACTGTATGAGCCAATATGAATTTATCCATCACTGATACCTTGGCCCAAGATTGTATATATTTTGGATAAGCAAAGAACCTAGCGCAAGCCTCACGGATAGGAGTTTTTTTGTTCCGAACACAAGGCAGTAGACCCAAAGGTGTAAATAATTTCAAACATTGTGTGAAGATTTTTGAATTTTATGATCAGGGAACAAATAATCAAACTGTGAAACACTAAATGAAGAAAATGAGCTCAATACAAGCTCAAAACATCAATAAGACTCGGCTAAGGATATCATGGGTGAAAAATTGGTTCTATCTTAGCATAAAGAATAAAGAGAGAAAGAAAAGTTAACTGACCTCCACCGTAATCCAAAATGTCAACGCCGTCAAAACTGGAAAAATATACATGGTATCAGGAGTTGTCAAATCGGTAAACCAAAATGCTCCTCCCTCTTTGAAAGATGGAACTTTTTCTGCCATGTTATTGACCTGCAATGGAAGTGATGAAATACAATGTCAAATGGTGAAAAGAGACGGATGAAATAATAAGAATCTGAATGGAGAAAGAGATGAAGAGGATAAGCAATTATATATATAGTATGAGAAAATGTGATCGTACAGCAAAGAAGAAACTGCAAAAGATGGGAGCTGAAATCAGAAGTCCTTTTAAAGGGGTGAATGGGGTTACACCATATCTGCAACACCAAAATGCAACTATATCTGTGAATGACATCTCCTTTTTATCAAGCTAATACCCGAACTGAAAATGAAAAACATATAGCAAGGAGAAAAAGTACCATAGATGCTGGGCTTTTGACCCATCTATGAGTAATGAAAGATAACCTCACTGGCACATAATAAATATAAGATGTTTTATCTACTATAGGCCGCATGTGCGTGTGTGTGCATACTATCTCCTTATTTACAGCAATGAAAAATATTTTTAGTAACAACAGATTTTCTTCACCTAAATGCAGTACTTATGTTAAATACACCAGTGCAACATATTAATATCTAGGTTTCCTTCATGCATAATCATTTTATAGGCCTGAAATACGAACCGAACTACTCACTTCACTCAAGATAGCTTAAAGTTTGATTGTGCAGCCCTTTACGCATAGCAAACAAAATTTGAGCACATTTCTTTGTTAGATATATTTGAAGTTCAGCTCAAGCTCGAATCAATTAGTTAAACAAAATGTGTAAAAAGATCAAGTTACTCAAAAATTTCTTATATACCGCACCATTAAAACTCGTCAGAGCACGACTCTTTTGAAAATTAAACCAAGCTCCAATACAGTTTCCAGCTCCAATGCTCCATAAAATCAAACCAAACTTGAATACTACCTTGTTCCGCTCGACTCAATTCGTTTACTGTCTTAGCCACTTAAGTGTTGCTCCCCAGTACAATGCATACGCTCTTAATGTTACAAGTGATTAAGAAAGGGTTGGAATTTCTATTTTTTGTCATTGTTCTCTTACTTTTGAGAATGGTGTTGATCAACTCTTCTAAACACTTACGAATTTTGACAGAATAGTGATCCGGATCTAACACTTACAAAAATCCATCCTTGAATGTATGCTATTTGCGGACGATATAGTTTTAATTGATGAAACAAGAGAATGAGTAAATGCAAAATTGGACGTTTGGAGAGAAGCACTCGAATCAAAAGGTTTTACTATAAGTAGGGCTAAAACAGAATACATGGAATGCCACTTTAGTAAAACAACAGGAACAATGAGACGAAGGTTAAAATTGATGGACATGAAGTGAGTATAACAAAGAGTTTTAAATACTTAGGATCTATAATTGAAGAGAACGGAGAAATCAATAAAGATGCCACACATAGTATCCAAAGGGATGGAAAAATGGAGGAGTGCATCTTCTATCCTTTGTGACCGTAAAATACCATTAAAATTGAAAGGAAAATTTTATAAAACGGCCATAAGGCCCGCAATGCTTTATGGAGCGTAATGTTGGGCGACTAAATATGAACACGAACAAAAAATGAGGGTAACACAGATGAGAATGCTAAGGTGGATGTGTGGACACACTAGATTAGATAGAATAAGAAATGAACACATTAGAAACAAAGTGGGAGTAGCACCAATAGATGAGAAAATTAGAGAAACACGATTAAGATGGTTTGGACATGTTTATAGGAGACCTTTAGATGCACCTGTGCGACGCTTAGAAGGTAGATAATCACTCACACAAATCAAAAGAGGCAGAGGTAGGCCTAAAAAGACTTGGAAAGAAGCTATTAAACAAGACATGTTATGCCTAGAAATAAATGAAAATATGGCTTATGACCGTAAACGATGGCGCGATATGATCCGTATAGCCGACCCCACGTAGTGGGATTAAGGCTTAGTTTGTTGTTGTTGTTGTTGTAGTGATCCGGATCTACTAATTTCATAGCAAATGGATCACACACATTTAAGATGGCTAGATTAGTTAAGAAGGGAACGGCACATACTCCTTGAATAGTTTTTTCATTCTTGCCTGACCTTCAGCAACAGCATTGGGGCTCATGTCCTGTCAAAGAGTAACAGAGTATAACCATCGAGATTTGGAAGCAACATAATCAAGTTTAAAGGTAAGAAGAGATGGAAGCAACAAAAATAAACTAGGTTTTTGCAGGATAAACTCCAAGAGTCATTCAACTTTACAGGATCTAGAAAATCATTCAGCACTTGTCCAGAAAGTTATTGAAAATCAACTTGATTGAAAGAAAATAGATTCTGAGGCTCATACCCTATCTTGCATTTCTTCCTTAATTGCCTCCAATTTTGGTCTTAGAAGCTGCACAAGATGTACAAATCACATAAATATGTTCATATTCAGGTGCAAAAAGCAGTATGGTAAACCAAAAGTTATGTTCAGATCAAGTGTTGACATCATGAGAAGATATATGAGGTATCAAAATGAAATCTTAACTATATGGCAGGAAATTAGTGTAGCCTTTGTTCTTTGAACAGTTGCGGGCATCCAAATTACAATAAGAACAGAATGCAAAAGTCTTATCATGAGTTTACTTGGATAGTTTCCACTCCTTCCCAAATACAATAATAAAAAGAAATCTTTACTACAGAGTTTACTGAAATTTGCCATAAGGGCCAGTTGAGAAGACAAGAAATACACGTATCCTGGTATCCACACCAATGGGAGAGAAAAATCATGTTGCTCTGCAGAATGCATCACTGTTCACTTTCTTTTTTGTATGTCCTAATTGCATTATTAACAATGATCTGGGCCTGTTCTCTCAATAAAATTCTATGTACATATTATCTTAATCTTCTATTTTTCCTATTATGCACAGGATGAGGAAGGTTGGGGGAGATCGCAGTTGGATAGGATTTCTTTTATATAGTACCAAACTGTGTATTTTAATTGACAGTATTTCTCAATGATAATGGATTTCCAGAATCATCAAAATGCGGATACAGTAGGTAGTTCTAATGCAACAATCAGTAAACAAACCCCAAATGCGCGGATGAGAAGGCGTGTACAAAGCTTACAGTAAATTTGGTAGTGGATTTCAGCTGATTTACGATAAGAGGAAGCTGGCATGAACGAATCAAAAGCGTCGTCACAGCAATTGATGCCCACCTAAACAAAATTACAAAAATTCTAAAAATTATCACTTTGCCAATCCATAAGAATTTTAGCTACAAACAAAGCACAACATAAACCAACAATCCAGATTAAATACACACCTCAACGAACAAAATCATCACCAACAAACAATCATCATAACAGTACCTTAAGAAGGTCTCTTTCAGCTACAGATGAATGAATGGGCAAACACATCCGTAAATATTTCTAATGGTATATCACTATACTGAATACAGAGATATGTGCACACACGAGCATTTTACCCTTTAAGTTCACTTAAAAATAAAAAAGCCAGGCAACTCTGCATATTCAACATTCATCAATTTTAACAGTCCTATCCAGCTAATCCTATATGCAATCCCACAGCCACTCCATTTCTACCAAAACTTCATCATAATTTCAAACAAACCTCAAACCATAAACATTGCTTCATAACAGATAGCACTAAAAAGCAAAAACCATAACACTATGTCTACGTGTGTAAAATCAAAGATACTTCCTCACCAATCAAATCCTGTATAAATGTGAACGTATTCAATTAAGTACTGGAGGGCTGCCACCGAAAGAATGAATCCGCCGCAGCAACCGCCACCTCATTCGCCACAGGCGCCACCTCCACAGCCTTATCCCCCAGAACACCCACCATGTCATTCAAAATCTCAATCTTTTCAGCCGCCCCTTCTCCAACACTTCCACTAGAAAAATTCCTACCCAAAACCAGCCCACAACCCGCTGGAATCGCAAATCTCCTGCCTTGAAACACGTTTCTTGACCCATGGTAAGTGCTGAAATTATTTCTGGACCCTAAAAGACGGTGCTGGAAATAATTGCAGGGTTCAGGACTCCTGGATATGGAATTTGTACACAAATCTTCTCGATCACTATCATCGCGATCAATATGTGAAAATGAAGGAGCAACTCGGTGTTGCTGCTGATAAAAGAGCTTCGCCCTAGCAGTTATGCTCCGTCTATAAGCCATTAACTTTGCCTCCTACAAGACAAAACAAATATACAGATGAAAAGAATACAAAAAGATTGAATCGTTACAAACATTTCCAAAAAGGGATTGCGGATCTATGACAATAGATGACATTTTCTGAAATCAACTTAAGATTGAAATCTCACGAGGTAATTCTGCTTGAAGAAATACCTAGAGAAAGGGAAGCAGGGTTTTGGGGGTTTATTAGTTTGGGGTATTTAGGTCGTTAGATTCTTGTGATCTGACAGTCCGAGGGCTTACGGTTGGTTGCATCAACTAAAATCGTGTTCTGTTATTATGCTTTCGGAATAGTTCGTTGATCTCGCGATTTCAGAACCTTTCACTGCACACTAGTGCACAGTAGCGACATGAATTTATTCAACTTTCTTCCATTGTTAAAATTAAGCATCGTCACCGACAATTAGTCTCATCTAAACCTCTGCACTCCTTGTCCATCTATGTTATTATTTTGATTAGCTCCGCCCAAGTCCCACCTAACTCCACTGCTCCACTTGAGCGTTAGGCCTGAGATGGCAATGGAGTGGGCTTGAGACGAGACCCGCCCCACCTCAAGACCCACTCGGGACCCGGGATCCGAGAAGTCTAACCCACCAAACCCGCCAAAATTATTTTTTGACTGTTTTCAACTACATGCAATTTCTTCTTGCTTGCAATGTGTTATATATCAACTATAGCCTTTTGACCCAACGACTTATCAAGAATGGCCTTTGACCGACATTTATTGTTAACAAAAATAGAAAAAAGTAGAAATTGTACACTTCCCAAAATTTCCATCATAAAAGACGCAGGGTCGATTAATCGATTGATACGCGACTCAAATCTATTAAGTCGGTCAATGGTCGTTAACCGACTTAACCGACTCAAATTAATGTGGTCGGCCAACGGCTTGATTAAACAACCAAAGTTGGTCGATTAGAATTTGAAAAGTCTTTATGGTCGGTTAACGACAAACGTTGGTCGATTAGAATTTGAAAATCCCTCTAGGATTTATAAGCCCTCAATTGACTTTAAAAGACAATTGTTCAAATCCTCACCATCACAAAGCGACCGCCGTTGATTGTCGCTTCGTGTCGTCGTTGGGAGAATATTTTCTTGCGACTTCTATCTATAAAGTAAGAGTTTTATTTTATCTTTTGAATTAGTTATTTTAATTGCATTGTAAAATATGTTATAGGGTTTAAGGTATTGAATCGAATGAGTGTTATATACTAAATGGGTATTGTATTTTGTTTGAATTGAATGTTAATGTTATTTGGAATGTTAGACTATACACATGTTGGGAGTGTTGTGTTTTTCATTGCAAAAGTTTGTTGGGAGTGTTTGCAAATAACTGGGAGGAATCTAATTGTGACCGTTAGGCATGAATTCAATCAAAAGACTTGTATTGTTTTGCAAAAAAGTGATTATTGTCTTCTTTGGGAGGGTTTCAATATTTAAAAGAAGTGTTTCTCATTTTTCGGCTTAAAAAAACACTTTTTAGACTTTCCTAATAAGTCGTTCAATCGACACATTACAACTGGTCGATTGATCGACTCCTTAGAGTCGTTTAAATAAACCAGTTCTGCAAATACGCAGCAGTCGATTAATCGACTTCATCTACTCGAGAAAATGAACGAAATGACAGATAAATTGAATAAAACAATGTCATAAGGTCGGAAGAACAAAATTCAAACTCCGAATGTTGATTTCTCTTGCAATGTCGAAGATCGGGAAGGAGGAGATGTACATTTTCGGTTGGTTGAAGCACAAAACCCCAAAAATTCAGTTGAATACACAAAATTGGAAGAAATAAAAAGGGGTATTTTAGACCTTTTGAAATGGAAGGGTTGTTGGTATGTTAAAGTGCATAAAGGGTAATGTGGACATTTAACATAGAAGAAGCCCATTAAAGAATGTTTGGAATAAGGGCATGTGTAGTGGGAGGTTTTTGGAGATGTTTGTACAAAAAAACCTTATTGACAAACCTCACCCCATTGTGAACCACTAGTTTTTCATTCCCAAAAAAAGCGGTACCATGTTTTACGCATCTTCATCTTCATTTTTTTTTAATTAAAAATGGCACGAGTGGGCTTGGGCCTTGATAAATAATTAAAATAGTATTTATTATATAGAAATCATGTAATATAAATATAAATAATTCATATTATATAATATAAAATATAAAAAATATGTGATATTATAGTGGATAGTGTAGGGTCCACAAAAAGTTGTTTAGATGTTTTTGGATTGTGGAGAAAAATGTAGGGTTTTTCTTCTTGAGATTTTATGATGTGGCACCACGGGCTCCACCAAAAGTAAGTTTGTAGAGGTTTTAAAAACTTGGCATTGGAGATGCCCTAAATAAGGCCATTCTTGAACAAAGTCTCTTTTTTTCTTTTTTTTTGAGAAATTGAACAAAGTCTCTTTGACTAAGCCAAACTTTAAGAAACCCCTCTCAGCAACGGAATGTAGAAACTAAATAAATACAACTTATTAGCGTTTAGGGATTAGTGCCACAATAATTCAAGAATATTATACTTCATTTAGATCGATCAAAAATTGTGGCTACGTGATTGTGGAGCAAAATTTATTTAACAAGAATATGCAATTGAGAAATTTAGACTATCAAAAGCTTTAAGTGACTACATAGTTAAAATAGTGGCGGGTCCATAAATTTAAAAATGGGTACGACAGACATTAAAATTAGAAACATGCACATAAATATTATTTAAAATTTTATTAAAGTAAAAGGTACGATAACCGCAATTTGTTAAAGTATAACTATATGAGACTCAATCAATGCACAAGTTGTATATCCTGTTAGACCTACCTTTTGTATAATGACATTGTATTTTCCTCATAATATAATTCTATGAAGTTTATCTCAATGTATTTTCATAATTTTAAAATAAAGCATCGACCATTAGGTGAGAAATACTATTTAATATTTTTTATTGATAAAGTCAAAAAAAAAAATATCATACACGAGAATTATGTAAAATACTTTCAAGACTCAGATTTATCTCGATCTTGAAATCTAGCTTTTCATAAAAATGCGCAAGGCGTAACTTCATCGCTCATTGTACTATAGTCATGTTTATATTCTTAATAATGATAAAAATACGTGTCATACTTTTTTTTCAATGTTATATTATTTAAATACGTATGCAATTCTATTTTTAAAAGTTGTTTGTATGTGTAAACCATGCGACAAAGATTTTTGCAAAAGTCAAGCGCAAACAATACATGAAGAACTAATAAATATATATACATACATATAAATTAACCAAGTAGATTTCGTCAAAAAAAAAATGAACCAAGTAGAGTAATTAAGAAAATATGAGACATCAAAATATAGTTTGTTAACATTATTGATTTTATTATATTTGTTTTTTCGGGGATTTGTTTGTTAATTTTATTGTGTATTTTATTTATTCACGTTGTTAAGTTAAGTTTAAATTTTTGAAATTTTAATGTGGTATTTTGTATTGTATTATTATATTTTCTAAATATTTATGAAACAATAGGGTACAAAACTATTGTTATTTTTTAACTAAAAATATTATTGATTTTTCAAATTTTGGGGTACAACTATACCCCCATCTCCCTAATAGATCTGCTCTTGACTTATAGACTCCTAATTGCATTTTTAATAAAAATAAATTATATATATATATATATATATATATAGCGAATACTATGTAAACCGATACTGATCCAGACCCATAGGATTTTTAGAAAACGGACTAATAACACGCCCAAGCACTAAAAAAAAGGATCCGTGAGCAACCTACTCTATTATCATCCCTAACTGCAGACCTCGGTCTGCGTTTTATCTAGTGCCCAGTTTTTTAGAACATTTTTTTTTTTTTATTTTTTTGATGTAGTGATTTTTCTAGTGATTTGGATCCCAAAAATTATACGAGTTTTTCTCTTTGTTAATAGTAGTAACTAAGTACACAAAATTGAGTGACCCATTGAGCCAAATAAATCCAACTCATCTTGAACTAAAAATCCATAAGTCCTTAAACTAATGACAAAAACTTGTGTGAGACCGTTTCACATATTTAAATAAGTAATCCGTGAAACGAAGCCTTATTACCAAATCCAAAACACACGTGCACCTCTCTCTATATGTTATATTATAATATATATATATATATATATATATATATGGTCCCCTCCTCTCTCTGTATATATACTCATGTGTAGGGGTGTAAAAAAGCGAATTATTTTGATTCAATTCGGTGTTCGAATTCGTATATTGACATTCAATATTCGAAATATTATATGAATCCACATAAGAATATTTATTCTGATTCGGATATTATGCGAATACAAATATGAATATAATTATATTCGATTCGAATATTTAAAAGAATATTTCAATAATATTATATATAATTATATTATACATTTATATTTATACAAATCACTTACAGTAATCTTTATACATATAAGTAATAATTATTTATGTATATTATTAATATACAATATACCTTGTGTTCACTTATAAGTCCAAATTAATAAGCCCATATATAATTATAGTCTTGTAGTATATTTTTTATGGACTCGGGAGACGATAATAGTCTTTTTGTTTGTTCAAGTATTTTATGATTAATATATTATTGGTGTATTTAACAATTTCATGACCCACGCTTATTATTTTGATTACAACTATTATTGCAATATAATCGAAATTGTAGGGAAAAAAGATAAATATAGGTTAGAATTTTGTATACGAATATTCAATTGATTTGTATATATTCGAACATATGTTCAAATAAGAATAAGAATCCGTATTTATATTCCAACATTAAAAGAATACGAATAAGAATATCCTCTAAATGAGTCGAATACGGGTAAAATATCTTGATATTCGACTCGATTGATTCGTATACCCCTACTCATGTAGTCCCCTTCTCTCTCTCTCCTCACATCCCCGATCTCACACATGTCCCCCCCTCTCCTCCTCACACAAAAAAATACTCTAAAAATATTTTCAAAACGTAAACTATTAAGAGTAGAATTGATGCTTTTTTAAAAATAAAAATGGATATTTTTTTAATAAGAAGTGATACTTTTTTTTATTAAAACCGATACTTTTTCTTAATAATAAGTGATATTTGTTTAAATAAAATGTGATATTTTTCAAGTAAAAGTATTATTTGTTTTAATGAGAAGTGAGATTTTATTTTAATAAAAATAATTTTATTTTTAAATAAAAAGTGATACTTTTTTCCATAAGAATTGATATTTTTTCCATAAGTTGTGTGATAAGGGTAAAATATGATCCAGGCTAACCTGGTTAGGTCCAGTCCAGTGTATTGGCGATCCGATAAGCCCAGTGTGTTGGGCCAACCCGCCAAACCTTAAGCATAGGCCCGACCTGTTAGGTCCAGTGTATTGATCCGATGTGATAAGCCCGGTGTGTTGGGCCGATCCGCTAAGCCTTAATGTATTGCCGACTGCTGAGCCTTAAGCATAAGGCCAGCTCACAAGACCCGACCGTCCGGTCCGAGGCCGAGTGTTATGTTTGAATCAGCCGACCCACATGGGCTGATTTGTTACTAGTATTGTAAATGTAAACGAATGCAGAGCGTTCGCAAACTACTCGTGAACAAGTTCGGATATTGTTCGCTTATGTTCGTTTATTTAGTTAAACGAACATAAACGAACAAATTTTAGAGCTCGTTAAATAAACGAACAAAGCTTGAACAATCCTATACTCGTTCATTAATAGCTCGTGAACAAGCTCGTTTAGTGTTCGCTTATAAATGTTCATGAACAAGCTCGTTTAGTGTTTGTTTAGAATTGTTCGTGAACAAGCTCGTTAAGGCGGCTCGGCTAATAGCTCGATTATTATTCAATTAATAATAAATAATGTTATTTAATTTAAAAATATTTAATTTAAATATTGATATTTGTTTGTTTGTTTGTTTGTTCGTGATCGAATTGTTGATTGTTCACGAAGCGGTTTATGAACACAAATTTGAATATGAACATGTTCACGAACACGTAATCGAACACGAACTCAAATATGAACATGTTCACGAACATGTTCGTGAACAAATTCAAGCATAACAAAAATTAAATGAACGAACACGAACACAAACTTAACAACCCAAACCGAGCTCGAGCTCGAGCTCGAACAGACCAAAAATAAACAAACATTTGGCCAACAACGCTGGATCGGCTCGGCTCGGTTCGTTTACAGCCCTATTTGTTACAGGTCGGCTCCCCGAGCAAAGAGGCTTTTGAGGGTACCCCTTAGATATTTCAAGGGGTAAACGGAGACTAAGATGCTTGGCCTCGAGGTGCTTCAGTCGATTCGGGATCGACTGAGGCCTTAAGGACTTAAATTAGGGTTTTAGAAGATCCGATTCTATCTTAATCATGACTCTAGTACCAAATCGTAATGTAGAATCTCGGATTTTACGAAAACCCTAATCCGGGCTAAGGTATAAAAGCCCAAGTCCAGGTTCATTCTTAACCTAATCACACTTTTACTTTCACATTACATTTTTGCCTCTTGCTTCTCTTCCAAGTTTCGACTTAAGCATCGGAGAGGGTACGCGAGCCTCCTCCGGCCCCTCTTTGTGCGGGTTTCACGAGGAGTTCGACCCAAGGCTGATCGGCGGGAGAGAAGTATATTCGAGAGCAACCAATTTATTTTCGAGAGCAACCAAAGTGATATTTTTTTATTAAAAAGTGAAATGTTTTTTTATAAGAATCAATACTTTATTTTAATAAAAAGCAATATTTCTTGTGTCTAATGTGATACAAACTTTCATTTGAAGTGATATTTTTTGTAAGAAGTGATATTTTTTTCATAACAAGTGATACTTTATTTTCTTTGTTTTTTTCTTTTGTTTCATGCGTGTAGAGAGAGAACATGGAGAGAGAAAGGGGTAGGACGTGAGGAGAGAGAGTGAGTGTTTGATACATGTTTTTATCTTAATTTTGATGATTTTATTTTTTACACCAAAACAATGTTTTTTTAATTGTTATCCAAATACTCCTAAATGATTTAAAATGGTTTTAATATTTTCCGAGTATTTCTTCAAGTTTTATTTTAGATAAAATTGACAACACTTTTAATGATTTTATGTTTATAAGTTTCTACTTCAAAACATAGTTCCTAAATGTTGTCTAAATACTCCGATCGGTTTAAAATGTTTTTACTAAATTTTCTGAGTATTTCTTGAGGTTTATTTTCGACAAAAATTGGACAATATTTCTGTCTCGAGGTCAACCTGTCGCCCATAGGGCAACCCGTGACTCAAGATGAATTTTGGAATAAAAATGAGATGAATTTATAAGTGGCCAGAATGGTCGACCGGTCCGACCAGTGTGTCGATCCGTGGCGTCGATCGGTCGACACGACACCTGGCCGACGGGTACTGAGTCACGCCTTGAAATGAACCCCGCTTAAAATTGGTTTGTGCTACGGCTAACATGGGGGACGACGGCGAACCCTACGCCGACCGGCGCCTGTAAATTGTTGATACGTTTATTTCAAACTCTATTTAAATGGCGACCGGCGCCTCTCAAGATTGACAACAAATTTTTGACCGCTTGACAAACAGACAACATTTCTTAAATCATGAAGTTGATTTCTAACAGCTCTTTTCTTCAATTGTCTTGCAATTTTTTTTACGTAATTCAAGTCCCCAAGAGGAGCCTATGCTTGATTAATCAACTTCTATAAATAGAGAAGTTTTGGAGCAACCAATACAACCATTGAGATACAACACAACAAGATACACTTCAAGCAAATACTTGTTCTTCATAGTTATTATTCTTGTTGTAATTTTGCCTAGCTTATCACTTTCACATCCTTGAGGTCTAGGCTATTCTTGATTACACTTTGCACTCATATTGTAATATTCTTTATTGAGTTGTAATCTTGATTTTTGGTCATCATTCAACACAAGATATCCTTGTGAGTATTCTTGTGGTAAGAATACACTGGGTGATCTAGGTGATAGGTGTTTCAAGAGTGTGGTGCTCTTGAGGTGTTGAAGAATTTGGTATTCTTCAAGATTGAAGATTGTGGTGATCTTCAAAGGTGCGTTGAAGGAAGATTGTGGTAATCTTCAAAGGAGATTGTGGGAATCTCCAAAGGTGGAGTTGTTGAAGAGTATGGTGCTCTTCAATGTGTTGTAAGTTGAATTTGTATTAATTTTGGTAATTGATGGCTCAAAAGCTACCTTTAAAACCGTAGGTAAGTGCACCTATCGTTTTATAGTATAGATTATTGAGTACCGAGTGTCATTCCCACGAGGATTATAAGTACTAATAATTACCGTCTTTTGTTATTTAATCTAACAATTTTCGAGTTTTTGTTTGATAAAGAATCTAAATTATCGAAGTGTAAAAATGAAGTAAAATTTGTAGAATAAGAAATCAAGAGATAGAAGTGTGTTTGAATGTAAATCCTCTAGAATGTTTTTGTGATTTGACAAGTTAAAAGATTCAACCATAAGCCCTTAAGCAAAACCAACCTCTTTTAATAAAATCTCACGTCTTGTGGACCGTAGAAATTCCCAATTTAAGTTAAACCCTTTCTCAAGGCGAAAAACTTCTAATCTCAAGTTGATTAACTGAAATCTCTTTCTAGTTAAAACCCCAAGACAAAGATTATAACGATTTGTGAATTCCCATATTAGGTTTGACCCAATCCGGAAGATTTATGTCGCCCTATATCTAGGATTGCATGCAACTCTTTTCACTTATATAGGTTCTATTTCACCATGAATCTCTCGATTTCCCGGATGAAAAATAAACTTCAAATCAATATTGCGCATATATCAATTCGAATGAACGAAGCATAATATAAGTGAATCACACAAAATATGAAGATTTTATTAAAAACATACACACCTTAATCACAAATCCATTCTAGAGTTCATTACATTCAAACACTGGAGTTTAGCTACACATGATTTTGACCAAAGAATAAATTACACAAGAAGATGTAAACATTGTAGACATGGTGTACTTATCTTTATCAAAATCTCAATTGACTTGATGATGTTGCTCCAAGCCTTCTTCCCCAATGTTGCCTCAAGCTTACTCCTCCAAGACCCTTGACCCCAATTTTACTTAATGAAATGAATACAATGAATATTTTCTCGAGTATCTAATTGAATGCCTCTCCCAACTTCAACCTCGCTTTTATAGCAACCAATACATTGATAAGACTCTCTTTTGTTAAACAATTGCCTCCCATTTTCCTTGTTGGTTGGTGAATTCTTGTATTCAAGTGATGAGGAGGGGACATGGAGACATGTTTCAAAGAAAATAGGGTGTTAAAAGTGTACAAAAGTGGCCAAAATGGGTTGGTTGGTGAGTTTTCCCCAAATTCCGCAAAGAAAAGTTGCAAAAAGAGGTCCCTGACATGGCGTGCTTCCCAACACGGCCAGGCCGTGTTCCCGACACGGCGGCGTGTTGGAACACGGCCTGGCCGTGGCCGGAGGTCTGTTTTGTGCGAAAAATCGAGTTTTTAGCTCCCGCGAACACGGCCGTGTTGCCCGACACCCCCCTGCCCGTGTTGGACCAAAAAGGCCCCGAAATGACGCGTTTGGCTTGGAATTTCGAGCGTTTTTGCATCCTTAAACTCCCGGTATGTTTTGACATGAATCCATGGTCCGAAATTCACCAAAATTAGCCCCGAATGGTCAATCTACATCAATAAAAGCACTCGGAGTAATATGAACTATGTATAATCAAAAATTTACAAAACTAACAATAAAATAACTCGAATTCTACTCAAATATACACATAAAACGTGCATAAAAAGACCCTTATCATTAATTATTAAAATTCTTTTTTTTTGAAATCCATCCCGAATATACTTTGGGGTGGTAGAGGATTAGGCCCTAGGTGGGTTGAACTCTATAAATCGACGCGTGTGTTATTTACTTTCCGCACCTTTATTATCGTCTTTGAGCTTTCGGTTCAAAAAGAGGGTAAAATCGAAAAGATGGAGATAATCTATTCACCCCCTCTAGATTATCGTAGCCGCTTGACTTACAAGTGTGGTATCGTAGACAAATTCTTTGGCAAGCTCGTTTCACATCGCGAGTGAAGAGGAACGATCGTCGCCTACGAATGAAGCTCATCTTACCGACCTCCACCACCAAGCCACTATTTGATTCCAAAAATTATACATTTTGGAAAGAAAGAATGGAATGTTATTTACAAGGTTGCGGGTTTGATATTTGGAACATCGTCATAAATAGTGAATCTATTCCGATGATAGACACACCATACACCTCCAAAGCTTTCAAAGAGCTCAATGATGAAGAGAAGAAAATCATCTCCTTAAACGGTAAAGCTCTCAATATTTCGTATTGTTCACTTACTAATTTGGAATATGAACATATTGTAGGAATTCGATCAAGACACATGAAGTATGGCAAAAATTAGAAGCCATCTATGGAGTATATGGAAATGAAAGGAGTCAAACAAAAGCATCTACTTCTCAAAGGGATACAAGGTCATATCTAAGGAACAAGCCTTTTTCAACTTCCAACTATGAAGTAGTCGAACAATGTTTTATGGGCATCGAAGAAGAAAACGAGGTATGTCTTAAACCCTCTACTTCCTATGATATTGTCATTCAAAATGATTTTGGAGTGATTTGCAAAATGATTTTGATGATCTTCAAAATGAATTCCAAAATTTACTAGTTAAGTACAAAAATTTGAAAAATGAATTCAATGTTTTGAAAAATGAAAAAGGATAGCTTATTTACTTCCTATGAATCACTATCATGTGCTCACACCACCACACTTGACAAGTTTAGAAACCTTGAAAAACAAAATAAGTACTTTGTTGAGAATATGAATTGCATGAAAAATGATTTATCAAAATCAAACTTGAGTACCAATAAATTGCCAAATGTTGAGAATGATAATGGTTGTGATAATTTGAATTGTGAACTTGATAATCGAAGAAAATTCATACCGCTAAGAAGACATCAAATGACCATCTCATTTGATCAAAGAAGAAGACATCACCAAAATGAATTTCCAAGAAGGAAATACTATCAACAAAAGGAAGGATACAATACTTGGAGATGGAGCAATTGGAACAATCATTATCAACAAGAAGATTTTCAAAGGGAAGATATCATCAACAAAGAGAACGATATAACCCATGGAAATGGCGAAATTGATAAACCGTATCTCCCCTATTTTAATATGCATTTTTTTATGCTTTTATTTATGCTTTAATTGCAAAATGAGTTTTTCAAAGTTTTCAATATTAAGGTCTTCTATATATGAGTTTTTAAAAAATCCTTTGAAAAATGAGACCTTACTTATTAGTTTTAAACTCTTGAGAACTTAGATTTTTATGTCTTATGGATTTCTATAACATTAGCATTTTTATCTATTATTGTTTGGCCTACACTTGTGCTATCATATCTTGTGGAAAATTTGTTTAAAGAATTGTGTAGGTTATATGTTTCATATTCATTGGCTATCGCCTATTTCTTCATAAAGAGATTCTTAAACCATCGAGGTATGTTCACTCGTATTTTTCTTAGTACTCAATATTGTGTTCATGTCATGTTTATGCACATATCTTTCAAAATATTTCATTTCAACCCCTTAAGTGCCTCTAAATGATTTTATGCATTTTTCTCAAAAGGGCACTACTCGTAAAAATCGATTTTCTCGAGTATATGTTTTCTCGAAAATAGTATTTGCTCGAATTTAGTCCTCGATTATATTTTTGCAAAGTTTAAAAACTTTTGGGTGAAAAATCGAATTTTGGAAAAATCTGGAGAATGAAAAATTGCACTTTGATTCGCCAAGGCAGGTCAGGAGGCCGGTCGCCCTACACGCCGACCGGCCGCACCCTACCTCGACCGGTCCGCCTGTGCCAAATTTTTTTTGGTTAAAACCCGTCTGTCTTCATTTTAAGAAACAAACATAAATTCTTCAAACCTCGCACGCGCAGTGCTCTTACCCCTTTCTCTATAATCCTCAATTCTTTATCAATCTTTGTGATTCTTGTTGCTAATCCACTTCTTTTTGCAAGAATTTTACATATATGGCACCTCCAATAAATTCTACCGGTCAAAATCCCACCTCCAAGCGAAGAAAGGCGGAGAAGGTTCTTCAAGAAATCGGCAAGAAGAAGCCAAACAAAGGGATATTCGAGCTACCCAAAAAGAATGTGGCTCAAGAACGTGACGACATTCAAAATCCCGTACTCTCCAAGCCCCAAATTGCCGAACTCCATGCGGAATAATTTCGTTCAAAAATTGCCGTTGGGCAAAAAAGTAAGAAATCTCTAATACCGTTAGCTCCCCGTTCTAATAATGTTTAGATTTCATCAACAAATATGCGAGTGGTACTATGAAGATTTGAAAATGGGTGGAAAATAGATTGCTCGCACTAAAATTTGTCGATTTAATTCGTTTACAAATGAATATCCTACTATTAGAGGATTCTCTCAAGAGCAAGGTTGGATGTTTTTGTGGGAGCATGCATATGTTTTATATGATGATAATATTATTCTACACTTTTATGCAAATATGTGGGTGGAATATGATGATAATAGGAAGCCTATTGCGTTAAATTTTATAAGAGGTCGTCATTTTTTAGGTGGACTCCAAATGAAATTTGTCGACTTTTACGTGTAAGAGAAGGTGATTGGGAATATTTTTCTTGTGCTATTTGGAATGATGAGATGTTGGGGGTTTTCTATGAAAAGAAAGTCAAGACTTATTTGGGGCGTATGGCCAAAATATTCATTGTTGGCAATGACCATGAGCACCTGATTATATCCGTTATTGTCGCCTATTACATATGTGGTAAAGCGGGAAAATGCCTAGCAACATGGACTATTTTTTGACTTATAAGATTGCTAAAAGGAACCGCTTAATTTTGGCGCTATTCTTATTCAATGCCTAATTGAGTCTATTACTCAAGAAATAAGAAGTTTGTTATGGGCAATTGGATTTGCAAACTTCTTATACAATCGGGACTACCTTCGCCGGAGTGTAATTCGGAGGTATTTCAAAATGATTTTGACATTGATAATATCTCCCAAATGGTCACTATGCGTAAAAATATGGATATCCAACCAACAAAAAACGGCTAGAGGAAGAGGTCAAGGTTCCACATCCAAAATCCAAACGACTTCTTTGATGATGCCGAGGCCGCAAGATTGGCGGAGGAGGGGAGAACCGAGCAATCCGGAGGGTAATACCGGTGCTCAACCGTCTGAGGTACACCCATGCCGAGTATGATGATCTAAGAACATATCATGAAGCTAGGTATGAGGCTTTGGAGCAAAAGACCTCCAAAATGCAAAAATCAATCGGCAAATTGAAGAAATTCATCAAAGATCTTATTCCTAACTTGCTTCTCCTCGGACGAGGAATGATGTCCCCACCCCGTTATTATCTTAGCATTTTCTTTTGTTCATGTTGTTTTGTATTTCTATGAACTATCTTGTAAAACTCTAAATCGCACTAATGAGATTTGCTTGTTTTCTTGAAAGGGTTAAAATAGCAAGTTGAAAATGGCTTGTGGATGATCATGATATTGATGGAGTATTTGATCGTAAAAAATACTCTAGTTTGGAATTTGTTTGATAGTTGGTATGAAGTACTTAATGGTAAAAGTGCTTCTTTTTAATTTTTGCTTAAATGCATTTGAGATGCCTTGATCATTTTGTTTAGATGGATAATTTGGGACATTTGTAATGTCTTATTTGTATGCACTACTTGATGGCTCTTTAATTTTTGCTTGATGACATTCATAATGCATTGATCTCTTATTTGGCTAAAATTATCTCAATTGGGTTGAACCCTTGAGAATTTACTTTGTTAGCCTCTTATTTATTGGACATATGTTGAAAATTGCTTTTGGAGATGATATGAAAACTTGGCTTAATCTTTTTTGCAAGGGCTATATACATTTTCTTCAAATTTTGACGCCCGCCAAGTGTTCGATAAAATGTTTCAATAAAAATTTCAACTTACATGATTCTCTTGCTTTCAAAAGTCTTATATACTTATTGAGATCATGTCTTGTGTTAGAAAATTTATTGTTTAGATTTTGATGAATGCCATGTAAAACTTAGAATAGAAGTTGGCACCCCATTCTTGTTGTAAAATGCATTGTAATAAATAAATGGTCAAGCTGAGTTAAGTCGCCTACGCCCAAACATGCAAGAGGACAACCGGAGACTAGAAGGAAGACTCCGCCGCGAGACAGTGAGTATGGCAAAGAAGAGTAGATCGAACTCTATCAAGAAGCAGACGAGATGCGGTGAGTGGAGTATCGGTCAAGTCAACTCAAGAAAAGCCAAGTCTCAAGTTGAAGTGACAGAAGAGTCATCCAATAATTGGAAGTTGACTCTAAGTCACCTGGGAAAGCAAAGAAATGCAATCAAGTCGAGATAATCAAAAAGATCCGTTGCACGAGAAATCAAGAAAATTACTTAAACAAGTAATATCTCCATACCACCTTTCTCTCGAGTGCTCACCCCGTAAGCGTGCAAGAGGAATGAACCAATGGGAAGCACTACACCGTGTCGAATGCTCCAAAAGGTAAAAAAAAACAATTCATACGAGGAAATGGCAATTCCAAGGATCGCAACAAGACAAGCCAACGACAGAAGTGACTTTCAAAAATAAGCTATCTCTTCAACGGGCAAATTTTTGAAAGATCACTATAAAAGGCCGAGAAATGATTTTGAGAAGGGTTACAAGCACGAGAACCAAAAAACGCTCAAGCAATTATTAATGAAACCTGAAATATTCTCAATCCTCCTACACTACTTAACAACATCAATCCAACACTCACATGTGAAGGAAAGATAACTTCAATCGTTGAAGAGGAAAATACTGAAAAATCAAGGGGTCTACATTCCACGAAGGATTGTAGGAAGGTTCAAGGTCGAACCAAGTCTTAAGCTTTTGGAGGGCTTCGTGATCAAATCCAAAGAGCTTGAACAAGTGGGCCATAGTAGCAAAGCCCTCTGCCTGTGAAGAAGTTCGAGTCATTTAGAAGCCAATTTGAGTGATCAAGGCGTCTCCTGCATCGAGTCCCAAAGTATCAAGTCACAGTGTGTTATCAAGACTTGTATCCGGACTATTACCACTTTGTATACTGATCAATACCTAGTAGATTCCTCCAGGAGTTGGAGAAGAGAGGAGTAGAAGAATTACCCCATCTTCGAACCTCTATAAAAATTTCATTGTGTCATTTATATTTCAAAGACTTTAATTCCCGCATCTTAACTGTTTAAATCTGTGATAAATTTGCTATCCACTTGATAATTTCTAAGTACTAAACCAAGCACTAAATCCTTGTTTAACCAAACTTAAGGGTGTTAAGTGTTCCATCGAACAAACCACAATTGAGTTAATTTAGACCCAACAACTGAGTTATTCCATCAACAACTCAAAATGAGTCCGTTGAGAGACTAACTCTACTGATTAACTAAATTGGTTGTCCACCTAGACACAACCGTGGTATCAACTCGAATATTTAAAAGACTAAATCGAAAATTTGGTAAGGTTTATTCAACCCCCTTCTAAACCTTACACTTACACCCCTTGGGACCTACAAGTGGTATCGTGAGCGGTTGGTTCATTGAACCCTCCGCACCGGTCTTCAACTAGATCTCCAAACTTTTCAAAGTCTCGCTTTAGTACTTAAACTTTCAAAACTCTTTTTATCATTAAAAGTTATTATCATGGAAGCAAATTTGACACGCATCCCTATGTTCACTATTGAAGAATTTGATGATTGGAAAATTCATATGCAGCTCATCTATCAAAGATTACATGATGAGATGTGGATAGTGATAGAAGATGGGCCACTGCAAATCTTAAAGGTGAAACACACAGTAAGAAGAGCCGCACCGAAGAGAGAAGAGGATGTTGCTCCTGCATCACCATGGTTGAAAAACCAAGAACTCGAATGGACAAATGATGACAGAAAAAGATACAACCCGACAATGTAGCCAAGGACATCCTTTACAAAACCTTAGACAAAGCCATGTTCAATAAAGTCAAATCATGCAAAACGGCTAAAGAAATGGGACAAGCTAACATTGATTTGTGAAGGCTCAGAGCAAATCAAAGAAAAACAAATTATCAAATGGTGTCAGACGTAAATTTGAGAACTTCAAAATGATCTCGAAGAAAACCGGATCAACTGGATGCTCGATTCACGTAAATCACCAACGAAAGATCTCGCACTTGGAAAGGAATATACACACGTAAGAAATGTGTATGAAAATCCTAAAAAGTCTTCCAAATTGAATGGGAAATGAAGGTCATGGCACTAAGACATTCCATGGACCTATCAAAGACATCCAACCATGAACTATTCTCGGACCTCAAAGCCTACGAGTTTGAGTGAGAAGAAAAGACCGTAAGAGACAACAGTACCCAAAACAAATTTGCTCTAATTGTTAAAGATGGGAAGAGAGCCGAGGTCAAAAAGTCATTGATCCGTAAGAAATAGCCCCTGATGGTTAAAAGGTTCAACAAGTTCTTCAATAAGAACTACAATAGAGAAAGGGCGAATCTTCCGAAGACACTACCTCCAAATCAAGGGAAGATAGACCAACCAAGAGAACATATCATCAAAAAGTCAATATCAAAGGGTCGACAATCCAAGAAATGGAAAGAGTGATAAAAAGGTCAATATCTATGCTGAATCAGACAACCAGTCTCACTATGCCATTGATCGCTCATATCCTGTAGTTAACAAATACAGAATGAAGAAAGAAAGAAAGGTCTTGAGAGAAAGAAGACAAGAAAAGAAAAAGGCAATGATGGTTGCAGAGATCTGCCGAAAATGTACAAGTCAAGAGAGACAAATGATTGAGAGCAAAGAAGTGGATTACTCAAGTGACTCAAGAAGAAGCCCTGACCGCTTAATGGCCAAGGAACAAGATCAACTCCGACCAAGAAGATGAGGTACACTCCAACTAATCAAACTCGACTCTAGTGATAGTGATCGTGACACACACACTTCATCACCCACCGATCTTTATGATTCATTAGGCAAAATGATGAAAGATTTTGAACACATTAAATCCTCACACACACTACTAAATGAGGAAAACAAAGATACTCAAAAGCCAATCTCACAAAATGACTAAGGAGCCGAGTACTCTAAGTCAAATAGGCCGATGAGAATGAAAGTTTAAAGGCCGAAAATGCTAAGTTAATAGCAAATAGTTGCCATAGAAAAGAGGAGAATGACCTCAAAATGTTATCGCCTCATTCACTAAGCATCTAAATCATTAGATGATCTTATTACGAGTCAAAGAGAATGTGAAGACAAGACAAGCTTAGGGATTTAACTCCTCCGTGATATGTCAAACTTCAAGAGTAATTTTGGAAAAAGGATCTTCAAGCAATGAAGAGTCTAAAAATCCAAAACTCTAAATGTTGCACACACATTCACCCAAAGCACAATTACAAGCAACCGCCTCTATAAAGGAAAAGGAAAAATGTACTACTGAGTGCGCTGAAGGACAAATGAGAAGAGATTCAAATGAGTTCTCAAAGAAACTCCAAAACAGAAAATACTCAGAAATAAGCAGAGCTACCAAAACCCCTTCCTATGGAATATAAGTTCAAATGGCAAAAGTGCCTGTAACTCAAAGAAAAGCCATTCAAAAGATAAGAGCTTTCATCAAGAACATATGCACCTAGGCACTACACTGAGACACTGCCACAATTACCCAAAGAAGGCAACATAGAACACATATATGGTATGTCAGACAAAGAGACAAACGTATGAACCTGTAATCCCTGCCAATTTGCTACAGATTAATTATGATTATGGCACTGGATAGATTTACAAACTCTTGAGTCAAATCATTTCACATAAGTTGGCTAGATCATCTTTACAATTAACTCTCAAGAGATCTGCATTAAGACAAGTACCTAAAACTTAATTTCTCGACAAGGTGTCTAAGGAATAATTTCGGAAAGGGCGAACTCCTGGTATATTGATACAAGGCTGTTCATATGTGATATAAATAAGAAAATCTGGCTAAAATTCAAGAAGTAAATGAGCAAAAAGTCATATTTAGCAATACGTAACTGGAACGAAGTATCG